>CP054673.1:38821373-39421373 GCA_013348765.1 Carpinus viminea | reverse complement strand
TGAGTCAACATCAACAGAAAAAAGGCTCCAACAAGTCCAATCAGGGCAGCTTAATGACAAGTTCCTCCTCTACCATTTTGTTCCATCTTCCACGTACATGTTGATAATCATGTCAGCATGAAGGTCCTTTTCCCACATGAATTGAATGCCGAGAAACATGTTTGAATCTTCTTGCCAACAACTGTCCATCATTTGGACACTTGACCCATTGGCGGTGGGCGGGTATCCTCAAAAGCAAATATCTATAAAGGTTGATTTTTGGTTGGTTGTGGCTGGGTGGACTCCTTGCAAAGACTGCCAATTGGGTCTTCAACCTCCCAAATACGATTAGTCGGATTTGCCGTAGGCGACTCGTCAGCATGTTACAGTCTTGACAAGTTCCTCCTTTACCATTTTCTTCAATTTTCAACGTAGATGTTATTATCCATTTCAGCATGAAGGTCCTTTTTCCACACCAAGGCCCATAAGCATTTTTTAATCTTCTACTTGCCAACAATTATATATTCATCATTTGGATAGCTATGATTGACCAAATATCACCCACGAAAGAAATGGGATATCCAATTTACGAAAAAAAAGGAAATAAATCAATGAACGGAACGGATCCCTTCTCTCCTTAATTGCCACTACCACACAAACTTGCAACAATTGTTGGGACCCAAAATTTCCATGTTTGACCTGTAGACGCAAACAATTAACCTCCTCAATCAATTTTCGAGGGTTTGGAGATGGTGTATCCTTACGATCTACACCTTCTAATATATATATATAAGGGATAATTACAAATAGGCACAACCTTCGATTTACTATTTATTTTTTTACATTTTGCAAAATTAAGTGGTCGATGAAATGGAGTAAAGACGTATTTCTAAATTTTATGATACCATACCCAAGCGGAAACTAGATTGCGTAAGAAATCCATCTTTGATCTCCCAAAAGTTTTTTTTTTTTGAATTATTATTTTAACTTTAGTAACATGTCAAAATTTAACACGTTAGTAAATTTTGACACGTTAGTAAATTACAAACATGTAGAATTTCACATGTTAGTAAAATTTATTAATGTGTCAAATTGTGGCATATTACCATTTACTAACATGGCACAATTTGACATATTAGTAAATTTCAATTTCTAACGAGCACATTAATAACATCTGGAAAACGTTAGGAATGGCATGTTAGCAACATTTACTAACGTGTTAATGGCCCTAACACGTTAGTAAATGTCTGTTACTAAAAATTTGATTTTTTGTAGTGTTTGCGTGTGCAGGGGATCAGAGACGGTGCCTCCAATCAAAATGAACGGTTTGAGGGATGAGAGAGACATGAGTACATATAACCCCTTGTTGTTGAAGTCAAGCTGTCACTCTCTCCCGTTTGCGCGTGTCATTTGGTTAACTCTGTTTTTCCAAGTCTTCTCTTCGTAACCTACATGTATAAAATGATCAACGAGTCATATATATGTACTTATTAAGTTAGACATGTGTTACAATTTTATTGGTCATGCTTATTAAATCTTTCCATTAAGATTTTATTTGTTTCATGAAACAAAGCTGTGCCTACCACCCATTTCCATGGGGTGTTTGAATGATTTTTTTTTTCTTATGGATGGCTTTTGAAAAAAAAAAATAAAGAATAATTGCAGATCACCACAAGATATAAAATAAATAAATAAATCACTTTAATGGGAAGTTTGAATGAACGCAATCTTTTACAATCACTGGGAATTCTCAAAAAATTACACTTGAGAAGAGGGAATCCTTTTTGCTTAATTGGATTAACGTGAATTCCTTTCTAAAGAAGTGAGAATCCACATTCCCTTGGCTTGAAAAGGACAAAAAAGCTAGGCAAGTGCTTTAGCTTGCTAGTGACTTGAAATGCAGTGCACCAACCATCAGAGTCATTTGCATGTGTCAAGGGATGTTAGATTATAAGTAATTAATTACAAGTAGTCCCATTATAAGATGCTGTTACCGTTTGTCCTCACTGTCCAATACTTTGAGATTAATTTGCTACGCTTGATGATCAAATTTGGTACGCTTCCAATCCAAATAAAGTGTCGGAGGGATGAGGGAGATAAGTCTTTTATGTAGTGCTTCACACAATCACACTCAAATACAAGTCGTCGTGGTTGAAGTCAAGTTTGTCAATATGATTAGAGTGAAGACTTGTGATGTGCTTATCTTTCTTCTTCAAGTCTGCCAATATGATTAGAGTGAAGACTTGTGATGTGCTTATCTTTCTTCTTCCAAGTCTTATCTACCATTTTTGAATCAACGTCAACAGAAAAAAGGCTCCAGCAGCTTAACGCCACCATGAAGGTGCTTATCTTTCGTCTTCCAAGTCTTCTCTACCATTCTTCCACGTGTTGATAATCACGTCAGAATGAAGGTCCTTTTTCCACATGAATGCCGAGAAACATTTTTGAATCTTCTTGCCAACAGCTGTCCATCATTTGGACACTTGACCCATTCACTAATTAATCCATCCACCCAATTTTTCCTCTCCGAGTCATGTTATTTCTTACACCCATTTCGCACCTACTCACTAACATATTTTAAGTAGCTTCACTATTTTTTTTTAAGTAACCGACAAAAATAAAATCTAAAAACTAGTCATATTAATGGGTATGAAATGAATATAATTAATGTGTGAATAGTGGACTAAAGCGATCCATACACTTGAAGGTTTGATAGTTTGGGTTCTCAGTAAAGCATATATGGATAGCAAAATCATTTATCTCTAAAAACGATTGTGCCTGCAACGACCTGAAAATATGTGCATATCATTTTTATGAATAGTTACTATTGACAAAATATCACCCACGAAAGAATGGGATATCCAATTTACGAAGAAAAGGAAATAAATCAATGAAGGAAATAAATTTGGAGATGGTGCATCCTTAATTACGATCTACACCTTCTAAAAATTATTTTATTTTTATTTAAAAAAAAGGATAATTACAAGCAGGTACAACCTTCACATGAGATTTACTATTTATTCTTACATTTTGGAAAACTAAGTGGTAGATGAAATGGAGTAAAGATGGATTTCTAAATTTTATGATACCATACCCAAGCAGAAATTAAACTAGATTGCTTAAGAAATCCATCTTTGATCTCCCAAAGAGTTTTTTTTTTCTTGCATAATCCATGATCAGTTAGTTAAATCAAGGGTTGGTGGGGTTTTGTATGTGATGCTGGATTATTTTTGTAATAATGCCTCGCTTAAGCCTGAAGGTTTTGTATGCATTTGTTATACCTGTGTGTTTCTACTTTAAATCTTATTATTATTATTATTACTATTATTATTATTTTGTGTAATGCATTCCTTCCCTTTTTCGTTATTGTTTTGGTGTATTTTGGAATAGTGTGGCATTAATATGTTGCATGTAAAATGCTTTGGTGGGATCTTTTATATATATATTTTTGTAATTTTTGTTGTTGTAGTAGAGTGCATTTTGATAATTTTCGATTACTTGAACTTGGAGGGAACACAAAGTTCTTCATACTTGGCAGTTTTCTATTTCTAATGACGTTAAAATACAAGCATGCACAGGAACCAAATATATGTTATTCATAATGTCTTTTGTATTTAATGGGTAGCTCAATCGGTTAAAAATCACATTTTATAAAGCAAAAGTCATTAGTTCAAATTTTCTTCATCGTTTTCCTAGACTTATCAAAAAAAAAAAGGTCTCTCATGTTTTTTTTTTTTTTTTGACATGTCCACAAGAGTAGGGGAAGGAGGATTCGAACTTGTGACTTCTGCTTTATAAGGCGTGATTTATAGCCGATTGTGTTACCGCTTGGAGACAAAAGTCTCTCATGTTGATATTAATAAATGAATTTTACATGGATGTAAAGGCGCAATAGTTTTTCTATGATCTTGCGTCTGTTTTGAAAATAAAAATTTATCTTGATTTTGAGAACTAACTTTGTTATAACTTTAATAGCAAAAGATGGATAAATTTTAAAATAGTATAAAATTCACATAACATCTTTAAATTATCATTTAATTAATACTATTCTCGTAAACTATTAAAAAATTATTATATATCTCTAAAACCAATAAAAATTAAAAATAATCTAAATTTTTTGGTAAAAATATAAAAATTAATTTTATGTGTTTTTTGTAAACAAAATTAATTTTATGTTAAATTGGCGTGAGGAGTCATGATTATTGAAAAGATACTTGAGAAGTATGTTCACAAGTATGGCTATTAGATGCTAACCAAACACAACTAGACCTGCAATTTGTCACGAGACTCACGACTAATCCATGCGAAACGAGTTTTTTAGGGGTAATTCAATCGAATGTAGGTTATATCTAATAAAATAGAGATCATTAGTTTGAATTCTCCTTCCACTTTTGAGTCTTTTCTTTGTATGAACATGAAAAAAAATAATAATAATAATGAGAAATGATGGTCACATATCATCAATGAGAAACGTGGAAAACCATAATGGCCAGTACGCACGTGACACTCAAACTGTTCGCCACATGTCAGATTGCACTTGAGGTCTTCGAATCAACCACAATAACGAAATTACCCCCTCACTGCAACCGGCCATTACATAAAATCCGAGAGGTCATTTTCATAATTTCAGCGTTTATTACAGTGAAACACACTCCCCCCCGTCTTTAATTTTCTCAAGTGCCACCGGTGCCACCCTTTTCTGCTTGATCGAGCTCACACACACCCACACACCCGCTGAGAAACAAGATTGTAGCATTATCTTCAATCTTCATCACACAGTAAGAATTCTTCATCTCCTGTTTTGCTCTCGTCTCTATTTGTTTCAATTCCTTCCTTTTATTATGGTGATTTGGTTTTTCTGATCTTTTTTGAGGTGGGAGTTCTTGTCAGAATAAGCTTTATGTCATCTATCGAATCTATTTGGGTCTAGGTTTTGGGTTCGATTTAGTTTTTTCTTTAGGAAATTTCGTAATTTGTGATAATTGAAGTTCAATCTCTATATTTTGCCTGTACTCCGGCAAAATTTTATGCTAACAGTAACTTCAGTAACCCAAGATGACCCCTTCCATCTGAACAACAAAATTGGTTGCAGGCTTTACGTTTAAAGGAAGACCGATGAGGGGAAGATAATTTCCAAATTAAAATTGCGTTTCCATTTATAAAAGATAAGGGGTATTGAAAAATCTAAAGTTCCTGTTTTAATTGCTTCCAGTAAGTCAATGTTGAAATCTCATTTCTAGAGTTTAATTACCAAACATTTGAAATTGCTTTGTTTTTTATGTCAGAACTGTTAAAGTCTCCAATTTTACTAAGCGTGATTTTGCAAGAAAAGGTTCTGGATGCGGTCTACTTTGTGTGTTATCTGCATGCCTAGAGTATTATAAGGTTCTAAACACATTCTGTTGCTCATTGAACTTAATCTAGGTCTATTCAATGACTGTTGCTCAATGAGCTATATTAATCGTACTAATTATATTTGTTAATTATATTCCTGATTGATAGATCATGAATGGAGAGTTATTTGTTGACTTGTTGTATGTTCAAAAATGGATTATGTAACTAATACTTGTCATCTATTATAGGTAGCAAGTTGATCTGTTGTGGAAAGGAACTTTTGTAAATTAAACATTGAAAATGGGGGATTCCAATGGAGGTTTGTCGAACTCACAACTGCTGAAAAATTTGGGTGCTGGTGACTACTTGTCACTTTGGAAAGGCTATGGGCCATATGGGATTGTGGGTGCAGTTATTATTGGTCTTCACATACCTATATTGCTGTCTGCACTGTTCCTGGGAAAGAAAAAGGAAAAGCAAAGAGGAGTTCCAGTACAAGTTGGTGGTGAGGCGGGTTATGCAGTTCGTAATGCTCGAGTTAGTGAGCTGGTTGAAGCTCCTTGGGACGGAGCCACAACCATGGCAGCTCTATTTGAGCAATCTTGTAAAAAGAATTCACGAAATCCATTTCTTGGAACACAAGAAAGCTAATTATCACAGAATTTGTCGCAGGTAGTGATGGTTGGAAGTTTGAGAAGCTACACTTGGGGGATTATGAATGGAAAAATTATGGAGAGATATTTGCAACTTTGCATCTGGGCTTATCAAATTAGGTCATGATTTGGACAGTCGTGCTGCCATTTTTTCTGATACTCGGTCAGAGTGGTTCATTGCTCCTCAGGTGGTCTTTTTCCATTCATACTTTGACATCATAAATATCTTCTTCTTTTTTTCTTCCCCTCTTCGCGCTTTTCTTTTTCTTCTTTGGTTTAGCTTTATGGATGCAGGAGATGCTAAGATTGTATTTTGGTCCAGGGATGTTTTCGACAAAGTATCACTATTTTATAGTGAATTACAAAGATAACAAACAGTCCTAACTCAGAGCTGTAAATTCTCTACAGACCCAAGTGTCAACTCTTATTTGCGAATCCAAGCAGTTGAAGAAGTTGGCTACTATAAGCTCAAGCCTAAAGAGTATCCAAAATTTTGTTAAATGGTAGTATATCTCATTATCGGGCAAAACAAGATTATGGAACAAAGGACAAAGGAAAAATCTTATGACGGGCGTAATGCTACTCTCACTCTCATTTCATCCGGGCGATTGTGACGTGTTTTAAAGTAGCTTTATGTGTCAATCCTAAGAAAACCATTTTTGCTCGCCTAAAGCAATATAAGAAAGAGATCAAGAGGAAGATTTTTTTTCCCCTTGAAAAGCCTTAAGAATCAAAGCATGGCTTGCACAGTTGAACAAACATAGACGAGCATAGACCAAATGCTTTCTAGTACCCCTCAACTGCATTCGGTCGAACTTTGACCGGCCACTCTCGGGTATCCCATAAGGCACATGGTTGATGATCTCGGTCGACCAAGGTGGTTGTGCAATGTCTCCACAGCTTGAAAACACCTAAAAATTCCACAATTTTCTCCATTTTTCCGTCTCTTCTCATTTGGACTACACCCACATGAACATCACACAAATGGTGCCAAAGAAACCACTCACTGCGCAAAAATTAAATTCAACTTTTCAACTCTTTTCTAATTTCTCAAAATATTAACCCTAAAATTCACAACACTACATACCTCACCGAACATCCTCCTCAACTGGAGTCAACACAATTTCACCATGAATATTTCAAGACATCAAAATACAAACATATTTCTCTAACAGCAAACAAGCCAAACTTCATTGAACACCCTAATCCAAAACTCCAATTTCACAACAATTCTCCCAAGCCTCGTACAAAACTGCCTTATGTACAAAGCTTTTTTGCCCTTAAAGCAATCTGAGAAAGAGGGGGAGAGAAGGAGTAAAGGGGATTTCCTCGGGATTTTGGAGCTCTAAGGGCAAAAGCTTCCACTTTGAGGTAACTTAAGACAGCTAGACTTATGTGTTATAAATCCACGTTAGAGCTTTGATTTTCTTAATTTCTTATTAATTAGTTCCTTTAGGTAGAAATGCATGTTCGGCCATCACAGTGCACCTTCTCGGCCATGGCTAATCCATCATGAACATCCCACCTTTTGGCCATCAAAACGCTCCAGATTTTTACACCCATAATCAGGCATGGCAGAGCACATCCAAACCGAAACAATCAGAGAAAATCAAATCCAAAAACTCAACACCAAAACCCCAAGACCCAGTCGGTTAGGATTAAGAAATTAACACAAAAATTCCCAACAATCAAAGTACCTAGCTAACCCAATCGGAATCGGGTATTCCTACAATTAAATCTACAAACCCAAAGCTTAAAGAAATCGAATTTCACCAACAAGGTTGGTTTCTGGGCTCAAAACCCCGGAGTTGGGTGCTGCCTCCATCTCTCTCTCAGTCACGATTTCTCCCTCTCTCACCACCTCCGCTTCTCACTCTCTCTATCTGTCGCAAGCAACTCATCCACATTTCCCCATTTATTTTTCATTTATTTTTTCTTTCTTTTTTCTTTTTCCCTTTTATTTCTATCTACCGACAAGCCACTCATAATTTTCCCACTTTCTTCTTCTTCTTTTTTTTATATATGGATAGAGATATCTCTTTTATTTATTTTTTATTTTTAAAAAGAATACAATAATATCTTTGAGAACAAAAAACTGCGCTTTGTTAAGGCTTTTGCGACTGCCGAGCTTTCATATTGCTGCACCCTACGTACGTACAAGAATCTCTGAAGTCTTAAAAAGCTTTTGCGACTGCCGAGCTTTCATATTAAGGCACAAGACAAGACTCCACCCACCTCCACCCTATAAATGAAAGCTCTCTCCGGCGTACTCCTATCTTCATTACCAACCATATATCTTAACGTACAGTTGCAACATTATGGGTTTATTATCGCCTTCTCTCTTCATTTAATTTACATGCCCTTGCTTTTCTTATTTTCACCCACAGACCCACTCATTCTTCTCCTTTTATCCAACCCGTCGTCTGCCATCATGATGACAGCTCTGCCTTGTTTCAATTCAAGGAAAACTTTTTCATCGATGAAAATGCATTTGACTATCCTTGTCAAAATGCCGTTGCGTCTTGGACAGTAGAAGTAGAAGGAGACAATATAATTAGTGATTGCTGCTCATGGGATGGGGTGGAGTGCGATGATGACACTGGTCATGTAATTGGCCTCGACCTTGGCCAGAGTTGTCTACTTGGTTCTATTAACTCCACTAGTAGCCTTTTTCGCCTTGTTCACCTCCAAAGGCTTAACATTGCCCACAATTTGTTTTTCCCTTCTTCTATCCCACCCCAGGTACGTAATCTCTCAAGACTGATGCATCTCAATCTCTCTTTCTCTAATTTTTCTGGTGAAATCCCCTTAGATATTTCACAATTGTCCCAATTGTCATCTCTTGATTTGTCTCAAGACTATCCCCTTTTGAAACTCAAAAAGGCTAGCCTCAGAACCCTAGTTGGAAATTTGACCCACCTACAAGAGCTTGATTTGAGTGGGGTGGACATTAGTTCTACTGTGCCTAATATTTTGTCAAATTTGTCTTCTTTAACGTTCCTCTCTCTCTGGTTGTGGTTTGCACGGAGAATTTCCGATAGGCATCTTTAAGCTATCAAATTTACGGTTTCTTAATGTAAGTGCCAATGCAGGTCTCACCGGTTATTTGCCTAAATTTACATGGAGTAGCCCTCTTCAGACATTGCATTTGGCACATACGAATTTCTCAGGTGAGCTACCCGTTTCCATCGGAAACCTTAGCTTTTTGACTTTCTTGTCTATTTGGAGTAGCAATTTTTCGGGGTCCATTCCATCTTCACTTGGTAACCTAACTAAACTTACCTGTCTTAACCTTTCAAATAACTCTTTTGTGGGTAACATTCCTCATTCAATTGGAAACCTTGTTCAACTCTCTCGTCTATCAATTTCCTACACTCAATTGACAGGCCAAGTCCCTTTTAGGCTTGTAAACTTGCCACAATTGAGTTATCTTGATCTAAGCCATAATGTTTTGAGTGGTGAAATAAAATTCGAGAATGAGACACGATTGACTATCCTTGTTCTGAGCAACAATCGGTTAATTGGTCCAATTACTTTTGTGCCTATGAACCTCACAAGCTTACATAACTTGGACCTTGCATGCAACAAGTTTCATGGTCAAATTTCAAACTCAATCTTCAACCTCAAGAATCTTGAAATTCTTTATCTTTTTGAGAACTACTTTAATGGCACTTTGGAGTTTGATTAGTTTCTTAAGCTCAAACATTTATATGCATTGGATATTTCTGGTAATCAATTGTCGTTACGCATTAAAGAAACTAGTGCCAATGCAACTCTTCAAAAGTTTCAAGTTTTAGGATTTTCTTCGGGCAACTTGAGCGAGGTTCCAAATTTCCTAAGAAGCCAAATTGAATTGAGGTATCTAAACTTGTCCAACAACAAGATTCATGGCCTACTTCCATAATGGATTTGGAGCACATGCATAGATAGTCTAGTGGTTCTTAATCTTTCCAACAACTTGCTCGTAGGCTTTAGTCAACATCCAATTCTTTTTTCATGGACTCTTCTACGATTTCTTGATCTAAGGTCCAATCTACTCCAAGGATCACTTCCTACTCCACCAATCTCCACTTTGCAATTTTATATTTCAAATAATTCATTGACTGGAAATATTTCGGAATTGTTTTGCAATCTGATTTCTCTTCAAGTCCTTGATTTGGCTAATAACAACTTAAGTAGTTCACTTCCTCGATGCTTTGACAACTTTGGTGATTCTCTATCGGTACTTGATTTGCGAAGGAACAAATTTCAAGGAAGCATTCCAGAAACTTGGATAAGAGGAAGCCACTGGAGATAATAAATTTTAGTCAACACAAATTCCAAGGGAAGTTACCAAGATTGTTGGCTGAGTGTACAAAGCTAAAGGTCCTTGATCTTAGTGATAACCAATTCAATGATACGTTTCCATTTTGGTTGGGACATCTTCCAAATTTAAAGGTCCATAGGTTACGGTCAAATAAATTCAATGGTCCAGTGGAGATGCCTCAAACATATTTTAAGTGCCCCAACTTCCAAATCCTTGACATCTCCTACAATGATTTTATGGGAAACCTGCCATTAAGATTTTTTGAAAATTGGAAGGCAAAAAAACTTGAGGATGAGCATATGTTAACATATATTCATGAAAACTCATACTTTCAAACAAAAGATCATTGGTATGACCGTACAGCTCAGGCTTATACTTACTCCATGGTGATGACAAACAAAGGAAATGATATTTTCTATGAGAAGGTCCAAGAAGCGTTAATAGCCATTGATTTATCAAGCAACAGATTTGTGGGTGAGATTCCGCAATCTATTGGGAATTTAAATGGAGTTCAGTTGCTCAATCTTTTTAATAATGCTCTTACCGGTCATATCCTATCATCTTTAGGAAACCTTACAAAGCTGGAAACATTAGACCTTTCTCAAAACATGTTGTTGGGGGAGATTTCACAGCAGTTAATACAACTCATTTTCTTAGCAGTTTTTAATGTTTCTCATAATAATCTCATGGGACCTATACCATAGGGAAAACAATTTGATACATTTGAAAATAGTTCATTTGAGGGGAATCTAAGATTGTGTGGAAGACCATTGACAAGGAAATGTGAGAATTCTAATGAGGCGCCTTCTCAACCTTCAATCTCTCAAGAAAGTCAAAACTCTGGATCACTATTTGAATTTGGTTGGAAAATAGTTGCAATTGGATATGGATTTGGATTTGTTGTTGGAGTAATCATTGGGCGAATTGTGATTGCAAGGAAACATGATTGGTTAATGAAGACCTTAAGAATAAGGCCATTGGGTGGGAGACGAGAAATTAAATAAAATAGTTTGGACAAGATACCTCTCAAAGCCATGTATGCATTTATTATACCGTGTGTTTCTACTTTAAATCTTATTTTTGTGTGTGTACTTCCTTCCCTTTTCATTATTGTTTTGTGTATTTTGGAATAGTGTGGCATGAATATGTTGTATGTAAAATGCTTTGGTGGGATCTTTTATATATATATATATAATTTTGTTGTTGTAGTAGAGTGCATTACTTATCCCATGATTCCATTTGTTAATTTTCGATTTCTTTAACTTGGTGAGAACACATAGTTCTTCGTACTTGGTAGTTTTCCATTTCCAATGTCGTTAAAATACAAGTCAAGCATGCATAGGAACCAAATATATGTTATTCATAATGTCTTTTGTATTCAATGGTTAGTAATCAATTGAAAATAGATTATGTTATGAAAAGATGTATTAATTAATTTTTCTTTTTTTCCTCCTTTTGCAATATGTAAAAAAAAAAAAAAATGCATTTCATGATATTAATAAATGAATTTTAAATGGATGTAAAGGCACGAGTTTTTCTATAATCTTGCATTTGTTTTGAAAAAAAAAATATATATATATCTTGATTTTGAAAACTAACTTTATTGTAACTTTAATAGCAAAAAGATGGATAAAATGTAAAATAAGAATAAACTCACATGCCCTCTTTAAATTATCATTCAATTAATAATATTCTCACAAATTATTAAAATATTGTTATGTTCCTTCAACACCAATAAAAAAACAAAAATAATCTAAATTTTTTGGTAAAAAAATAAAAATGAACTTATTAATTTTATGATAAATTCGCGTTAGCATGAGGAGTCATCGGATCAAAAGTTGATTATTGAAAAGATACTTGAGAAGTATCTTCACAAGTATGGCTGTTAAATGTTAACCGGACATCTTAACAACTAGACCTGCAATCTTTCACGAGTCTCACGGCCAATTCGTGAGAAACGGTGGTCACCTATCATCGAGACGCGTGCCAATGAGAAACGTGGAAAACCGTAATGGCCATTACGCACGTGACACTCATACTGTTCGACATGTGTCAGATTGCGCTTGAGTTCTTCCTGGTCGGCATGTATCCTTTCTCTCTCTCTCCCTCTCCCCACCATGTGGCGTTTGTTCGATCCCATGTGGCGTTTGCTTAAGCTTTCCAATAGAAGTTTCTTGCAGGTTGCTTTATCTTTAGTGTATGAACTTGCGTTTTGTGATATCATAGACACAAGGCACGTACAGACGTACTGCAAGGCTATCTAGAAGATCAGATGAACCATTAGTTTATCTGGGTTCACGCATTGGCTTAGACAACCGAAGCTAGATCAGCATATCTAGAGCTTTCCGTCATTGATCGGAATGTGATTGTAGTTAGGCATCTATCTTGTGCTTTATATATTGATTGTCAATTTGTTGAGTTAGACTTTCGTCTTGTTATGAGATATTAATTGGTTAGAATTAATTTGGAGTTGGGAATGCAATATAGGTAATGAGACTAGATGATCATTTGGCAGACTGCTTCCTATTCTTATTATACTATCGTTTAGTTTGGCATGCTAATTACCCTTTACAGGTTATAGTTTCAATGACTTAGTTCTGTGCTTTTGGTAAGAAGCTATTACTTATCCAAAAAAAGAAAGAAAAAAAAGAAGCTACTTACTTACCAAAAGAAATAAAAAAGACAGAAAGAAAACATAGCCATAACTCAATAAGAATTATGGGTAAAAAAGTATCTGGATTCTGATTTTTCTTTTCTTTATTCTTTTAGAAAAACTCTTTTTTGATCTTCAGGAAATTGCACTTTCCTCCCCCCTCTGTTAACCCCCGTCATTAGGAAAATCGCTGGAAAAGTATAGCTTATGTACGACTGATTTGAGAATTTTAATAACTAGAACACCCTAAGTAGATGTTAGGGACAATAATCACAAAAAAGTCGACATACAGCTGTGTTAGTGATGATGAATAGTTACTGTTGATCTTCACATTGGTGGATTGACAAAGAGAGGCTAGGTGGTACAATTTCAAACCTTAGGGATTTCTTGTACCTCGAATATTTAAAGGTGCTAGACTGAAAATGACTTCAAGGGGGTTGTAAATCATTCAGCTTCCGGAAAGATGGTACCATGTGCATGGGCTCCTTAGTTGGAAAATGTTTAGTTGATTGTTGTTTTTGCCTAGTTGACGACTGTACACAAGGGTTTTCTTTGTTTGTTGCCTTTGATTTCCAAAGCATCACTTGGTTACTAGAATCTTTTACCAGGTTAATTATAACAGTGTGACCTTGGCTGGCTCCACTCAGTGCAGATGGATTTAATGTCATAAACTGCACCATGTCAACGACATTGCCCTCTTTTACCTTTAATTGCCTTAATTTATGGGATGAATGCTGATGTTTTCCATGTATGTTGTCTGATATATTTGACAAAACCTTTCAAATATTGGAACGGGATAATTTGTTTAATTTGCATAATTGGCTTGAGAAAAATGGTGCATTTTACCAGGGTTGACATTTATATATTTCTTTGATAATGCCTGTGAAGGCAAGCATGTGACTTTAAATGGTTTTAATTGTCTCCTAAAAGGATGAGGCCATGAAGTTGAATGAATGAAAAGTTCTTTCCTTTGGTAATTTCAAAATCTCTTACGAAAGCATCTGTACAGAATGCTTGCTTTTGTATCATTTTCCTGAATCTATAACCTACCACAGTACCACTTGAGGTTTAGTTCAATCATAATTTCTTTATAAACCATGAACTATTTAACTAACCATTTTATTAACAGTTAATGGGTTATAAATAATCGATATTGCTTAGGCAACTAGCAAATTTACTAATTGCCTAAATGGTTTTTTAACCCAATAATCGTTAACTATAACTGTTTTTTCACTTATATATATTTCATTCACTCATATTAAACTTTAAATTATGATAATATCTCAACAAGGTCTTAGCGGGATCCAAAGGTCTGTTGTTTCTCAACTAGATCGATGGAGAATACTAGTCCTTATGATTTCGATGGGATCTCTCGTTGATCCAATGGGATCTTGGTGAGTCTTGACCCAATCTTGATGGGTTTACGCAAGTTCAGACCAAGTTTGGTGGGTCCCATTGGATTTTCGACATAATAAGCGGTCAAGTCTCAATACAATGATTCATTATGCAATTTAGTTTTAGCCTTAATTTACTATATGACTAACATATTATTACCATAAAATCTCAAAATTCTTTATATGTTGAAATTGATATATTAAGAAATGTAACTAATTGGCTTTATCCATTAAACCTTTGTCTAGCACTTGTGTATCTCTAAAAATAAAAATAAATCATAGTCGAATAACAATCCTTAAAGCAATCAATTCATAAACTTAAAGTTTATTTATGAACTTAAAATTTTAATTAAATAGTCGATTCTCAAATGTTAAATTAAACAATTAATTACAATCATACAATGTTAAATTACTACATATGTATTATTTTGTTTTTTATTATTTTTTTTTTATTTTGGGAAAAATTTGATGCAAAATATTCAAATGAAGTGTTGGAGGACGAGGGAGATAAAGTCTTAATATCTCATAATTGTTATTTTCAATTACATATTGGCCTTAATCAACATTGACTATGACCATAATTGAAGACTTAAAATTATCTTTCTTCAAAACTCAAGTCTTATTACTAGTTGAATCAATATCCATTAATTAGCCTGAGTCAATCAAGGCAAACATATGACTGACAAGTTCCCCCTACCATTTTGTTCCATCTTCCACATGTTGTATTAATCATGTCAGCTTGAAGGTCCTTTTTCTACATGACCCTAGAAACATTAGTATTTCTTGCAACAACTATCCATCATTTGGAAAACTTTCATGGCCCATTCACTAATTAATCTATGTACTCAATTTTTCCTCCTCTTAATGTTATTCCTTACTTATTCATATATCTAACATTTAAGTATTTAATGTTTCTTTTTTTTGAATTAAAAAAAATTTTAAAAAATAAAACTAAACATTAGTATCATTGATTAATGGATATGAAATGATATGATAAATATTGTGAATAGTGGCAACATGTTTTAAGTAGCTACCTGTGGTTTTCCATTTGAAAGTTTGATAGTTTGGGTCCTCAAAAATAAGCATATTAATGATGAAACCAATATCTCTAAAAATTGTGTGAAACGACCTGAAAATATGTACATAGAATTTGATAGCTATTATTGAAGCACTTACTGAAAAAAAAAAAAATTCACCCATACAAATGAAATTAATTCAAAAAATAAATAAATCAATGAATAAATTGGAAATTGGAGAATATTGAGGCATTCTAATAATTATAATTTTTTTTTTTTTTTTTTTTTTTTTTTTAGATGAAAGGATCATTACAATTTACATGGCACAACCTTCACATAAGCTTTTACTATTTATTCTTACATTTTGCAAAACAAACTGGTAGATGAAATGGATGAAAGATGGATTTCAATATTTTATGATACCATAGCAGAAATAAAATATTGCTTGAAATCCATCTTTGGTTTTAATGATTTCTTTTTTATATTTCTAAAATCTTAGTTAAATCAATGTCTGGTGGAGTTTTGTATGTGATGCTGGATTATTTTTGTAATAATGCCTTGCTGGCTCGTTGAAGGTTAGAGCTCATCAGAAGCAGAGCCAAATGGAAACTTGAGACATCCCTGTTTAGCAGCCATCCCAAGACATAATTGGAAACTTTACCTTTAATCTCCAATACTATGAACTAGTTTGAGTCTTATTTATTAGATTACTTTCGGAAATACATGTTTTGCCAAATCAGACTTGGAGGAACATCTTGTGCAAGAAAAAAAGAGAATTTAGTTTCTAGGAAAGACGATGGAGAATAACAGGGTTGGCGAGAGAAGTTTCTCAGACGTGTGTTCTCACCTTGTTGAAGGTTTAACTTTACACACTTTGCTGATTAATTCATTCATCAATGGTTTCTAATTTACATGACACAAACTAGAAAAGAGCCAACAAACAAACAAGATTGTTTAATATAAGGATCGGAAAACACAAAAACATACACAACGGATGCAAACTCACACACAAATAGTAAGATATTACATTGAAGTTTCTATACGCTTACAATTCCATCAAGCACCCTATAATAATGCTAGAAACATAAACATTTATACTTTTTTAAAACATTTTATTTAACTAAATTCAAATTTCTGGCCTTCTCCAATTCACAATTCTTCAAGTTTGCTACATTCTTCCAAAAAACTTAACAAACCAACCATACTTCCTTGTAATAACAATATGCCCAATAACAACTCCTATCACAAATCCACATCCATATCCTATGGCAACTACTTTCCACCCAAATTCAAATGGAGACTTTGAGTTTTGATTCTCTTGGAAGGGATAAGGTAGAGTTGGAGTGTAATTGAAATCTCCACATTTCTTTGATAGTGGGCCTCCACACAATCCTGGATTACCTCCAAATGAATTATTTTGAAACGTGTCGAGTTGATTTCCACGTGGTATAGGTCCTGAGAATTGTTGGAGACATTGAAATATGCAAGAGAAAATTGGGTTAGTTGTGCAGGTATCTCCAAATAACTTGTTTTGAAAAGGTCCATTGATTCTAGATTTGTCAAGTTCCCTAGAGATGGTGGGATATGACCAGAGAGCATTCTTCGACAGATTTAGCGAATGAAGTCCTTTAAGACTCCCCACAAGTTCTGGAATTTCGCCATCAAATCTATTACTTGAGAAATCAATGACCCTAAACATATCTGGGATTTTCTCATAGTTCAACATTATGCCTTTGTTTGTAATTGCGATTGTGCATTGGATAGAGCTACTATACTGCCTCCTTCTAGAATTCACCTCCATGTATTTCAATCATTTACCAACAACTTTCATGGCATTCCATTTGAAATACTCTGTGGCAAATTCAGAGAAAGCATTTTGAGAGAGATCAATGATATGCAACTTGGGGAATGTATTATTGATTTCAGGACTCTTTATTGTACCTTGGAATGCATTAGAACGGAGGACAAGAACCTTCAACCGAGAAAGAGCTCCCAACCAAAAGGGAAAGGTATCCTTGATATGATTGTTACCAACATGAAGATACTCAAGCATGAGACAGTTGGCCATGGATCTTGGAAGCTGACCTTGGAGTTGGTTTTGACTTAAGTCAATCATCGTTAAGTTGCCCAATGCCCATGTTTTTGGGATAGGGCCACGAAAGCTATTGCTTCGTAGTTGAAGTACTGACAAAGGAGAACTGAAGTTTCCTAAACATGGATGAAGTATTCCACTCAAGTTGTTATAGGACAAATCAAGCACTTCAAGTGAACTTAGATTGCAAACCAACCAAGAGGGAAAGGCGCCACTGATCAGATTGTTACTAACATTAAGATACACTAGCATCATATAGTTAGCCATTGATTTGGGGAGCTGACCTTGTAATTGGTTTTCACTTAAATCAATCATCCTTAAGCTACTTCCCGCGGCCCATGTTTTTGGGATGGTGCCATGTAGGTTGTTGCTTCGAAGTTGAAATGTCTCCAAAGAACTTAAGTTTCCTAAACATGGATGAAGCATGCCACTCAAGTTGTTATAGGACAAATCAAGGTAATAAAGTGAACTGAGATTGCAAATCAATGGTGACATTTCTTTTATCAAGTTCCTTTGGATGTGATAAAACTCGATAGATGGTGGTGGAATGGGGAGTGATCCTTGCAGCTTGTTATTGTCTAGATATAAAAAATATAGATTAGACCATGGGAGAACAGCTGGAGATTCTTCAAAGCCTTTTAGAAAATTGTCAGAAAGGATTATAGTGTAAAGAGATTCTCTACTTGCATTATACATCCACCTCGGTACTAGGCCATCAAGATTGTTGCCTCCTAGATCAAGCTCACTCAATTTGTTTTGGCTGCGTAAGAAATCTGGGAATTTTGTAAGTTGCAAGAACAATCTTAGGGTGTGAAACTGTTGAAGAGTACTATCATTTGAATTGTTGGTTAGAATGTCAAATTGTTGGATGAAAGGTCGAGATAAGTCAAACTTTTGATCTTAAGAAACATGTCAAACTCAACGTTCAATTCATTGTATGAAAGGTCCAGATGAGTGAGTTGAGTCAGGTTAGCTAACAAGGAAGAAGATGTGCCTGTAAAAGTATTATCTGATAGATCCATGAAGAAAGTGATTGAGTGAGTTAGCAAAGATGGAAGAAGAATATGGCTGTAAGAGTCTTATTGAGATCCAGAATGAGTTGAGAGGTTAAAAGCAGAAGAAGGAATATTACCTATAAGAGTGTTTTGACAGATCCAGGAGTGAGTTGGGTGAGGTTAGCAAAGACGGAAGAAGGAATATGTGACCTGTAAGAGTGTTTCTTGATAGATCCAGGTGAGTGAGTTGGGTGAGATTAGCAAAGACGGAAGAAGGAATATGGCATGTAAGAGTGTTTCTTGACAGATCTAGGTAAGTGAGTTGAGTGAGATTAGCAAAGACAAAAGAAAGATTATGGCATGTAAGAGTGTTTTCTGACAGATCCAGGTGAGTGAGTTGGGTGAGACGACTCAATGAAGCTAGGATAGAACTTGTTAGTTTAATACTTAGCACCTTAAGGGGACTACCTTGGTGAAATTCGGGCAAATGAACAGTCAGATTCCAATTCCCACCTATCCTAAGATCTTGTAGCTTTGGTAACTGAAAAATTCTTGTTGGGAATTCCCCACGCAATTCACAATATTCCAGATTTAGAGTTGTCAAAAAGGATAAATTTGCCAAACTTTCAGGTATAGGACACGAGAAATTGATTCCGGAGAGTAAGAGTTCTTCTAGGGTAGTTAAGTTTTGAACTAGACTGCTCAAGCCACTTAGAGTACTATTTAAACCAGAATTACGGGACAGATCGAGGGAAGACAACTTGTTGAGATGTGAAAGCTCTAAGGGGATTTGTCCAGAAAACACAGAGTAGGAGAGGTTCAGATAGGTTAACCTCAAAAGATTGCCAACTCCGAATGGGATTTGAGAGCCTTTGAAGTGGTTATCAGCAAGATTAAGCCTTTGAAGTTGAAGAAGACGGAAGAGGCTGTTGCTGGAATTAAAAGAACCATAGAGGCAGCTGCTAGCAAGGTCAAGGCCAACCACATGACCTGTGTCCTCATTGCAATCAACCCCGTCCCATGAGCAGCAATCAGTACTGGTCCCTCCTTCTAGACTCCATGATGCAACCTTAGGATATGCAGAAGGATAACCAGAAGCAGACCCTTTTAGGATAAAACCATCCTTGAATTGCAACAGGGCAGATCGCTCATCGTCATGACAAAGTGGCTGCTGCAGAGAAGACAAAGAGGCAGCAGTGAGTAAAACAAGGAACATTAATATGAGAGAAGAAAAGGAAGCGCATGAAGATGAAGCGATAGAAATAGGTATCCATGATCTAGTTTTAGTATATGTTTTTGGGTGTTTAATTAATTGGATGAGGCCAGATGAAGTACAAGTGAAGGGGGGGTTTTATAGGGTGGGAATTGGATATAGGTAGGCTTAATTACATAATTAAGTTTGGAGACTAGGTACAAATGGGATTTGAAAAAAGGGGTGAGTCATCAGATGCATCCATTAATATTGAGTAGTGCATTAATAGATATGATTTGACATGATGGATCACTAGCTAGCTGTACGTTGTGGTGGTTTCCCTTTCACACTTGTTTTTTTAATCAATAGTAAGTGGAAGACGCAGAAAAGCGAAAGCAACGGGAAAACAAGACTTGGACTTAGGTGGCCACAGCGTACGTACGTGTTGTAGTTAGGAAAGATTGGAAAATTGGGTTAGAGGATGAGGAAAAGACTCGGAATTAAACTTGTATGTTAATTACCACAATATAATATAATAATTGTGTGGTAGAATTAAATATTGATGGAAAAATTGGAATAATATATTCACAATAAAATTGTTCTTTAAATTATCAAAATATTCATTGAATTTTACAAAGTGATAAAATTGTTCTTTAAGTTTTCGGAGTTTATAAGACTACCTAGTCCATCCTTAATGTTAATGCCGTCAACCTGTACTAAAAAAGGTCACAACCTAACCTATCAAACACTGCTACGTGTACATTATCAACATATCTCTTAAAACATTTTTATTTATTTATTATTTATTATTATTATTATTTTTCTAATATGGTTTTTCTAAAGTAGGTAAGGTGCCCTCTGCTGGTCAAGAGGTCAGTTAGGCTATTTCAATATTTCTAGAAATAAATTGAAAGTAACAAACGTAGTCTTGGCACTAATTAAATTGCTTTTTTTTATTTATTATTTTTTTAAATTAAGTGATTTCCTTACTAGGCAAGAGGTTAGGCTGCTTCCCTGCAACCAAAAATAAATAAATAAATAAATAAATAAATAAGAGGTTAGGCTGCTTCTCAGCAAAAATTAAAAAAGAAAAGAAAAAAAAAGTAACAAACGTTGTGCTCGTGCTAAATTGCTTTTTCCAAACTAGATGTTGCGCCTTTTGCAGGTCAAGAGGTTAGACTGTTTCTTTTCACCAAAAAAAAAAAAGCCAAACACTTTGTGCCTAATTAATGTATATAAATACAATCGTATATGCTCTGTTTTGGTATCAACCAAAACATATTCTCAAAACTTCTATTCTAATCATGTGTTCTTAAATAGATGTCCCTCACGCATTCTAATTTGATTCTTGTTTAGATTTTACAAATATTTTTAGATTTTATTTTGAAAATTATTTTATACATTACCTTAAAAAGAATGCAAACATATCATTCTTTTAAAGTTTTAACGAATGCAAAGGAAATTATTTTAGCAAAATGAAGTGTTGGAGGGATGAGGGAGATAAGTGATTTATGTGGAATATTGTGGTGTTTCACACTCAAATACAAGTCGTGGTGGTTGAAGTGAAGGTGTCACTCTCGATCTCCGCTCGGCCAATATGATCAAATATGGTCCTGTGAAGACTTGTGATTGATGTGCTTATCATTCTTCTTTCAAGTCTTTTCTTGGGTAAACTATGTACAGCTAGGGATTACATGCATATATTGAATTATTATTGGTTGTCAGACAACTTGTAGATATCAATCATGTCTTCAGAAAACGATTGGCAGCTTTTCTCCAAAGCGTGTCTTGACTATTCACGACACATTAAAAGCCAAGGAATAGCAATCAGGGCAGCCAGAAAGCTATGAAGGCTCAACCAATTAAGTCCAATCATGGCAACATCGATCATGAAGGTCCTTTTTCCACATGAATACCCAGAAGCATTCTTGAATCTTCTTGCCAACAACTATCCATCATTTCCACACTTGACCCATTCACTACTTAATCCATCCACCTAATTTTCTTTTGGAATAATGTTATTCTTCTCCTTATTCACACCAACTTCCACCATAACATGTTTTAAGTAATTTTAATTACTTTCTTTTTGTAAAAAAAATAATTTATACACTACCAAAATCCACCAATAAAATGAAGTTCAAATGTTCCTGAACTTGACCACCCGGCTGGCAAACCCCAAATAGTTTATATTAGGCACTGCCCATCCTCCATAGTACAAAGGGAAGACATCCAACATATAATTGGCAGGGTCCATGATTGTAGCTATACAAAAACTAAAAACCTCCATTAAAATCAAACTTAGGCAAAATAAAATGAAGTTCAGTGGATCAGAGCATCTCCCCAAAGACCATTATGTTTTGTTTTCTTCTCAAGTCTTCATTTGAAGTCAAGTCGTTTGCGTGTGCAGGGGATCAGAGATGATGCCTCCAATCAAAATGAACGGTTTGAGGGATGAGAGAGACACGAGTAAATATAACCCCTCGTTGTTGAAGTCAAGCTGTCACTATCTCCCGTTTGTGCGTGTCATTTGGTTAACTTTGTTTTTCCAAGTCTTCTCTTCGTAACCTACACGGATAGAATGATCAACGAGTCATGTATATATACTTATTAAGTTAGACATGTGTCACAATTTTATTGGTTATGCTTATTAAATCTTTCCATTAAGATTTTATTTGTTTCACGAAACAAAGCTATTCCTACCACCCATTTCAATGGGGCGTTTGAATGATTTTTTTCTTATGGGTGACTTTTTTTTTTAAAGAAAAAAAAGAATAATTGCAGATCACCACAAGATATAAAATAAATAAATAAATGATCACTTTAATGGGAAGTTTGAATGAAGGCAATCTTTTACAATTACTGGGAATTCTCAAAAAATTACACTTAAGCGGAGGGAATCCTTTTTGCTTAATTGGATTAACATGAATTCCTTTCTAAAGAAGTGAGAATTCACATTCCCTTGGCTTGAAAATGACAAAAAAGCTAGGCAGGTGCTTTAGCTTGCTAGTGACTTGAAATGCAGTGCACCAACCATCATAGTCGTTTGCATGTGTCAAGGGATGTTAGATCGTAAGTAATTAATTACAAGTAGTCCCATTATAAGATGTTACCGTTTGTCCTTATTGTTCGATACTTTTAGATTAATTTGTTACGCATGATGATCAGATTTGGTACGCCTCCAATCCAAATGAAGTGTTGGAGGGATGAGGGAGATAAGTCAAGGTGTCACTCTCTCCTTCCAAGTCCTGTGAAGACTTGTCATGATGTGCTTAATTATCTTTCTTCTTCCAAGTCTTCCCTTGGGTAAACTCCACAAATTAGACATTGATCAGACCTAAATTATTAGTTGTCAGACAACATGTACCTACGTATATATATATAGACGATTTCTTCAGAAAACGATTGGCGGTGGGCAAGTATCCTCAAAAGCAAATATCTATAAAGATTGATTTTGGTTGGTTGTGGCTGGGTGGACTCCTTGCAAAGACCGCCAACTGGGTCTTCAACCTCCCAAATACGATTAGTAGGATTTGCCGTAGGCGACGCGTCTGCATGGTTCAGTCTTGACAAGTTCCATCTTCAACCTTCAACGTAGATTTTATTATCCATTTCAGCATGAAGGTCCTTTTTCCACACCAAGGCCCATAAGCATGTTTGAATCTTCTACTTGCCAACAACTATCTATCATTTGGAAAGCTATTATTGACCAAATATCATCCACGAAAGAAATGGGATATCCAATTTACGAAGAAAAGGAAATAAATCAATGAATGGAACGGATCCCTTCTCTCCTTAATTGCCACTACCACACAAACTAGCAACAATTGTTGGGACCCAAAATTTCCATGTTTGACCTGTAGATGCAAACAATTAACCTCCTCAATCAATTTTCAAGGGTTTGGAGATGGTGTATGCTTACGATATACACCTTCTAATATATATATATATATATAAGGGATAATTACGAACAGGCACAACCTTCGATTTACTATTTATTTTTTTACATTTTGCAAAACTAGGTGGTAGATGAAATGGAGTAAAGACGGATTTCTAAATTTTATGATACCATACCCAAGCAGAAACTAGAATATTGCTTAAGAAATCCATCTTTGATCTTGCAAAATGTTTTTTTTTTTCTTGCATAATCCATGATCAGTTAGTTAAATCAAGGGTGTTTGGGGGAGCTTTGTATGTGGTGCTGGATTATTTTTGTAATAATTCCTCGCTGAAGGGTTAGAGCTCATCAGAAGCAGAGCCAAATGGGCTCAAATCAATATATAGCTCAATTTTCTTTGGTCTCTGCATTCGACGAAGGTTCGTACGTACCATTGATTTCATTGAGACCCACTTCCGTTTGGCTGAATATATATGAAGTCCATAATGTGATATAAACAATCACATTTAATTTGTTATATATATACCAACATTTTTTCTGCTTCTTACACAAACTAAAGAGAAACCCATTCTATCAAGTGCATACAATAATTCTCGAAGCATATGGCAATATACATTTTATTTTGTTTACTAACATTTCATCCAAATGACTAAAATTCTAGGATCAAGGATCCCCAGCAATACCCCAAGAATTGCCCATCAGTTTTTCTTCAAATCCTAGCCATTGGCTTTCATCCAACGGCCTCAAACCTGACACGTGTCCCTAATATAAAATAATAAAATATTATTTATATTTAAAAAATAAATATAAAATTAATTAATAAAAAATTAAATTAAATTTTTTAAAAAATATGGGGTGGTTCGGCCACCCCATTTTCCCCCATGGGGGTGGCCGGCCACCCCTTGGGGCCAAAAAAAAAAAAAATTGGGTTTGGCCTAGGCCTGGGGACCACCCCCTAGAGTCAAACCCAAAAAAATTTGATTTGGGTTTGGCCTAGGTGTGCCTTGAACCAATTTTTGGGACCTAGGGGTGGCTTCGCCTAGGGGTGGCTTCGGCGAAGCCACCCCCCAAATGGGTATTTAATTTAATTTTTATTAATTAATTTTATATTATTTTTTAAATATAAATAATATTTTATTATTTTATATTAGGTGTGACATGTGTCAAGTTTGAGGCCGTTGGATGAAAGCCAATGGCTAGAATTTGAAGAAAAACTGATGGGCAATTTTGGGGTATTGCTGGGATCTTGATCCAAAATTCTATTACATCCTCCAATTCACCCTTCTTGGAGTTTGTTGCCTCTTTCCAAAAGTCTTCATGAACCAATTATTCTTCCTTATACTCACAAATTTTCCAATAACAGCTCCTACTATTAAGCCACATCCATGTCCCACCACAACTAGTTTCCAATCAAATTCAAATGAAGCTTCTGAGCCTTGATTCTCTTCAGAGGTTGAACATGGAAATGGGTTACATTGCTTCTGAGTCTTGTTTTCCCATTGCTTTTAATTGCTTTTGTTGCTATGTCTTCCACTTGCGACTTACTTAGTTAGGTGGCCATGGTGTGTTGTGGGTTAGAGGATGACGAAAAGACTCGGAAACTTGTACGTTAACCACAATATAATTAATGTGTGGTAGAATTAAATATTGGTTGGAAAATTGGAATAATATATTCACAATAAAATTAATGTCTAATATTTAATGTACCACTTTTTTGAGTGTGGAGTAGAAAAATCAAGCGAAAGAAGTTTGTTCCTAATTAATTCCTATGAAAATCTTTGTTTTATAGGAAACTTCTTAAAAGTGAGTTTGTTCATGAATCCCAAATCTTGTCTGAGGGCCAAATCAAGTCAAGCACGTTCCGATCACATTATCTTCTAGTAGTTGTAAATAAATGAATATATATATGGTAATTATATCTTAAAGTATATTCAACCAATTATTTTCTCTAATTATAAAGTTGTTGTCAATTAGTTCATATATATACTTCCGTATACGTGGCCTTCGTTTCCTGGGTGTGTGCGTGTTTCTGTGTTTGCTTTCTTTTTATTTGTTCCTTTAAGACTTGAGTAGGCAATCTCTGGAAATTAATGAAGATAATGCAATCGATAATTATTCAATTACTAAGAGTTTAATTCATCGTTTCTACACTTCATGTCAGCATAATCTTTTTCTAATCACCAAATTGCTTTCGCTAAAGTAGGTGTTCCTCTTGCTAATTAAGTGGTAAGACTGTTTCCCTGAAAATAAAAAATAAATAAAAATTTGAAAGTAACAAACGTGGTGTTTGCGCTAAATGGCGCTTTTTTTTTTTTTTTCAGTAGCTGATTTCCTATCTTGCTGGTCAAGACTCAAGAGGTTAGGCTGTTTCCCTGACAAAATAAAAATAAAAATAAAAATAAATATGAAAAGTAATGGTCTTAGTGCTAAATTGCTTTCTCTAAAGTGGATGCTGCCCCTTGTTGGTCAAGAAGTTAGAGGTTAGACTGTTTCTTAGCAAAAAAGAGCATTGATCGAATTGATTTTTCTAAAGCAAGTAAAGAAAAATTAAAGGGGAAAATAACTTTACCCCCTGAATTATCCACTAATTTACACTTTTAACCACAATATTTAAAAAGTGACACTTTATTTCCTAAAGTATTTGATATTGACTCTTGACCTCTATGAAGTACACTTTACTTTCTTGAAGTATTTTTAATTGACACTTTACCCCTTGAAAAATATTTTGAATTTACACTTTACTCCCCAAAAATTAGTTACTTTGGGGGTAAAGTGTCAACTCAAAATACTTCAAGGGGTTAAAGTGCATTTTATAAGGTCAAATGTCAATATTAGATACTTTGGGGGGATAAAGTGTCACCTTTTAAATATTGTGGTTAAAAATGCAAATGGATGAATAGTTTATGGGGTAAAGTGTATTTTTCTAAAGCAGTCGTGTGTACCCCTTGCTGGCCAAGAGCCAAACACTTTGTGCCTAATTAATAAATATAAATACTATTTCGAAATAATAATAATAAATATAAATACAATCGTATATGCTCTATTTTGGATATCAACCAAAACATATTCTCAAAACTTTCATTCTAATCTTATGTTCTTAATTAAATAGAGGTCCCTTAGGCATTCTAATTCCATCAATAGGGATATATAAGATATTCTTGTTTAGATTTTACAAATATTTTTAGATTTTATTTTGAGAATTATTTTATACATTACCTTAAAAAGAATGTAAAAATATGATTCTTTTAAGGTTTTAATGGATGCAAAGGTATAAATACCGGATCCGGATCTGTTCGATCCAAAATGAGCTGACGACATCCGATTGATAGTCAGATTTTCTAGAGATCACAGGGTCATCAACGAAACACATATAAATATATAATAAAATATTATTTTACAATTTAAAAAAAATAAAAACTAAAATATTAAAATTGTAAACCCATCAGTTTTTTAATATTTTAGTTTTTAATTTTTTTAAAATTGTAAAATAATATTTTATTATATATTTTTTAGTGAGATGTGTTTTTGATGACCCTGTGATCTCTTAGAAAAATCGCTATCAACTCGATGTCATTCATTTTGGACTGACAATCTATAAACCTACCAAAAATAATGCAAATATATAATTTAGCTAGGAACAAAGCCAAGAAACAAAGAAAGTTGTTTAAATTAAGGAAAAATAGAGAAGCATAGACACATGCAAACTTACACTCACAAATAATCATTTCCTCTTTTCTCACACTATCCCGCTTTGATTAGGGAAAAAAAAGTCAGATATTTTTGAATCAATATCAACAGAAAGAAGGCTTAACCGAGTCCAATCAAGGCAGCTTAATGACAAGTTCCCCCTCTACCATTTTGTTCCATCTTCAACATGTTGATATATAATCATGTCAGCATGAAGGTGTACGTCCTTTTTCCACATGAAGGCCCATAGACATTTTTGAATCTTGTTGCCAAAAACTATCCATCATTTGGACACTTAACCCATTCACTAATTAATCCATCAACCCAATTTTTCGTCTCTGAGTAATGTTATTCCTTAGACCCGTTTCTCTCCTTGCCACTGCTAGTCTACTACAGAAACTTGCAACAATTTTAGCAAGATATTTGTTAGTTGTTGGGACCTAAAGTTTCCACGTTTTTGACCTGTAGATGCAAACAATTAAGCTCCTCAATCAATTTTCGAGGGTTTGGAGATGGTGTATCCTTATGATCTACACCTTCTAATAATTTATTTTTTATTTTTAAAAAATGGATCATTACAAACAGGCACAACCTTCACATAAGATTTACTATTTATTCTCATCAGAAGCAGAGCCAAATGAGAAACTTGAGACATCCCCTGTTTAGCAGCCATCCCAAGACATAATAGGAAACTTCCCTTTGATCTCCAATACCATGAACTAGTTTGAGTCAGCTTATTTATTAGATTACTTTCCCGGAAATATATGTTTTTCCAAAACAACTTGGAGGAACATCGTGTGCAAGAAAGATGGAATTTAGTTTCTAGGAAAGTGCTCTGCTATTCACTGACCGAGATTTGACTTTTCTATTGTATGTTCGTCTGTTCATTTCTAGATGCCAAAAAAGCACCTTGCAAATTCCTAATTTAAAGGTTCAAGACGAACACCAAAAGCTCCCACGGCTAACAATCAACCTATACAACACATTATAAACTAAAGAACAATTACAATTCAAATCAAACAAAACAATTAACAACTTTAGACAGAAGAAAGAGCAAATCAACTCTGAAAACTGTACACTTTTCAACAGAGATAGAAACAGAGAGAGAGAGGCAGTCGTGTTATTTTTATAGAAGTTTCCAATTCAAAAGACGATAGAGAATAACAGGGTTGGCGAGAGAGTTTCTCATACGTGGGCTCTCAGCATGTTGAAGGTTTACCTTTACACGCCTTGCTGATTCATTCATCAATGGTTTCTAATTTACACGACACAAACTAGGAAAAAAGCCAACAAACAAACAAGATTGTTTAATATAAGGAAAACAAAAACAAAAATACACAACAGATTCAAACTCACGCAAATAGTAAGATATTACATTGAAGTTTCTATATCAATGGTTTGCTACATTTTACAAAAACTTAACCAAAACCAACCATACTTCCTTGTAATACAATATGCCCAATAACAACTCCTATCACAAATCCACATCCATATCCTATGGCAACTACTTTTCACCCAAATTCAAATGGAGACTCTGACCTTTGATTCTCTTGGAAGGATAAGGTGAGTTAGAGTGTAATTGAAATCTCACATTTCTTTGATAGCGGGCTGCCACTCGTATCCCTATAGGCACTTGAAAGTTCCACAATTTTCCATTTTCCATCTCTTCTCATTAAATCCACGAGAGCTTTGATTTTCTTATCAGTTTTAGTTATATTTCCCTTCTCATTAAATCCACGTTAGAGCTTTGATTTTCTTATCAGTTTTAGTGCTTGTTATATTTCCATAATAAAGTTAGAATGTTAAGTCCTTTAGGTACAAATGCATGGACTTTGCATAAAAGCTTGAGACTTTAGGGCTAGCCTTTGTTTTGGACCTAAGTCAGGCATGCTCCTTTTCATCATATCAAGAGCATCCCTTGGTTGTTTAACAAAAAGTGAAATAGGAAGAAAGTTGGGATCTTGGGAGGTTTTATGATAAACTTGTAACCTTTGATTTGTTTTCGTTTTTGTTTTGTTTTGCTTTGTTTTGTTTTTTTAAAAAGCCAAAGAACCCTTGGAATTAAGGGTAAATTTGGAATTTTATAAAAAATTCAGGGGTATAAACATTATTGTCTTACTTTTAACGTTTAAAATCTGATTGAGGAGTTTAAATTGACTGCAATTGAAAGTTCAGGGGTTTAAATTGAGAGGTTTTAAAGTTTGAAAAAGACTTGTCAAATTATGTGGTAATTCAGGGGTGTAAAGTGAAATTAGACCAAAAACCTATTAACGGCTAGTCCCATACACACACACATATATATATATATATATATATATATATATATATATATATATCAAGTGAACTCAGATTGCAAACCAACCAGGAGGGAAAAGTGCCATTGATTTGATTGTTACCAACTTGAAGAAACTCAAGCATCAAAAAGTTGGCCATGGATCTCGGTACCTGACCTTGGAATTGGTTTTCACTTAAGTCAATCACCGTTAAACTGCTCTGCATTGCCCATGTTTTTGGGATAGTGCCATTGAAGCTATTGCTTCGTAGTATAAGTACTTTCAAAGGAGTATTGAAGTTTCCTAAACATGGATGAAGCATGCCACTCAAGCTATTATAGGACAAATCAAGGTAATGAAGTGAATTGAGATTGCAAATCAACGGTGACATTTCTTTTATCAAGTTCCTTTGGACTCGATAAAACTAGATAGATGGTGGTGGAATGGGGAGTGATCCTTGCAGCCTGTTATTGTCTAGGGTTAGGAATTTTACTAGAAAAACTTGTGTCCTCAAGTTTCAAAACCCCGAGAGAACTGCTAGAGTGAAATTTGGGCAAATGACCAATGAGATTCTGATTCCCTCCTATATCCTAAGATCCCGTAGGTTTGGTAGTTGAAAAATTCTTGTTGGGAATTCCCCATGCAATTCACAATTTTCTAGATTTAGAGTTGTCAAAGAGGATAAATTTGCCAAACTTTCAGGTATAGGGGACGGAAATTGATTATGGAGTAAGAGTTCTTCTAGGGTAGTGAAGTTTTGAACTAGACTACTCAAGTCACTTAAGAGTACATAAATCAAAATTAAGAGATAGATCGATGGAAGACAGCCTGGAGAGATGTGAAAGCTTTGAGGGGATTTGTCCTGAAAACCAAGAGTCGGAGAGGTTTAGGTTAACCTCAAAAGATTGCCAACTCCAGATGAGATTTGAGAGTAATTGAAGTTGTTATCAGCAAGATTAGGCTTTGAAGTTGAAGAAGGCGGAAGAGGTTGCTGCTGGAATTAATAGAACCATAGAGCCCGCTGCTACTGAGGTCAAGGCCAACCACATAACCTGTGTCATCATTGCAATCAACCCCGTCCCAGCAATCACTACTAGTCCCTCCTTCTAGACTCCATGATGCAACGTCCTTAAGATACCCAGAAGGATCAACAGAAGCATACTTGTCTATGATAAAGCTATCCTTGAATCGCAACAGGGTTGATCGCACATCATCGTGACAAAGTGGCTGCTGCAGAGAAGACAAAGAGGCTGTGAGTAAAACAAGGAACAATAATATTGAGAGAAGAAAAAGGAAGCGCATGAAGATGAAGTGATACAAATTATTGGTATCCATGATGTTTTAGGATGTTTTTGGGTGTTTAATTAATTTGATGAGGCCAGCTGAAGTACAAGTGAAGGGGGGGTTTGGGGTTTATAGGGTAGGAATTGGGTATACGTACGCTTTACATAATTAAGTTTGGAGACTATTTTTTATTGCTTTTCTAGCTATGTCCTCCACTTGCTACTTACTTAGTTAAGTGGCCACGGCCCGCAGTGTGTTGTGGGCTAGAGGATGACGAAAAGATTTGGAAACTTGTGGGTTAGAGTAAGAGTTCTCCGTTTGTCGATGCCGTCTTATCTGACAGAACCAAGCGATGCACTAGGACTTAGGGTAGACTCCATTGTTTTTCCTTCAGTGCAAGAATCCTAGATCCATCCTCACTCACATCTGCGTTTGCCCTTGAACCGGCATGCTTTCTCTCTTCAACGCAAGAGCCCTAGTTGCTCTAAGTGAGGTGAGATACATGTTGGTGATGGTGAGGTGAGCTAACTTAGGTAGGTGTACGTTGCTTGGGTGAGGTAAAGGATTAATCGTGTGGGTGGAGGCATTTTGGAAAAAGAACGCTTAAGTGATTACTTGTGGGTCATGTGATCACGCAGTTTAAATGAGACGACATCGACTAACGAAGAGGTGGAATTGAAAAAATTTTAAATTTTAGGGGGTGCATTGCAAAAATTGAAACATTGGGAGTTGAGTTGAAAATCGATTCAAACTTTGAGGGGGTGTATTGCAAAAATTGAAACACTAAGGGTCGAATGAAAATTGGCTCAAACTTTACGGGAATGCATTGCAAAAATTGAAACATTGACGATAAAATTGCAAATTGGCTCAAACATGGGGGGATAAAGTGTATTTTTCCTATAAATCAATGAATGGAACGGTTCCCTTCTCTCCTTGCCACTACTAGTCTACTACACAAACTTGCAACAATTTTAGCAAGATATTTATTAATTGTTGGGACCCAAAGTTTCCATGTTTGACCTGTAGATGCAAACAATTAAGCTCCTCAATCAATTTTCGAGGGTTTGGAGATGGTGTATCCTTATGATCTACACCTTTTAATAATTATTATTACTTTTTTTTTTTTTTGAAAACTTTACTTTAGCCCTTTAAACTTCCACGTGATTTAATAAATCCCTCTCAAATTTTAAAATCTCTTACTTTGGACCACTGAACTTGGAATTGCTCTCAATTAGAATTTTTTCATCAATTTTAACCATTAAAAATACCAAAAAAAACATCCCTGAATTTCGTTTTTTTTTTTTTAAATAAAAAAATATTTTGGAAGTTAGAATTTTATACAAAAGTTAGGGTTATAAGCGTTATGTAATGTTTAAAATCTGATGGAGTCTACATTGAGAGCAATTGAAAGTTTAAGAGTCAAAGTGAGAGATTTTAAAGTTTGAGTGAGGTTTATCAAATCGTGTGGAAGGTCAAGGGACCAAAGTGAAGTTTTCCTTTTTTTAGAAAAAAAGGATCATTACAATTTAGCACAACCTTCACATTAGATTTACTATTTATTCTTACATTTTGCAAAACTAAGTGGTAGATTAAATGGAGTAAAGACAGTTCAAAATTTTATGATACTTTATTTCTTAGGAAATTCATCTTTGATCTCCCAATTTATTTTTATTTTTATTTTGTTTAATATTTCTATAATCTTAGTTAAATCAAGGGTGTTTGGTGGAGTTTTGTATGTGATGCTGGATTATTTTGTAATAATGCCTTGGTGAATTAGACCATCAGAAGTAAAAAAATTAAAAAACATTTTGAAGTTGAAAATTTTAAGATATAATAAACTTCCTTTGATCTCCAATACTATGAACTAGTATAATTTTTTATTTTTAAAATAAAATTAGGGATACATGTTTTTTGAAAAATTTTGTCTAATAATCTTAGTTAAATCAAGGGTGTTTGGTGGAGTTTTGTATGTGATGCTGGATTATTTTTGTAATAATGCCTCGCTGAAGGGTTAGAGCTCATCAGAAGTAGAGCCAAATGGGAAACTTGAGACATCCCCTGTTTAGCAGCCATCCCAAGACATAATAGGAAACTTCCCTTTGATCTCCAATACTATGAACTAGTATAAGTCACCTTATTTATTAGATTACTTTCCGGAAATACATGTTTTTCGAAAAGTACTTGGAGGAACATCGTGTGCAAGAAAAAAGGAATTTTGTTTCTAGGAAAAGACGATAGAGAATAACAGGGTTGGCGAAAAAGTTTCTCATATGTGGGTTCTCAGCTTGTTGAAGGTTTACCTGTACACACTTTGCTGATTCATTCATCAATGGTTTCTAATTTACACAACACAAACTAGAAAAAGAGCCAACAAACAAACAAGATTGTTTAATATAAGGATTAGAAAACAAAAAACATACACAACGGATGCAAACTCACACACAAATAGTAAGATATTACATTGAAGTTTCTATACGCTTACAATTCCATCAAGCACCCTATAATAATGCTAGAAACATAAACATTTATACTTTTCTAAAACATTTTATTTAACTAAATTCAAATTTATGGTCTTCTCCAATTCACCATTCTTCAAGTTTGCTACATTCTTCCAAAAAACTTAACAAACCAACCATACTTCCTTGTAATAACAATATGCCCAATAACAACTCCGATCACAAATCCACATCCATATCCTATGGCAACTACTTTCCACCCAAATTCAAATGGAGACTTTGACCTTTGATTCTCTTGGAAGGGATAAGGTGGAGTTGGAGTGTAATTGAAATCTCCACATTTCTTTGATAGCAGGCTACCACACAATCCTGGATTACCTCCAAATGAACCATTCTCAAATGTGTCAAATTGTCCTCCATGTGGTATAGGTCCTGTAAGACAATTGTTGGAGACATTAAAAGACGAAAGAAAATTGAGCTCTGCCAGTTGTAGGGGTATTGGTCCAGACAACTTGTTTTGAGAAAGGTCCATTGATTCTACTTGTGTCAAGTATCCCAAGGACAATGGGATAGGACCAGTAAGAGCATTGTTGGAAAGATTGAGCAAATGAAGTCCTTTAGACTGCCCAAAACAAATGGAATTTCGCCATCAAATCTATTGCTTGAGAAATCAATGACCCTAAACACACCTGGGATTTTCTTATAATTCAACATTATGCCTTTGTTTGTAATTGTGATTGCACATTGGATAGAGCTTCTATACCTGCCTCCTGTAGAATTCACCTCCATGTATTTTGAATCATTTGCATCAACAACTTTCATGGCCTTCCATTGTCGGAAATACTCTATGGGCAAATTTTAGAAACTATTTTGAGAGAGATCAATGATATGCAACTTGGGAAATGCATTATTGATTTCAGAGCTCTTTATTGCACCTTGGAATGCATTAGAACGAAGGACGAGAACCTTCAACTGAGAAAGAGCTCCCAACCAAAAGGGAAAGGTATCATTGATCTGATTGTTACCAACATGAAGATACTCAAGCATGAGACAATTGGCCATGGATCTTGGTAGCTGACCTTGGAATTGGTTTTCACTTAAGTCAATCACCGTTAAGTTGCTCCCCATTGCCCATGTTTTTGGGATGGGGCCACAAAAGCTGTTGCTTTGCAGTTGAAGTACTGACAAAGGAGAACTGAAGTTTCCTAAACACGGATGAAGCATTCCACTCAAGTTGTTATAGGACAAATCAAGTACTCTAAGTGAACTCAGATTGCAAACCAACCAGGAGGGAAAGGCGCCATTGATTTGATTGTAACTGACATTAAGATACTCAAGCATCAAAAGTTAGCCATTGAGCTGGATAGCTGACCTTGTAATTGGTTTTCACTTAAGTCAATCATATATAAGTTGCTTCCCTTTGCCCATGTTTTTGGGATGGTGCCATGGAAGCTGTTACTTCGAAGTAGAAGTAATTCCAAAGAACTTAAGTTTCCTAAACATGGATGAAGCATGCCACTCAAGTTGTTATAGGACAAATCAAGGTAATAAAGCGAACTGAGATTGCAAATCAACGGTGACATTTCTTTTATCAAGTTCCTTCGGACTAGATACAACTGGATAGATGGTGGTGGAATGGGGAGTGATCCTTGCAGCCTATTATTGCCTAGAGATAAATAAGTTAGATTAGACCATGGGAGAACAACAGGAGATTGTTCAAAGCCTATTAGAAAATTGTCAGAAAGGATTATAGTGTCAAGAGATTCTCTACTTGCATTATACATCCACCTCGGTACTAGGCCTTCAAGATTGTTGCCTCCTAGATCAAGCTCACTCAATTTGTTTTGGCTGCGTAAGAAATCTGGGAACTTTTGTAAGTTGCAAGAACCCAATCTTAGGGTGTGAAACTGTTGAAGAGTACTATCATTTGAATTGGGCTTGGTTAGTAATGTCAAATTGTTGGATGAAAGGTCGAGATAAGTCAAACTTTTGATCTTAAGAAACATGTCAAACTCCAACGTCCCACTCAATTCATTGTATGAGAGGTCCAGATGAGTGAGTTGAGTCAGGTTAGCTAACAAGGAAGAAGGAATATGACCTGTAAGAGTATTTCCTGATAGATCCAGAAAAGTGAGTTGAGTGAGGTTAGCAAAGACGGAAGAAGGAATATAGCCTGTAAGAGTGTTTCTTGACAGATCCAGGTAAGCGAGTTGGGTGAGGTTAGCAAAGACAGAAGAAGGAATATGACCTATAAGAGTGTTTCTTGACAGATCCAGGTAAGCGAGTTGGGTGAGGTTAGCAAAGACAGAAGAAGGAATATGACCTATAAGAGTGTTTCTTGACAGATCCAGGTGAGTGAGTTGAGTGAGATTAGCAAAGACGGAATAAGGAATATGACATGTAAGAGTGTTTCTTGACAGATCTAGGTAAGTGAGTTGAGTGAGATTAGCAAAGACAGAAGAAAGATTATGGCATGTAAGAGTGTTTTCTGACAGATCCAGGTGAGTGAGTTGGGTGAGATGACTCAATGAAGCTAGGATAGAACTTGTTGGTTTAACACTTAGCATCTTAAGGGGACTGCCTTGGTGAAATTCGGGCAAATGAACAGTAAGATTCCAATTCCCACCTATCCTAAGATCCCGCAAGTTTGGTAACTGAAAAATTCTTGTTGGGAATTCCCCACGCAATTCACAATTTTCCAGATTTAGAGTTGTCAAAGAAGATAAATTTGCCAAACTTTCAGGTACAGGACACGAGAAATTGATTCCGGAGAGTAAGAGTTCTTCTAGGGTAGTTAAGTTTTGAACTAGACTGCTCAAGCCACTTAGAGTACTATTTAAAACAAAATTACGAGACAGATCGAGGGAAGACAACTTGTTGAGATGTGAAAGCTCTGAGGGGATTTGTCCAGAAAACACAGAGTCGGAGAGGTTCAGATAGGTTAACCTCAAAAGATTGCCAACTCCAAATGGGATTTGAGAGAAATTGAAGTGGTTATCAGCAAGATTAAGCCTTTGAAGTTGAAGAAGGCGGAAGAGGCTGTTGCTGGAATTAATAGAACCATAGAGGCAGCTGCTAGCAAGGTCAAGGCCAACCACATGACCTGTGTCCTCATTGCAATCAACCCCGTCCCATGAGCAGCAATTAGTACTGGTCCCTCCTTCTAGACTCCATGATGCAACCTTAGGATATGCAGAAGGATAACCAGAAGCATACTCTTCTAGTATAAAACCATCCTTGAATTGCAACAGGGCAGATCTCTCATCGTCATGACAAAGTGGCTGCTGCAGAGAAGACAAAGAGGCAGCAGTGAGTAAAACAAGGAACATTAATATTGAGAGAAGAAAAAGGAAGCGCATGAAGATGAAGCGATAGAAATAGGTATCCATGATCTAGTTTTAGTATATGTTTTTGGGTGTTTAATTAATTTGATGAGGCCAGCTGAAGTACAAGTGAAGGGGGTTTTATAAAGGGTAGGAATTGGATATACGTAGGCTTAATTACATAATTAAGTTTGGAGACTAGGTACAAATGGGATTTGAAAAAAGGGGTGAGTCATCAGATGCATCCATTAATATTGAGTAGTGCATTAATAGATATGATTTGACATGATGGATCACTAGCTAGCTGTACGTTGTGGTGGTTTCCCTTTCACACTTGTTTTTTTAATCAATAGTAAGTGGAAGACGCAGAAAAGCGAAAGCAACGGGAAAACAAGACTTGGACTTAGGTGGCCACAGCGTACGTACGTGTTGTAGTTAGGAAAGATTGGAAAATTGGGTTAGAGGATGAGGAAAAGACTCGGAATTAAACTTGTATGTTAATTACCACAATATAATATAATAATTGTGTGGTAGAATTAAATATTGATGGGAAAATTGGAATAATATATTCACAATAAAATTGTTCTTTAAATTATCAAAATATTCATTGAATTTTACAAAGTGATAAAATTGTTCTTTAAGTTTTCGGAGTTTATAAGACTACCTAGTCCATCCTTAATGTTAATGCCGTCAACCTGTACTAAAAAAGGTCACAACCTAACCTATCAAACACTGCTACGTGTACATTATCAACATATCTCTTAAAACATTTTTTATTTATTTTATTTATTATTATTATTATTTTGGCTAATATGGTTTTTCTAAAGTAGGTAAGGTGCCCTCTGCTAGTCAAGAGGTCAGTTAGGCTATTTCAATATTTCTTAGAAATAAATTGGAAAGTAACAAACGTAGTCTTGGCACTAATTAAATTGCTTTTTTCTTTTCTTTTTTTCTTCTTTTTCTTCTTTTTAAAGTAAGTGATTTCCTTACCGGTCAAGAGGTTAGGCTGCTTCCCTACAACCAAAAATAAAAAATAAAAATAAATAAATAAGTGGTTAGGCTGCTTCTCAGCAAAAAAATCTCAAAAAATTCCAAACTAAATGTTGCGCCTTTTGCAGGTCAAGAGGTTAGACTGTTTCTTTTCACCAAAAAAACAAAAAAAGAAGAAAAAAGAGCCAAACACTTTGTGCCTAATTAATGTATATAAATACAATCGTATATGCTCTGTTTTGGTATCAACCAAAACATATTCTCAAAACTTCTATTCTAATCATGTGTTCTTAAATAGATGTCCCTCACGCATTCTAATTTGATTCTTGTTTAGATTTTACAAATATTTTTAGATTTTATTTTGAAAATTATTTTATACATTACCTTAAAAAGAATGCAAACATATCATTCTTTTAAAGTTTTAACGAATGTAAAGGAAATTATTTTAGCAAAATGAAGGGTTGGAGGGATGAGAGAGATAAGTGATTTATGTGGAATATTGTGGTGTTTCACACTCAAATACAAGACATGGTGGTTGAAGTGAAGGTGTCACTCTCGATCTCCGCTCGGCCAATATGATCAAAAATGGTCCTGTGAAGACTTGTGATTGATGTGCTTATCATTCTTCTTTCAAGTCTTCTCTTAGGTAAACTATGTACAGCTAGGGATTTCATGCATATATTGAATTATTATTGGTTGTCAGACAACATGTAGATATAAATCATGTCTTCAGAAAACGATTGGCAGCTTTTCTCTAAAGCGTGTCTTGACTATTCACGAACACATTAAAAGCCAAGGAATAGCAATCAGGGTAGCCAGAAAACTAGGAAGGCTCAACCAATTAAGTCCAATCATGGCAGCATCGATCATGAAGTTCCTTTTTCCACATGAATGCCCAGAAGCATTCTTGAATCTTCTTGCCAACAACTATCCATCATTTTCACACTTGACCCATTCACTACTTAATCCATCCACCTCATTTTCTTTTGGAATAATGTTATTCTTCTCCTTATTACACACCTACTTCCACCATAACATGTTTTAAGTAATTTTAATTACTTTCTTTTTTTAAAAAAAATAATTTATACACTACCAAAATCCACCAATAAAATGAAGTTCAAATGTTCCTGAACTTGACCACCCTGGCAAACCCCAAATAGTTTATATTAGGGATCCTCCATGGTACAAAGGAAGACATCCAACATATAATTGGTAGGGTCCGTTATTGTAGCTATACAAAAACTAAAACCTCCATTAAAAAAATCAAACTTAGGCAAAATAAAATGAAGTTCAGTGGATCAGAGCATCTCCAAAGACCATTTTTTTGTTGTTTTTCTTCAAAAATCTTCATTTGAAGTCAAGTCGTTTGCGATGAATTTCATTTTTTAAAAATCAAATAAAAGATGGTTTGTATGAGAGAGACACTTTTTATTAACCCTCGTTGTTAAAAGAAGATCAAAGTCACTATCTATGTTGAATGTGCATTTTTCAATATTTTATTACTTTGTTTCTCCATAGTACAAAGAAGCATGAATATAATTCATGGGTCCATTTATGGTACTTATAAAAAATAAAAATATTTTCAAAAATCAAATAAAAGAAATAAATGATGTTAATGGATCAACAAATTTGAAAGGCATTTGTTTTGTTTCTTCTAATTTCATTTGAAATCAAGAATTTTCGTAAAGATCAAGAGATGATTCCTTCAATAAAAATGAACATTTGAGGATGAGAAACGAGTAAAATAATTTCGTTGTCGAATGTTCAAGCGTGTACTATCTCCTTTATAATTATGTCATTTGTTACTCTGTTTTTTTCAAAGTTTCTTTGTACCTACATGATAGAATGATCAACAATCAAATATATACTTAATAAGTTAGGTGAAGACTTGTCATGATATTATCTTCTTCTTCCAAGTCTTCCTTGGGTAAACTCCACCAAGGATTAACATGTTTGAATTATTACTTGTCAGACAACATCTATCAAAAGCAAATATCTATAAAGATTGATTTTGGTTGGTTGTGGCCAGGTGGACTCCTTGCAAAGACTGCCAACTGGGTCTTCAACCTCTCAAATACGATAAGTCAGATTTGCCGTAGGCGACGCGTCTGCATGGTTCAGTCTTGACAAGTTCCATCTTCAATCTTCAACGTAGATTTTATTATCCATTTCAGCATGGAGGTCCTTTTTCCACACCAAGGCCCATAAGCATGTTTGAATCTTCTACTTACCAACAACTATCTATCATTTGGAAAGCTATTATTGACCAAATATCACCCACGAAAGAAATGGGATATCCAATTTACGAAGAAAAGGAAATAAATCAATGAATGGAATGGATCCCTTCTCTCCTTAATTGCCACTACCACACAAACTAGCAACAATTGTTGGGACCCAAAATTTCCATGTTTGACCTGTAGATGCAAACAATTAACCTCCTCAATCAATTTTCGAGGGTTTGGAGATGGTGTATCCTTACGATATACACCTTCTAATATATATATATATAAGGGATAATTACGAACAGGCACAACCTTCGATTTACTATTTATTTTTTTACATTTTGCAAAACTAATTGGTAGATGAAATGGAGTAAAGACGGATTTCTAAATTTTATGATACCATGCATACCCAAGCAGAAACTAGATTGCTTAAGAAATCCATCTTTGATCTCGCAAAATGTTTTTTTTTCTTGCATAATCCATGATCAGTTAGTTAAATCAAGGGTGTTTGGTGGAGCTTTGTATGTGGTGCTAGATTATTTTTGTAATAATTCCTCGCTGAAGGGTTAGAGCTCATCAGAAGCAGAGCCAAATGGGCTCAAATCAATATATAGCTCAATTTTCTTTGGTCTCTGCATTCGACGAAGGTTCGTACGTACCATTGATTTCATTGAGACCCACTTCCGTTTGGCTGAATATATATGAAGTCCATAATGTGATATAAACAATCACATTTAATTTGTTATATATATACCAAGATTTTTTCTGCTTCTTACACAAACTAAAGAGAAACCTATTCTATCAAGTGCATACAATAATGCTCGAAGCATATGGAAATACATTTTATTTTGTTTACTAACATTTCATCCAAATAACTAAAATTCTAGGATCAGGATCCCCCAATACCCAAGAATTGCCCATCAGTTTTTCTTCAAATCCTAGCCATTGGCTTTCATCCAATGGCCTTAAACTTGACACTTGTCCCACCTAATATAAAATAATAAAATATTATTTATATTTAAAAAATAAATATAAAATTAATTAATAAAAAATTAAACTAAATTTTAAAAAATATATGGGGTGGTTGCCACCCATTTTCATGGGGTGGCCACCACCCAGCTCAAAAAAAATTGGGTGGCTTCAAGGACTTGTTGGGGGTGGCCACCAGGCAAAAAAAAACTTGGGTTTGGCTGGCTAGGGGTGGGACCACCCCTAGGGGAACCAAAATATTTGATTTGGGTTTGGGCCTAGGAGGTGGCCGAACCACCCAGGTGGTGGCCACCCCTTGCCAAACCAATTTTTTTTTTTTTTAATTTTTATTAATTAATTTTATATTATTTTAAATATAAATAATATTTATTATTTTATATTAGGTGTGACATGTGTCAAGTTTGAGGCCGTTGGATGAAAGCCAATAACTAGAATTTGAAGAAAAACTGATCAATTCTTGGGGTATTGCATCCTCCAATTCACCCTTCTTGGAGTTTGTTGCCTCTTTCCAAAAGTCTTCATGAACCAATTATTCTTCCTTATACTCACAAATTTTCCAATAACAGCTCCTACTATTAAGCCACATCCATGTCCCACCACAACTAGTTTCCAATCAAATTCAAATGAAGCTTCTGAGCCTTGATTCTCTTCAGAGGTTGAACATGGAAATGAGTTACATTGCTTCTGAGTCTTGTTTTCCATTGCTTTTAATTGCTTTTGTTGCTATGTCTTCCACTTGACGACTTAGTTAGGTGGCCACGGTGTGTTGTGGGTTAGAGGATGACGAAAAGACTCAAAACTTGTACGTTAACCACAATATAATTAATGTGTGGTAGAATTAAATATTGGTTGGAAAATTGGAATAATATATTCACAATAAAATTAATGTCTAATATTTAATGTACCACTTTTTTGAGTGTGGAGTAGAAAAATCAAGCGAAAGAAGTTTGTTCCTAATTAATTCCTATGAAAATCTTGTTTTATAGGAAACTTCTTAAAAGTGAGTTTGTTCATGAATCCCAAATCTTGTCTGAGGGCCAAATCAAGTCAAGCACGTTCCGATCACATTATCTTCTAGTAGTTGTAAATAAATGAATATATATATATGGTAATTATATCTTAAAGTATATTCAACCCATTATTTTCTCTAATTATAAAGTTGTTGTCAATTAGTTCATATATATGCTTCCATATACGTGGCCTTTGTTTCCTGGGTGTATGTGTGTTTCTGTGTTTTCTTTCTTTTTATTTGTTCCTTTAAGACTTGAGTGGCCAATCTCTGGAAATTAATGAAGATAATGCGATCGATAATTATTCAATTACTAAGAGTTTAATTCATCGTTTCTACACTTCATGTCAGTATAATCTTTTTCTAATCACCAAATTGCTTTCGCTAAAGTAAGTGTTCCTGTTGCTAATTAAGTGGTAAGACTATTTCCCTGAAAATAAAAATAAATAAAATTTGAAAGTAACAATGGTGTTTTATTTTTTTCTTTCTTTCAGTAGTTGATTTCCTAGCTTGCTGGTCAAGAGGTTAGGCTGTTTCCCTGAAAAAATAAAAATAAAAATAAAAATGAAAAGTGCTAAATTGCTTTTTCTAAAGTGGATGCTACCTTGTTGGTCAAGAAGTTAGATTGTTTCTCAGCAAAAAAGAGCACTGATCGAACTGATTTTTCTAAAGCAAGTAAAGAAAAATTAGAGGAGATACACTTTATCCCATGAATTATTTACCAATTTGCACTTTTAACCCCAATATTCAAAAAGTGACACTTTACCTTTCAAAGTATTTGACATTGACACTTGACTCCCATGAAGTACACTTTACCCTCTTGAAAATACTGATCGAACTGATTTTTCTAAAGCAAGTAAAGAAAAATTAAAGGAGAAAATACACTTTATCCCATGAATTATCCACCAATTTGCACTTTTAACCACAATGTTCAAAAAGTGATACTTTACCTCTCAAAGTATTTGACATTAACACTTGACCTCCATGAAATACACTTTATCCCTTGAAATATTTTGAATTGACACTTTACAAAATTAGTTACTTTCAAACACTTTGTGCCTAATTAATAAATATAAATACTATTTCAACAAAAAATAATAATAAATAAATATAAATACAATCGTATATGCTCTGTTTTGGATATCAACCAAAACATATTCTCAAAACTTTCATTCTAATCTTGTGTTCTTAATTAAATAGAGGTCCCTTAGGCATTCTAATTCCATCGATAGGGATATATAAGATATTCTTGTTTAGATTTTACAAATATTTTTAGATTTTATTTTGAGAATTATTTTATACATTACCTTAAAAAGAATGTAAAAATATGATTCTTTTAAGGTTTTAATGGATGCAAAGGTATAAATACCTACCAAAAAATAATGCAAATATATCATTTAGCTAGGAACAAAGCCAAGAAACAAAGAAAGTTGTTTAAATTAAGGAAAAAATAGAGAAGCATAGACACATGCAAACTTACACTCACAAATAATCATTTCCCCTTTTCTCCCGCTTAGATTAGGGAAAAAAAAGAGAGAAAAAAGTAAGATATTTTTGAATCAATATCAACAGAAAGAAGGCTTAACCAATATCAACAGAAAGAAGGCTTAACCGAGTCCAATCAAGGCAGCTTAATGACAAGTTCCCCCTTACCATTTTGTTCCATCTTCAACATGTTGATATATAATCATGTCAGCATGAAGGTGTACGTCCTTTTTCCACATGAAGGCCCATAAACATTTTTGAATCTTGTTGCCAAAAACTATCCATCATTTGGACACTTAACCCATTCACTAATTAATCCATCAACCCAATTTTTCGTCTCTGAGTAATGTTATTCCTTAGACCCGTTTCTCTCCGTGCCACTACTAGTCTACTACAGAAACTTGCAACAATTTTAGCAAGATATTTGTTAGTTGTTGGGACCTAAAGTTTCCACGTTTTTGACCTGTAGATGCAAACAATTAAGCTCCTCAATCAATTTTCGAGGGTTTGGAGATTGTGTATCCTTATGATCTACACCTTCTAATAATTTATTTTTTATTTTTAAAAAATGGATCATTACAAACAGGCACAACCTTCACATAAGATTTACTATTTATTCTCATCAGAAGCAGAGCCAAATGAGAAACTTGAGACATCCCCTGTTTAGCAGCCATCCCAAGACATAATAGGAAACTTCCCTTTGATCTCCAATACCATGAACTAGTTTGAGTCAGCTTATTTATTAGATTACTTTCCCGGAAATACATGTTTTTCCAAAACAACTTGGAGGAACATCGTGTGCAAGAAAGATGGAATTTAGTTTCTAGGAAAGTGCTCTGCTATTCACTGACCGAGATTTGACTTTTCTATTGTATGTTCGTCTTTTCATTTCTAGATGCCAAAAAAGCACCTTACAAATTCCTAATTTAAAGGTTCAAGACGAACACCAAAAGCTCCCACGGCTAACAATCAACCTACACAACACATTATAAACTAAAGAACAATTACAATTCAAATCAAACAAAACAATTAACAACTTTAGACAGAAGAAGAGCAAATCAACTCTGAAAACTGTACACTTTTCAACAGAGATAGAAACAGAGAGAGAGAGGCAGTCGTGTTATTTTTATAGAAGTTTCCAATTCAAAAACACGACAGAGAATAACAGGGTTGGCGAGAGAGTTTCTCATACGTGGGCTCTCAGCATGTTGAAGGTTTACCTTTACACACCTTGCTGATTCATTCATCAATGGTTTCTAATTTACACGACACAAACTAGGAAAAGAGCCAACAAACAAACAAGATTGTTTAATATAAGGAAAACAAAAAACAAAAAAAATACACAACAGATTCAAAGGCACACACAAATAGTAAGATATTACATTGAAGTTTCTATACGCTTACAATTCCATCAAGCACCCTATAATAATGCTAGAAACACAAACATTTATACTTTTCTAAAACATTTTATTTAACTAAATTCAAATTTATGGCCTTCTCCAGTTCACCATTCTTTGAGTTTGCTACATTCTTACAAAAAAACTTAACAAACCAACCAACCATACTTCCTTATAATAACAATATGCCCAATAACAACTCCTATCACAAATTCACATACATATCCTATGGCAACTACTTTCCATCCAAATTCAAATGGAAACTCTGACCTTTGATTCTCTTGGAAGGGATAAGGTGGAGTTGGAGTGTAATTGAAATCTCCATATTTCTTTGATAGTAGGCTGCCACACAATCCTGGATTACCTCCAATTGAATTATTTTGTAATGTGTTGAGTAAATTTCCACATGGTATAGCTCCTGTGAGACGGTTGTTGGAGACATTGAAATATTCAAGAGAAAAGAGTTAGGTTAGTTGTGTAGGTATTTCTCCAAATAACTTGTTTTGGGAAAGGGCCATTGATTCTAGATTTGTCAAGTTCCCTAGAGATGGTGAGATAGGACCAGTGAGGGCATTATTGGATAGATTTAGCAAATGAAGTCCTTTAAGGCTTCTCACAAGTTTTGGAATTTTGCCATCAAATCTATTGCCTAAGAAATCAATGACCCTAAACACATATGGGATTTTCTCATATTTCAACATTATGCCTTTGTTTGTAATTGTGATCAGGCATTGTACAGAAGCAAACAAATGTCCTCTAGAATTCACCTCCATGCATTTCAATTGATTTGCACCAACAACATTCATGACATTCCAATGTAGGAAATACTCTTTCGGCAAATTTCCAGAAAAACTATCTTGAGAGAGATCAATGATATGCAACTTAGGGAATGTACAATTGATTTTAGGACTCTTTATTGCACCATGGAATGCATTAGAACGGAGGACAAGAACCTTCAACTGAGAAAGAGCTCCCAACCAAAAGGGAAAGGTATCATTGATTTAATTAATTGTTACCAACATAAAGAAACTCAAGCATTAGATAGTTGGCCATGGATCTTGGTAGCTGACCTTGGAATTGGTTTTCACCTAAGTCAATCACCGTTAAGCTGCTCCCCATTGCCCATGTTTTTGGGATGGGACCACGAAAGTTGTTGCTTCGTAGTTGAAGTACTAACAAAGGAAAATTGAAGTTTCCTAAACACAGATGAAGCATTTCACTCAAGTTCTTATAAGACAAATAACTAAAATTCTATTACATCCTCCAATTCATCCTGCTTGGAGTTTGTTAAAAGAATAGGAGCATTATACGAATATAAAAAAATAAGTGGCATTTTTTATACATTTTGGCAGTTTGGGGGGTTACATTAGTATATTTTGAACATTGGGAGGCTATATTGCAAACGACTGGTAGTTTGAGGGGTTTTTTTTTTAATATTTTTTTCTTATAAATAAATAAATAAAAAAGCACATAATCATCATTGTACTATTATTTTATTTGTTTTTTCAGTATTTTAATTTTGTCAAGTATATTGCCTTTTTCTTTTTTTTTTTTCAGTTATGCTACAAAATTATTTATAAAAATAAATTAAAAAAAAAACAGTGCTTTTGTGGCAAATTAAACGGAATCCTTATTCCCATTTGGAAAGAAATAGCTATTCCTCTCATTTTTTAGAGGAATAGCTATTCCTTTGTAGAAGGGATTAGCTATTCTCATTAAATAATCATTACTAAGAATAGGTCTTTACTAAACAAAGGAATAGTTATTCCACAGAAATAGCTATTTCATTCCATGGGTCTATTTTGTGAACCAAACGGGCCCTAAGAGTACATAAACCATGATTATAGGCATCCATGATGTTTTAGTATGTTTTTGGCTGTTTAATTTGATGAGGCCAGCTGAAGTACAAGTGAAGGGAGTTTTATTGGGTAGGAATTGGATATACGTACGCTTTACATAATTAAGTTTGGAGACTATCTTTTATTGCTCTTAATTGCTTTTGTGGCTATGTCTTCCACTTGCTACTTAGTTAATTAGTCAGGTGGGCACAGTGTGTTGTGGGTTAGAGGATGATAAAAAGACTCCGTTAACCACAATATAACTAATTGTGTGGTAGAATTAAATATTGGTTGGAAAATTGGAATAATATATTCACAATAAGATTACGTACAGTGAATATCCGAAATCCAAATTAAAATTCGTTATGAGAGTGTGAATGAAAACCATTGATTTCCAATGCATCACTTGGTTACAAGAATCTTTTACCAGATTAACTATAAAAGTGTAACCTTGGTTGGCTCCACTCAGTGTGGATGGATTTAATGTCACGGAATGTGATTGTAGTTGGGCATCTATCTTGTGCTTTATATCCTGCCTGTCAATTTGTTGATTTAGACTTTCGTCTTGTTATGAGATATTAATTGGTTAGAATTAATTTGGAGTTGGGAATGTGATAGGTCTCATAGACTCAATATCCTCCTCATTATCATGGGTTAAGATTTGTTAAAATGGATAGTGGGTAGTTTACTTAAGTTGTGGGTAATTATCTTTAGTTAAGTGGGTGATATACTTAGATTGTGGGTAGTTTTCTTTAGTAAAAGTAATAACTGTTGTTGTATTAAGTTTATATATATTTGTGTCATTAGAATAGGAGAGGCAAAGAAGAAAGTGTTTGTATTGTGCTATTCCTCCAGCCCTAAGTGGAGATTTGTATTGTGGTTCAAGTACTCCCACCTTAAGTGGAGTATTATTTTGTTTTTCTTGTTCTGATTGGGACCTGGCCACTAAGGGTATCAGAACGTATTATCTTGTTTATGTGTTTGTATTGTGGTTGAACTCCAGCCATAAGTAGAGATTTGTAATGTGGATTATCTTTTATATCATATTAAATATTAGTTGTGTTTCTATTTTCTGCAGGAGACCTACCAGAATGCAATATAGGTAATGAGACTAGATGATCATTTGACATACTGCTTCCTATTCTTATTATACTATTGTTTAGTTTGGCATGCTAATTACCCTTTACAGGTTATAGTTTCAATGACTTAGTTCTGTGCTTTTGGTAAGAAGCTATTACTTATCCAAAAAAAAAAGAAGCTATTCACTTACCAAAAGAAATTGAAAAGAAAGAATTATGGGTAAAAAAGTATCTGGATTCTGATTTTTCTTTTCTTTATTCTTTCAGAAACTCTTTTTTGATCTTCGGGAAATTGCACTTTACCTCCCTCTGTTAACCCCTGTCATTGAAAAAGTGCAGTTTAGGTACGGCTGATTTGAGAATTTTAATAACTATAACACCCTAAGTAGATGTTAGGGACAATAATCGCAAAAAAACCAACAAACAGCTGTGTTAGTGATGACGAATAGTTACTGTTGATCTTCACATTGGTGGATGGACAAAGACAGGCTAGGTGGTACAGTTTCAAACCTTAGGGTTTTCTTGTAACTTGAATATTTAAAGGTGCTAGACTAAAAATGACTTCAAGGGGTTGTAAGTCATTCAGTTTCCTGAAAGATGGTACCATGTGCATGGGCTCCTTAGTTGGAAAATGTTTAGTTGATTGTGGTTTTTGCCTAGTTGACGACTGTACACACAAGGGTTTTCTTTGTTTGTTGCCTTTGATTTCCAAAGCATCACTTGGTTACAAGTATCTTTTACCAGGTTAACTATAAAAGTGTGACCTTGGCTGGCTCCACTCAGTGCAGATGGATTTAATGTCATAAACTGCACCATGTCAACGACATTGCCCTCTTTTACCTTTAATTGCCTTAATTTATGGGATGAATGCTGATGTTTTCCATGTATGTTGTCTGATACATTTGAAGAAACCTTTCAAATATTGGAATTATTTAATGTGCATTTGTGGTGCATTTTACCAGGGTTGATATTTATATTTCTTGGATAATGCCTGTGAAGGCCAGCATGTGCCTTTAATTGGTTTTAATTGTCTCCTAAAAGGATAAGTCCATGAAGTGGAATGAATGAAAAGTTCTTTCCTTTGTAATTTCAAAATCTCTACGAAAGCATCTGTACAGAATGCTTGCTTTTATATCATTTTCCTGAATCTATAACCTACCGCTTGAGGTTTAGTTCAATCATAATTTCGTTATAAACCATAAACTATTTAGACATGGAAAAGAAACTGACCGATACGGACAGCTTGACTTCAGTGAAAACGAATTCCATTTGAGTGTGAAGCAACCCACAGACTTATTATGATCCCTCTAACCCTTCATCTGGATTGGAGGTAGTATATCTCATTATCGGGCAAAGCAAGATTATCGCACAAAGAACAATGGAAACATCGTATAATGGGGAGTAGTGCTATTCTCACTCCCATTTCATAAGACCTTTTTCCCTTGAAAAGCTTTAAGAATCAAAACAGGGCTTTCTTAGTCGATAAAGCATTGACGAGCGTAGACCAAATGCTTTCTAGCACCCCTCAATTGCATTTGATCGAGCTTTGACTGACCACTCTCGGGTATCCCATAAGGCACTTGGTTGATCGAGCTTCTCACTTGGTCGACCAAGGTGGTTGTGCAGTGTCTTCACCGTCTGAAACACTTAAAAATTCCACAATTTTCTCCATTTTTCCATCTCCTCTCATTAAAGCCACGTTAGAGCTTTGATTTTCTTATTAGTTTGAGTGCTTGTTATATTTCCATAATAAAGTTAGAATGTTGGGTCCTTTAGGTAGAAATGCATGGACTTTGCATAAAAGCTTGAGACTTTAGGGGCTAGCCTTTGTTTTGGACCTAAGTCAGGGCATGCTCCCTTTTCATCATATCAAGAGCACCCCTTGGTTGTTTAACAAAGGAAAGTGTGAAATAGGAAGAAAGTTGGGATCTTGGGAGGTTTTATGATAAACTTGTAACCTTTGACCTTTGATTTGTTTTCGTCTTTTATTTATTTAAAAAAGCTAGAGAACCCTTGGAATTAAGGGTAAATTTGAAATTTTATAAAAAATTCATGGGTATAAATGTCATTGTTTTACTTTTAACATTTAAAATCTGATTGATGGATTTAAATTGATTGCAATTGAAAGTTTAAGGGTTCCAATTAAGAGGTTTTAATTTTGCGATTCTCAGGATGGCCTTTAATTGGGGTGTAGTATCCTCCTCCGATTGTCCTGTTGGGCGAAGAAATTTTACTTTCCTCAGTTTTAGCGGATGCTCCCGTTATTGGTCTTGCTAAAAGGCCTTTTGGTTCCTAGACCACTCCAAGGAAGGAAGCCATTGTATGCAGATCACTCGTGAGAGCTAGAGCATGATTTTTTGCTTATTACATTTATTTTAGGGACAAGGATTAGGGTTAGGGTTGTGAGGTGTTTGGTTAAGGTTGTTTGGGGTTTTGATGGGATTGATTATGTGGGTTTTGTTGGGGTTTTGTTGGGTTTGTAGGGTTGTATGGTTTGATGATGTGGGTTGTTTGTAGGGTGTTGCTATGGGTTGTTGTTCTTAGTTAATGTGGGTGCTCTTAGTGAGCATACTCTTTATATAATTGGATGGTACCCTTTAAATTTGCGCTTTTTGATATTAATTCTATCGACTTATGAAAAAAAATTAAGAGGTTTTAAAGTTTGAGAAGAGTTTGTCAAATCGTGTGGTGATTTACGGGTCTAAAGTGAAGTTATCCCAAAAACCTATTAATGGCTAGTCCCATATATACATATATATATATATATATATATATATATATATATATACATGTATGATACGATGGGGTTTTAGGTTTGTTTGTTTGTTTGTTTTTTTTTCCCCTTCTTTTAAAAAGAGTTTAGCGGTTACTAATTATTTTATTAACCACTAACCGCCAATTATTAAATAACCGCTACCGCTTAGGCGGTTAACAAATTTTACTAACTGCATAAACGGTTGCTGTTAATAGTTTTAATCAATAATCATCAACTGTAACTATTTTTTCACTCTTATCTATATTTTCATTCACTTGTATTAAACTTTAAATTACGATAATATCCTGATAAGGTCCCAACCGTGTTTTGGCGGGATCCAAACAGGTCCTAGTTGTTTCTTGACTAGATCTCGGCAAAGTCCCCACTAGGTCCTTACGATTTCCGATTGGATCACAATGAGGTCCCGACTAATCCCAACAGGATCTCGGTGAGTCCTAACCCAGTCTTGATGGGTTTCTGCAAGTTCCGATCAAGTTTCGGTAGGGTCCCAATTGGGTCCCAGCGAATTCCCGACTGGGTCATTGTAAGCCCTATGAAGTCTCAATATCTCATGATTCAATTATTTTGCAATTTGTTTTACCATAATTGAGCCTTAATTAAAGAGTATTAACTAACCATTTTACCATAATTGAGGGCTTAAAATATCTTTTTCGATTAAACAAAACTTAAGTATATTATTACTAATTGGGGCTTTATTCATTAATTAGGGGGCTTCGGCAGGTCTAGCCATGTGTATATGTGGATAGGGCTGTAAATAAACCAGTTCGTTCGACAACCCGCTCAATATCAACTTGGTTTAACTCGACTTGAACTTAAGCTCGATATTGTACAAACCCACTTGCTACTATAAAACCAGCTCGATTAGTAAATTACACACTTTGCTGATTCATTCATCAATGGTTTCTAATTTACACGACACAAACTAGAAAAAGAGCCAACAAACAAACAATATTGTTTAATATAAGGATCGGAAAACAAAAAACATACACAATGGATGCAAACTCGCACTCAAATGGTAAGATATTACATTGAAGTTTTTATACGCTTACAATTCCATTAAGCACCCTATAATAATGCTAGAAACATAAACATTTATATTTTTCTAAAATATTTTATTTAACTAAATTCAAATTTTATGGTCTTCTCCAATTCACCATTCTTCAAGTTTGCTACATTCTTCCAAAAAACTTAACAAACCAACCATACTTCCTTGTAATAACAATATGCCCAATAACAACTCCTATCACAAATCCACATCCATATCCTATGGCAACTACTTTCCACCCAAATTCAAATGGAGACTTTGACCTTTGATTCTCTTGGAAGGGATAAGGTGGAGTTGGAGTGTAATTGAAATCTCCACATTTCTTTGATAGCGGGCTACCACACAATCCTGGATTACCTCCAAATGAACCATTCTCAAATGTGTCAAATTGTCCTCCATGTGGTATAGGTCCTGTAAGACAATTGTTGGAGACATTGAAATATTCAAGAGAAAAGAGTTGGGTTAGTTGTGCAAGTATCTCTCCAAATAACTTGTTTTGGGAAAGGTCCATTGATTTTAGATTTGTCAAGTTCCCTAGAGATGGTAGGATAAGACCAGTGAGAGCATTATTGGATAGATTTAGCGAATGAAGTCCTTTAAGACTCCCCACAAGTTCTGGAATTTCGCCATCAAATCTATTGCCTGAGAAATCAATGACCCTAAACACACTTGGGATTTTCTCATACTTCAACGTTATGCCTTTGTTTGTAATTGCGATTGTGCATTGGACAGAGCTACCATACTTGCCTCTTCTAGAATTCACCTCCATGTATTTCAATTCATTTGCACCAACAACTTTCATGGCATTCCATTGTCGGAAGTACTTTATGGGCAAATTTCCAGAGAAACTATTTTGAGAGAGATCAATGATATGCAACTTGGGGAATGTATTATTGATTCCAGAGCTCTTTATTGCACCTTGGAATGCATTACAACGGAGGACAAGAACCTTCAACTGAGAAAGAGCTCCCAACCAAAAGGGAAAGGTATCATTGATCTGATTGTTACCAACATGAAGATACTCAAGCATGAGACAATTGGCCATGGATCTTGGTAGTTGACCTTGGAATTGGTTTTCACTTAAGTCAATCATCATTAAGTCGTTCCCCATTGCACATGTTTTTGGGATGGGGCCACGAAATCTATTGTTTTGTAGTTGAAGTACTAACAAAGGAGAACTGAAGTTTCCTAAACATGGATGAATCATTCCACTCAAGTTGTTATAAGACAAATCAAGTACTTCAAGTGAACTCAGATTGCAAACCAACCAAGAGGGAAAGGCGCTATTTATTTGATTGTTACTAACATTAAGATACTCAAGCATCATACAGTTAGCCATTGATCTGGGTAGTTGAGCTTGCAATTGGTTTTCACTTAAATCAATTATCCTTAAGCTGCTATCCTTTGCCCATGTTTTTGGGATACTGCCACTGAAGCTATTACTTCGGAGTAGAAGTACTTCCAAAGGAGAACTGAAGTTTCCTAAACATGGATGAAGCATGCCACTCAAGCTGTTATAGGACAAATCAAGGTAATGAAGTGAACTGAGATTGCAAATCAACGGTGACATTTCTCTTATCAAGTTCCCCTCAACAACATAATCCTGGATAGATGGTGGTGGAATTGGGAGTGATCCTTGTAGCATGTTATTGTCTAGATGTAAAGAAGTTAGTTTAGACCATGGGAGAACAATTGGAGATTGTTCAAAGCCTACTAAAAAATTGTCAGAAAGGGCTATAGTGTGAAGAGATTCTCTACTTGCATTATACATCCATTTGGGTACTAGGCCTTTAAGATTGTTGCCTCCTAAATCAAGCGAAGTCAATTTGTTTTGGCTGCGTAAGAAATTTGGGAACTTCCATAAGTTGCAAGAACGCAATCCTAGAGTGTCAAACTGTGGAAGAGTACTATCATTTGAATTGGGCTTGGTTAGCAATGTCAAATTGTTGGATGATAGCCTAAGCACACTTAAACTTTTGATCTTAAGAAACATGTCAAACTCCAATGTCCCACTCAATTTATTGTATGAAAGGTCTAGAAAAGTTGGTTGAGTGAGGTTAGCAAAGACGGAAGAAGGGATGTGGCCCGTAAAAGCGTTCATTGATAGATCCAGGTAAGTGAGTTGGGTGAGATTACTCAATGAAATTGATAGTTTACCAAAGAAACTTGTTTTACCAATACTTAGCACCTTAAAGGGATTGCCTAGGTGAAATTCAGGCAAATGACCAGTGAGACTCGGATTCCTTCCTATCTTAAGATCCCGTAGGTTTGGTAGCTGAAAAATTCTTGTTGGGAATTCCCCATGCAATTCACAATTTTCTAGATTTAGAGTTTTTAAAGAGGATAAATTTGCCAAACTTTCAGGTATAGGGGATGAGAAATTGATGTGATAGAGTAAAAGTTCTTCTAGGGTAGTGAAGTTCTGAACTAGATTGCTTAAGTCACTTAGAGTATATAAATCATAATTACGAGACAGATCGATGGAAGACAACCTGGATAGATGTGAAAGCTCTGAGGGGATTTGTCCAGAAAATACAGAGAAGGAGAGGTTCAGATGGGTTAACCTCAAAAGATTGCCAACTCTGAATGGGATTTGTGAGTGTTTGAAGTGGTTATCAGCAAGATTAAGCCTTTGAAGTTGAAGAAGGCGGAAGAGGCTGTTGTTGGAATTAATAGAACCATAGAGCCAGCTGCTAACAAGGTCAAGGCCAATCACATGACCTGTGTCCTCATTGCATTCAACCCCGTCCCATGAGCAGCAATCACTACTAGTCCCTCCTTCTAGAGTCCATGAAGCAACCTTAGGATACCCAGAAGAATAAAAAGAAGCAGACTTGTTTAGGATAAAACCATCCTTGAATTGCAGCAAGGCTGATCGCTCATCATCGTGACAAAGTGGCTGCTGCAGAGAAGACAAAGAGGCAGTGAGTAAAACAAGGAACAATAATATGGAGAGAAGAAGAAGGAAGCGCATGAAGATGAAGCGATAGAAATAGGTATCCATGATGTTTTGGTATGTTTTTGGCTGTTTAATTTGACGAGGCCAGCTGAAGTACAAGGGAAGGGGGTTTTATAGGGTAGAAATTGGATATACGTACGCTTTACATAATTTTTTTTTTTTTAATTGCTTTTCTAGCTGTCTTCCACTTGCTACTTAGTTAGTTAGGTGGCCATGGCCCACAGTGTGTTGTGGGTTAGAGGATGACGAAAAGACTTGGAAACTTGTCGGTGGAAACGTAGAATTTGAAGCAATAAATTAATTAATGTCTAATATTTAACATACCACTTTTTTGAGTGTGGAGTAGAAAAATTAAGTAGTGGTAGGTGAAAGAACTTTATTCCTTCCTATGAAAATTAGTACTTTACCCTGAAAAAAACTAAACGGGCTAATTAATTAAGACCACAGGTGATTTTGTTGATGAATCAAAAATATTTCTTGCCTGAATCTAAAATTATATGTGAATATAAAAAAAAATCTGCTAGCTAACTTGCAGAAAATCATGTCTGAGCGCGGGACAAGTCAAGTCGTTTCGATCACATTATCTTCTTGTACTTGTAAATTGCTTTTTTAATTTAAATCCCACTTTAATTTCAGTTACATAAAGCCAACCATCTTTAAATTCATCTATTCAACCAAATTTTCTCTAATCAACTTATCAAGTATTATAAAGCAAGTAATGCACTTTGTTTCACTTTTTATAAAGGTATTTTATTACTTTTATATGTCAATTAAAGCACTTTTTATAAAAGTATTACTTTCACATTTTATAAAAGGTATTTTATTACTTGAAAAAATTTCACTTTGAACTTCTGAATTATCACTCATTTTGACATATTCTTAAATTTTAAAACCTCTCAATTTGAATCCTTGAACTTTCAATTGCAATTAGTTTGAACCTATCTATCAATTTTTGCTATTTAAACCTTTAAAAAGATAAAATTACCCTTCAATTTTATTTTAAATGAAAAAGAAATTGAAAAAAAAAAACGAGTCACAAGGTGGCCCAACCGTTGGTCACCTTGTGATTTTTTTTTTTACAATTTTTTTTTTTAATTTTTAATTTGAAATTAAGTATAAATTTGGAATTTTATAAAAATTTCAAGAGTATAAACGTCATTGTCTAACTTTTAACATTTAAAATCTGATGAAAATGATTAAAATTGATTGCAATTGAAAGTTCGGATGTCCAAATTGAGAGGTTTTAAAGTTTAAAAGGCATGTCAAAATAGGTAATAATTCAAAAGTCCAATGTAAAATTTCCCCTTATCACTTTCACACTTCAATTAAAAGCACTTTTTATAAAGGTATTACTTTTGCACTTCAATTAAAGCACTTTCTATAATGTCTTATTTTCACATTTCCTCAATGCTTTTGTGAAAGGAGTAATGTTATTATCTCCGCCCATTTATCGTCGACATAATGTGTTATAAGTAGCTTAATTTTTTTGGTTTTTTAGTGTTTGACATAAAAATAAATAAATTAAAAAAAAAAAAAAAAAAAACAACTTCAAATAGCGTGAACAATAGCAATATCAAAAAATAAAAGGTGTTTCACTTGCTCTTTATGGGCCCAGTCCAGACTATTACAAAATCAGCAGGTAAAAAAGATATATATATATATATATTAAAAAAGAAAAAGAAAAAAGGAATTGCAATAGTTCGAAATGGCTTAGACGGTTTAGGGGACAATTACAACTTTTTTGGTTTGAAGGAAATATTGTCATTTAAGTGTAAGTTGAGAGAATAAGCATAGTTTTCTCATACTCTAAGTTGATAACTATTCAATGATATCGCTTCGATCTCTTTGTTTATTTGTTTAGTATATACTAGCATATAGTTTGCAAGATTTTTCATTCTTCAATATAAAACTCTCATATTATTTCCTCTAATTCATGCAAGTACTCACCGCCCCATATTTTGAGATTTGTTACCCATGATGATCAGTTATGATGCCTCTAATATTCCAAATGAAGTGTTGTAGGGATGAGGGAGATAAGTGATTTATATGGAATATTGTGGTGTTTCACACTCAAATACAAGTTGTGGTGGTTGAAGTGAAGGTGTGAAACAACATGTAGATATAAATGATAAAATACAAGTCGTAGTGGTTGAAGTGAAGGTGTCAAAAAACATGTAGATATAAATGATAAAATACAAGTCGTAGTGGTTGAAGTGAAGGCGTCAGACAACACGTAGATATAAATGATAATGTCTTTTATTTGTTTAGTATATATCTTTTTTCTTCTTTATATAAAAAGAGCGAATGCGCATGAATTGTTTGATATGGAGAGACCATTTTGCCATTTTCTTTTTGTTGGTTGTACTAAAATGGGGGAAGGTTATTTATGTCATTGTGTGATGTTTGATGTTGAAATACCCTTTTGACCTTCAAATTCTTCTCCTTGTAAGGAAAGAGTTGGATTGCTTTGGTGTTTTTGTCTTTTTGTTTCATTTCTACAGTAATTTTTGTTGTGCACTTGTTAATGACTGTTATACCCTTTATAGATTATGAAAGGATAGATCTTCATAGGGCTGGGTATCGGTCATATCGGTCTGATTAATAGAGTTATCGGTTATTGACTGATAAGCTATCGGTTAACCGATTCTTGACCGATTATTGACCGATAAGCTATCGGTTAATCGGTCATATCGGTAATCGGTTAAACTTGTTGGTTAATCAGTTAACCGGTTTTTGTTAACTTTTTATTGAGTTTTTTACTAGTTGCTAATTGGGCCAAAAATTAATTATTTTGAGAGTTCAAATACTTTTTATTTGGCTAAAGCCTAAAATAACTTATTAAAAATTAGTTGTTTTGCCCCTTTTGGGGGCCTAAATATATATATGGCTAAAAATGTTTGTTGAATCTTTTTTTATATTGATCAATTACATCTTTTTTATATTATAAAATATAAATTAAAAGAGTAAAAAGTATAAAATTAAAAATATATATAAAAATTAAAAATATTTTTCGGTCATATCGATTAACGATAATAAATTCTTGATCCATCATTCGATGATAGCTTATCGGTATAAATTTTTAATCGATTATCAACCGATAACTATCGATTCACGTTATATCGATTCAATTAATATCGATAATCAATCGGTTAATGAAACGTTAATTTGCCCACCCTAGGTCTTGATCACTTTTGTGCTTTTGTCTTTTCCTTTCTTTTTCTTTCTCTACTACGGACACGCATCCTCTCTTATCTTTCTTTCTCCTTTTTTTTTTTTTCTCTTTCCTTAGTTTCACTCAAACGAGCGTGATGGAGAGAGAGCTAGAAGAGAAATGAGAAGATAAGGTTGGCTTATCTTCTCGGTCGGTCACCTAGACGACCAGTTGACCTTAGCCTAAACCTGCTTAACTAAATGGGTGGGGCTCCAATTTCTGGTGAAATTTCACGGGTCACGAGAACCCGTTTAAACTAAGGGTTTGGGTCAACACAACCCGTTAGACCCGTTTAGCTTAAAATGCAATTTTTTTTTTAAATGAAATAATAATTTTTAGCAATTCATCTCTTAAAATTAAACTCATAGTTGGATAGCACCAAATCAAACTACATCATTACAATTTACAAAACAAAACAAACACTTAATAAGCCTAATTGGCTAGCACAAAACAAAACAAGAATGAATGTGCTATATATTTTTTAATACCCTTTGAATTGAAGTAACAACATATGTGTGATATCTAAATAAGCTCTTTTTAATACCCTTAGAAGTGAGAATTGTGAAATTAGGTTTAAGTGTTTTTTCTTTTTTAAATTTTTTTTTAGGTGAAAATAATAATAATAATAATAATAATAACTTAAACGGGTCTTGTGGGTCACCCGCAGGTGACCCTCGATATGACCCGTTTAAGTAAGATAAACAGGTTGACCCGTTTATGACCCAAACCCGTTAAACATAAACCTAAACCCGCTAATTTCGTGTCGTGTTCGTATCGGGTTTACAAGTCGTGTCAAAATTGCCGACCTTACTTCTCGGTAGGTGAAATGGAAAACAAAAAAGTGAGATTATTTTTGACACGCAACTTCTTTTTTCTTCTTCTTTTCTTCCTCATTTGACACGCTCTCCCTCTTACTTTTCTCTTTCTTTCTTCCTTCTTATCTCCACGCCTCTTGTCTCATTCTTTCTCTCCTCCTCTTCTTCTCACCCACGGTCTCCCTCTCTTCTTCTCTTATCTCACACCCGATTTTGTTGTTGATTTTTGGATGTTTTTCTTCTACACGCACACCCACAAAAGAAACGGGATATCCAATTTACGAAGGAAAGGAAATAAATTTGGTGATGGTGTATCCTTAATTAATTATGATCTACACCTTCTAATAATTATTTTTTTTTTTTAAAAAAAAAAGGAATAATTACAAACAGGTACAACCTCCACATGAGATTTACTATTTATTCTTACATTTTGCAAAACTAAGTGGTAGATGAAATGGAGTAAAGACGGATTTCTAAATTTTATGATACCATACCCAAGCAGAAACTAGATAGCATAAGAAATCCATCTTTGATCCCCCAAATTTTTTTTTTAATTTTTTTCCTTACATAATCCATGACCAGTTAGTTAAATCAAGAATGTCTGGTGGAGTTTTGTATGTGATGCTGGATTATTTTTGTAATAATTCCTCGCTGAAGGGTTAAAGTGTTGTGCGAAAGGTCGCGAATCTCTCACACACTCAAAATAAGCGGAACAAATATGATAATAGTGTTTAAAGAAAAATAAACAAATGACAACAAGAACACAAGATTTACGTGGTTCGGTAATTTACTTACGTCCACGGTGCAACGGTAGAGGGATCTTTCACTAATTCAAAAGGGAAGAATACAAAAGAGTGATAAAACACTCACAAACACAAATTCCAAATGCTCACATATTCAAATGCTTACCCAAATTCCAAACCCCTTACACTTCTCTCTCTACTAACAAATGGAGCAACTCAAGCCCATATTTGCAAATGAGGCTACTGCCTCTTCAAATTCACTCCATGCTGAAATGGAGCTTCCCTTTTGAAGTCCCTTTTTCACCTTGGCCGTATGTAGGGGTGTTAAGTGAGCGAGGCGTCTCGCGAGCAAGCTCGGGCTAAGGCTCGCATAAGCTCGGCTCGAACTCAACTCGAATATTAAATGAAGCAAGCTCGGCTCGACTCGGCTAAGCTCGTGAGCAGCTCGTATATGGCTCAAATTGGTAATTGTTCACGCAATTGCTCATATTAATATTAAAAATTGATGATTTTTTTTTCTTCCTAATATGCATCTTTTTATAAAAGGATGCATATCATCTCTTCAAAACCAAATGTCTTGCTGTATTGACAAAGGCTTCATATTCGGCTAGCCAGACTACAAATGTATACAAGTGACTTCTTAAATTGCTTAAGAAAGTACTAAAGTTTAAATTTATAATAAAAAAATTAAATTAATAAATAAAATTAAATATAAGAGCTAACTCGCGATTTGGCTCGGCTCGGCTCGACTTATTATGAGCTCGAGTTCAAGCTTGATTTTTTGGCTTGTCCTTAAGCTCAGCTCGAGTAAAATTTAAACAAGCCGAACTCAAACAAGGAAAGCTCGCTCAAGCTCGACTCGTTTACACCCCTAGCCATATGGCCTCCTTATATAACCAAAGCATCTCCCATTTTTCTTCCATATTAAACGAGGCCATCAACTTTCACCAACTCTTATTTAACGCCTCATTTAATCCACAGCAATTTTTTGACCGAATGGCTTGCAATGGACTTCCAATTTTTCTTCTTTTTCTCCCAAGCTTGCCGACAAGGGCTAGCCTCCACCAGCTTTTTTCTGCATTTTTTTTTCTTCTTCAATTAATGTCCACCATTCTTGACTTTTTCCTCCATTTTCTAAAGCCTCCACCGAAGATGCTTCACCAAAGCCATAAAACATGACTCCATGTTTAATAGCTTGTCTTCTTTTCGCACCAAATCATCCCACTTTGCAAAATGCTCCATCTAACCGGATGATTACAACAAAAATAAGTATACAAATTGAGAGAGAACAAAATATATAATCAACATGATTTTGGGGCCATATTTGATTTTGTGAAATACAAGGCAATATTCAACAAAGAGCTCATCAGAAGCAGAGCCGCTCCATTTTCTTTGGTCTCTGCATTCGACGAAGGTTGTTGTGTACCACTGATTTCATTGAGACCCAGTACTTCTGTTTGGCTGAATATATATGAAGTCAATAATGTGATCTAAACAATCACATTTAATTTGTTATATATATAATATACCAAGCTTTTTTCTGCTTCTTACACAAACTAATTAAAGAGAAACCCATGCTATCAAGTACATACAATAATGCTCGAAGCATATGGAAATATACATTTTATTTTGTTTACAAACATTTCATCCAAATAACTAAAATTCTATTACATCCTTCGATTCACCCTTCTTGGAGTTTGTTGCCTCTTTCCAAAAGTCTTCATTCAAATGAAGCTTCTGAGCCCTAATTCTCTTCAAAGGTTGAACGTGGAAATGGGTTACATTGCTTCTGAGTCTTGTTTTCCCATTGCTTTTAATTGCTTTTGTAGCTATGTCTTCCACTTGTGACTTAATTAGGTGGCCACCCACAGTGTGTTGTGGGTTAGAAGATGACGAAAAGACTCGGAAACTTGTGCGTTAGCCACAATATAATTAATTGTGTGGTAGAATCTAATAGTGGTTGGAAAATTGGAATAATTCACAATAAGATTACGTACAGTGAATGTCCAAAAACCAAATTAAAATTCGTTTTGAGAGAGTGAATGAAAACCATTGTTGGTGGAAAGTGGAATTTGAAGTAATAAATAAAGCAACAATTAATGTCTAATATTTTACATACCACTTTTTTGAGTGTGGAGTAGAAAAATTAAGCGAAAGAAAGTTTGTTCCTAATTAATTCCTATGAAAATCTTGGTATATAGGAAACTTCTTCAAAGTGAGTTTGTTCATGAATCCCAAATCTTGTCTGAGCGCAGGACAAGTCAAGTCAAGCACGTTTTCTCGATCACATTATCTTCTAGTTCTTGTAAATAAATGAATATATATATCTTAAAGTATATTCAACCAATTATTTTCTCTAATTATAAAGTTGTCAATTAGTTCATATATATTCTTCCGTACGTGGCCTTTGTTTCCTGGGTGTGTGTGTTTCTGTGTTTTCTTTCTTTTCATGTGTTCCTTCAAGACTTGAATGGGCAATCTCTGGAAATTAATGAAGATAATGCGATCGATAATTATTCAAACTAAGAGTTTAATTCATCGTTTCTACTTTATAGGTCGAGTTGACCACTTCATGTCAGTATAATCGTTTTCTAATCACCAAATTGCTTTCACTAATTAAAGTAGGTGCTCCTCTTGCTGATTAAGTGGTTAGACTGTTTCCCTGAAAATAAAAAAAAATAAAAATTAGAAATAAACATGGTCTTGGCGCTAAATGGACCTTTTTTTTTTTTTAAGTAGGTGATTTCCTTGCTGGTCAAAGAAGTTAGGCTGTTTCCCTGCAGCCAAAAAAAAAAAGAAAAAAAAGTCAATAATAATAAAAATGAAAAGTAATAGACGTGGCCTTAGTGTTAAATTGCTTTTTCTAAAGTGGATGCTGCCCCTCTTGCTGGTCAAGAGGTTAGACTGTTTCTTTGCAAAAAAGAGTGAAACATTATAAAGTAAATGGCTTTTTTGATACATTTTGATAGGTTGGGGGCTATTTTATTACATTTTGAACATTGAAGAGCTATATTACAAATGGATGATAATTTGGGTATTTTTCAAATTTTGTATTTCTCACCATTATCAATTCTTATAAGTTATTCGTAAATCTCTAGGCAACATCCTATAAAAAAAAAAGAAAAAGAAAAGAGGAGTGAGTTTGATTTTATTTTTTTTTTTTATTTTTATGCTCTCCAAAATTTTCATCATAATAGAGTGGAGAGTCAAAAGAGACAAGAGGTGACAAAATTTATACTTGTAACATTACTTCCAGTTAAAAACATGCAATTTACCATTTTGGTTCTCAAAAGTAAGAATTTTTTCATAATAAAAAACCGGATGAGAATGCTCTTAGACCTTCTTTCTAGGTGTGAAGGGAGATCGCATCGGCGGTGTATGCGTGTTAAACTTTAAAGAATTTTTCCTTAATAAAAAACTGGAAGAGATTGCTCTTAGACCTTCTAAGTGTGAAGGAGATCACTGTTTTACATTGAAGGACATTGGTAGGGCATGCACGCCAAACTTTAAAGAATTTTTCCATAATTAAAAATAAAAAATAGGATGATGAGAATGCTTTTAGACTTTTCTAGGTGTACGAATGAGAATGAACAAACAATACGCTAACTTTATTTGACCTGGGTGAAGGGGCGTAAATTAAAGGCGGATATAACCCCCGCTGGTCTATCTGAAGTCTTGCTTTAATTTGCAAGGCTTTTGCGACTGCCAATCGAGCTTTCACAACTACAAGACAAGACTCCACCACACTATAAATAAGGTCGCTCCTACTCCTAGAAGGCTTCATTACCAAGTTGCAAAACATTATGGGTTTATCATCGCTTTCTCTCTTCATTTTCATGGCCTTATTTTCACTCACTCATTCTTCTCCTCCTATGCAAATGCAACCCCAGTGCCATGGTGATGACAGCTCTGCCTTGTTGCAACTCAAGCAAAGCTTTTTTTCACACCGCCGGTGCTTGCGTCTTGGACACTTGAACTAAACAAAAGTGATTGCTGCTCATGGGATCGAGTTGAGTGTGATGACAACACAGGTCGTGTAATTGGCCTCGACCTCAGCAGAAGCATTCTATCCGGTAATATTAGCTCCACTAGTAGTCTTTTTGCCTTGTTCACCTCCAAAGGCTTAGCCTTGCCCACAATGACTTTTTCCCCTCTTCCATCCCACCTCAGGTACGCAATCTTTCAAGATTAACACATCTCAATCTCTCTTTCTCTAATTTTTCTGGTGAAATCCCATTAGAAATTTCACAATTGTCCCAATTGTCATCTCTAGATTTGTCTTCTTCCCTTTTGGAACTCAAAAAGGCTAGCCTCAGAACCCTAGTTGGAAATTTGACCCACCTACAAGAGCTTGGTTTAAGTGGGGTGGACATTCATTCTACTGTGCCTAATATTTTGGCAAATTTGTCTTCTTTAACGTCCCTCTCTCTCCGTGGTTGTGGTTTGCACGGAGAATTTCCAATAGGCATCTTTAAGCTATCAAATTTAAGGGTTCTTGATGTAGGTGCCAATGCAGGTCTCACTGGTTATTTGCCTAACTTTACATGGAGTAGTCCTCTTCAATCATTGAATTTGACGGGCACGAGTTTCTTGGGTGAGCTATCCGCTTCCGTGGGAAACCTTAGCTTCTTGACTTTCTTGTCTGTTAAGGATTGCAATTTCTCGGGGTCTATTCCATCTTCACTTGGTAACCTCACTAAACTTACCAAGCTTGGTCTTTCATATAACACTTTTGTGGGCAACATTCCGCACTCACTTGGAAACCTTGTTCAACTCTTTGATCTAGCAATTGGCTGGAATCAATTGACAGGCCATGTCCCTTTTAGGCTTGTAAACTTGCCACTATTGATTTTTCTTGATCTAAGCCATAATCTTTTGAGTGGTGAAGTAAAATTCGAGAATGCGACACGATTGATTGTCCTAGGCCTGAACAACAATCAGTTAACTGGTCCAATTACTTTTGGGCCTATGAACCTCACAAGCTTACGTCTCTTGGACCTTGCTTGCAACAAGTTTCATGGTCAAATTGCAAACTCAATCTTCAACTTCATGAATCTTGAATTTCTTTATCTTTTTGAGAACTACTTTAACGGCACTTTGGAGTTTGATGAGTTTCTTAAGCTCAAACATTTACATGAATTGGATATTTCTGGTAATCAATTATCGTTACTCATTAAAGAAACTAGCAGTGCCAATGCAACTCTTCACGAGTTTGAATATTTAGGATTTTCTTCATGCAACTTGAGCGAGGTTCCAAATTTCATAAGAAGCCAACATGAATTGAAGAATCTAAACTTGTCCAACAACAAGATTCATGGCCAAGTTCCAGAATGGATGTGGAACACAAGCACAACAAGTCTAGAGGTTCTTGATCTTTCCAACAACTTGCTCACAGGCTTTAGTCAACATCCAATTCTTTTTCCATGGACTCATCTACGATTTCTTGATCTAAGGTCCAATCTACTCCAAGGATCACTTCCTACTCCACCAATCTCCACTTCGCATTTTTATATTTCCAACAACTTATTGATTGGAAATATACCAGAATCGTTTTGCAATCTGAGTTCTCTTACAAGTCCTTGATTTGGCTAATAACAACTTAAGTGGTTCACTTCCTCAATGCTCTGACAACTTTGGTGGTTCTCTATTGGTACTTGATTTGCAAAGAAACAAATTTCAAGGAAGCATTCCAGAAACTTGGATAAATGGAAGCCAATTGGGGATAATAAATTTCAGTCAAAACAAATTCCAAGGGCAATTGCCAAGATCGATGGCCGAGTGTACAATGCTAAAGGTCCTTGATCTTAGTGATAACCAATTCAATGATACATTTCCATTTTGGTTGGGACATCTTCCAAATTTAAAGGTCCTCAGGTTACGGTCAAACAAATTCAACGGTCCAATGGAGACGCCTCAAACATATTTTAAGTGCCCCAACATCCAAATCCTTGACATCTCCTACAATGATTTTATGGGAAAGTTGCCATTAAGATTTTTTGAAAATTGGAAGGCCAAAGAATTTGAGGATGACCATATGTTAACATATATTCATAAAATCTCAGACTTTCAACCAAAAAGATCTTGGTATGACGATGGGGTTTGGGCTTATCCTTACTCTATGGTGATGACAAACAAAGGAAATGATATTTTCTATCAGAAGGTCCAAGAAGTGTTCACAGCCATTGACTTCTCAAACAACAGATTTGTCGGTGAAATTCCTGAATCTATTGGAAATTTAAAGGGAGCTCAGTTGCTCAATCTTTCTAATAATGTTCTTACCGGTCCTATCCCACCATCTCTAGGAAACCTTACAAAGCTTGAAGCACTGGACCTATCTCATAACAATTTGTCGGGGGAGATTCCATCAGAGCTAACACAACTTCATTTCTTGGGATTTTTTAATGTTTCTCATAATAATCTCACAGGACTTATACCACAAGGGAGACATTTTGATACATTTGACAACAGTTCATTTAAGGAGAATCCAAGATTGTGTGGGAGACCACTAACAAGGAAATGTGAGAATTCTAATGAGCCACATTCTCAAGAAAGCCAAGACTCTGGATCACCATTTGAATTTGGTTGGAAAATAGTTGTGATTGGATATGGATTTGGATTTGTTGTTGGAGTAATCATTGGACTGATTGTGATTACAAGGAAACATGATTGGTTAATGAAGACCTTAAGAATAAAGCCACCGGGTGGGAGGAGACGCAAAAATTAAATGAAGTAGTTTGGACAAGATACGTACCCTCTCAAAGCCATGTATGCATTTATTGTACCTGTGTGTTTCTACTTTAAATCTTATTTTTCTATGTGTAATGCATTCCTTCCCTTTTTCATTATTGTTTTGGTGTATTTTGGAATAGTGTGGCATTAATATGTTGCATGTAAAATGCTTTGGTGGGATTTTATATATATATATATATATTTGTAATTTTTGTTGTTGTAGTAGAGTGCATTTTGATAATTTTCGATTACTTGAACTTGGTGGGAACACAAAGTTCTTCATACTTGGCAGTTTTCTACAAATATATATATATATATATATATTATTTTTTGAATTGATAGTTTTCTATTTCTAATGACGTTAAAATACAAGCATGCACAGGAACCAAATATATGTTATTCGTAATGTCTTTTGCGTTTAATAGGTAGTTCAATCAGTTGAAAATCATATTTTATAAAGCAAAGTCATTAATTCAAATTTTCTTCATTGTTTTCCTCCCCTTTCTAAACATTTCAAAAAAAAAAAAGTCTCTCATGTTGATATTAATAAATGAATTTTACATGGATGTAAAGGCGCAATAGTTTTTCTACGATCTTGCATCTGTTTTGAAAATAAAAATTTATCTTGATTTTGAGAACTAACTTTATTATAACTTTAATAGCAAAAAGATGGATATATTTTAAAATAGGAAAAAAATTCACATACACTCTTTATATTATCATTTAATTAATAATATTTTCGTAAATTACTAAAATATTATTATATTTCTCTAAATCCAATAAAAAACAAAAATAATCTAAATTTTTTGGTAAAAATATTAAAACTAATTTTATGTTAAATTGGCGTAAGGAGTCATGATTATCGAAAAGATACTTGAAAAGTTTGTTCACAAGTATGGCTATTAAATGTTAACCGGACATAACTAGACTTGTAATTTGTCACTAGACTCATGACCAATTCATGAGAAATAAGTTTTCAAGAAGTAATTCAATTGAATATAGATTATGCTTAATAAAATAAAAATCACTAATTTAAATTCTCTATCACCTTCCTTTTTTTTGTATGAACATGCCCAAAAAAAACAAAAAATCATGAGAAATGATGGTCACATATCAATATATCATCAAGACGCCTGCCAATGAGAAACGTGGAAAACCATAATGGCCAGTACGCACATGACACTCATACTGTTCGCCACGTGTCCTCTTGCACTTGAGTTCTTCGTGGCCAGCATGTATCCTCTCTCCCTCTCCCCACCACGTGGCGTTTGTTCGATCTTACAGTACGGATGGGCTACTAAAATACGCATAGTCAACCACAATAACGAAACTACCCCCATTGCAACCGGGATAAGGATCTCTTCCGGTTAGAGATCGATCGGAAAATCTCATATTGATAAGAGAGATCTTGACCATTAATGAAATCTAATCTTGAAAAAAGTATAAGTAGATTTTGGAAAATAGTATATAATAAATTTGATTTTAAACTTTTGTGTAATTGAAGTGCAATAAATTAGATTTTGCACTATTTTTCAAAATCTGTTTACACTTTTTTCATCATTGAATTTCATTAATGGCAGATCCCTCGATTCTCCGATTAATCTCCAACCGGAGGAGATCTTGATCCTGCAACCGGCCATTACATAAAATCCGAGAGGCCATTTTCATAATTTCAGCGTTTATTACCGTGAAACACACTCCCCCCCATCTTTGATTTTCTCTAGTGCCACCGGTGCCACCCTTTTCTGCTTGATCGAGCTCACACACACCCGCTGAGAAACAAGTTTGTAGCATATTATCATCATCACACAGTAAGAATTCTTCATCTCCTGTTTTGCTCTCGTCTCTATTTGTTTCAATTCCTTCCTTTTATTATGGTGATTTGGTTTTTCTGATATTTTTTTGAGGTGGGAGTTCTTGTTAGAATAAGCTTTATGTCATCTATCGAATCTATTTGTGTCTAGGTTTTGGGTTCGATTTAGTTTTTATCTTTAACAAATTTCGTAATTTGTGATAATTGAATGGTTGTCAAGTGGAACCACAGTGTGTGATCGTAATTTTATGATTTATGAGTTTCGAAGCATAATCTCTTTATTTTGACTACACTCCGGCAAAATTTGATGATAACAGTAACTTCAGTAACCCAAGATGACCCTGTCCGCGCTTCTTTTGCTTATACCCCTTCCATCTGAACAACAAAATGGGTTGCAGGCTTTACGTTTTAAAGAAATTCCAAATTAAAATTACATTTCCATTTATATTAGATAAGGGGTATTGAAAAATCTAAAGTTCCTCTTTTAATTGTTTCTAGTAAGTCAATGTTGAAATCTCATTTCTAGAGTTTAATCACCAAACATTTGAAATTGCTAAGTTTTTATGTCAGAACTGTTAAAATCTCCAATTTTTCTTAGCGTGATTTTGCAAGAAAAGGTTCTGGATGTGGTCTACTTTGTGTGTTATCTGCATGCCTAGAGTATTATAAGGTTTTAAACACATTCTGTTGCTCATTGAACTTAATCTAGGTCTATTCAATGCCTGTTGTTCAATGAGCTATAGTAATCGTACTAACTATATTTGTTAATGACATACTTATCCAAAAAAAAAAAATTATATTTGTTAATTATATTTCTGATTGATAGATCATGAATGGAGAGTTATTTGTTAACTTGTTGTATGTTCAAAAATGGATTATGTCACTAATACTTGTCATCTATTATATGTAACAAGTTGATCTGTTGTGGAAAGGAACTTTTGTACTTTAAACATTGAAAATAGGAGATTCCAATGGAGGTTTGTTGAACTCACAACTGCTGAAAAATTTGGGTGCGGGTGACTACTTGTCACTTTGGAAAGGCTATGGGCCATATGGGATTGTGGGTGCAGTTATTATTGGTCTTTTCATACCTATATTGCTGTCTGCACTGTTCCTGGGAAAGAAAAAGGAAAAGCAAAGAGGAGTTCCAGTACAAGTTGGTGGTGAGGCGGGTTATGCAGTTCGTAATGCTTGAGTTAGTGAGCTGGTTGAAGCTCCTTGGGAAGGAGCCACAACCATGGCAGCTCTATTTGAGCAATCTTGTAAAAAGAATTCACGAAATCCATTTCTCGGAACAAGAAAGCTAATTGGCAGAGAATTTGTCACAGGTAGTGATGGTAGGAAGTTTGAGAAGCTACACTTGGGGGATTATGAATGGCAAACTTATGGAGAGATATTTGATCGTGCTTGCAACTTTGCATCTGGGCTTATCAAATTAGGTCATGATTTGGACAGTCGTGCTGCTATTTTTTCTGATACTCTGGCAGAGTGGTTCATTGCTCTTCAGGTAGTCTTTTTTCATTCATACTTGACATCATAAGTATCTTCTTCTTTTTTTCTTCCCTTCTTCGTGCTTTTCTTTTTCTTCTTTGGTTTAGCTTTATGGATGCGGGAGATGCTAAGATTGTATTTTTGGTCCAGGGATGTTTTCGACAAAGTATCATTGTTGTTACTATTTATGCTTCTCTTGGCGAGGATGCCCTGATCCACTCACTTAATGAGGTTGGGAAAATGCTGCTCTTGTATACTTTGGGATATCGTATTGTCTAGGATAAGCATGACTAACATGCAAATCCATACTATTTTTTATATTGAATTACAAAGATTACAAAATGTCCTAACTCAGAGCTGTAAATTCTCTACAGACCCAAGTGTCAACTCTTATTTGCGAATCCAAGCAGTTGAAGAAGTTGGCTGCTATAAGCTCAAGCCTAAAGAGTATCCAAAATGTTATATACTTTGAAGATGATGGAATTGAAAATGATACTATATCTGGAAGTATGAACGAGTGGACAATCACATCTTTTTCTGAGGTTGAGAAACTTGGGGAAATAAGTCCCGTTCATCCAAGCCTGCCTTCCAAAAATGGTATTGCTGTTGTCATGTATACAAGTGGCAGTACAGGTTTACCAAAGGTTTGTTCCTGCTTTTAGTTCCTTATGTTGTGCATTTGTTCTTTGCTGCAAATGAGAGAGAGGGTGGATCTAGAATCATGCATGGCAAATTTTTGCCAATTGCTCATCACTGGAAGGGTTTTATTTTCTGGTTTATTTTTCGGGGTTGCAGATGCCCAATTCAGATGTGGTCCAGAAACTTAGAGTAATGTGTCTTTGTATAACGTATGTACCATGTTTGTTTGCAAGTTCTTTTTGAGGCGAATTATAATCCCGAACCCAGAGGTTAGTTCTCAATGAGTTCCTGAAATTTTTATTTGAGCTTTATAAGTGCTCAAGTCGTGATACACACCCGCCTATTTTTATGTTATCTAGCTCTGAAAGCCTAATATCCTTATATACAAAGTGGCATTAACATGTAGTATGTAACATTGTAGGGGGTCATGATCACTCATGGAAACATTGTAGCCACTGCTGCAGCTGTTATGAAAGTAATCCCAAAACTAGGCAGAAATGATGTGTACTTGGCGTACTTGCCCCTGGCTTGTGTTTTTGAACTGGCAGCTGAGGTACCTTCTTGTTTGCATTTGTATTTTTAATGTTAATTCTTTGAAATTGTCTTAACATCACTGTGGTTGTTCAGTCTGTGATGTTGGCTGCAGGTTGTGCAATGGGTTATAGTTCAGCATTGACGTTAACTGACACTTCTAACAAAATTAAGAAAGGAACCAAGGGGAATGCTTCTGTATTAAAGCCAATCCTCATGACTGCAGTTCCAGCTATTTTAGATCGAATTCGTGATGGAGTTGTGAAAAAGGGTTTGAATTTGATTGGCACATATCTGTTGGCTGAGAATACTTGGGTAAACAGTCAGCTTTCTTCTTTACTATCTATTATGATGTAATTTAGGTCGAGGAAAAAGGTGGGCTAGTGAAGCATCTATTCAACATTGGGTGTAAGCGATGTCTAGCCGGTGTAGAAGGAAGCTGGCTTGGGGGTTGGGGATTGGAGAAAATTTTGTGGGATATCATTGTCTTTAAAAGAATACGCACTTTACTTGGAGGACACATCCGATTCGTGCTCTGTGGTGGAGCTCCTTTATCTGCGGATTCACAGTGGTTTATCAACATCTGCACTTTGAATCATAAACTATTGGTCTTTTTAAGTTTAGAATTGACAGGTCAATGTTGTATCAGCTACCTAAGAAGATCAAGTTCAGTTACATGTTAGAGCATGCTTCACTGCTTATAATTGGTCTGTGTAGATCGCTTAAAAGTTTCTTTGTTCTGTTTCATATTCACATTTAAGATGATCTTCTGAAAATGTTGCCCTTTGGCAGGGCTCCTATTGGTCAAGCATATGGCTTGACTGAAACATTTGCAGGAGGCACTTTTTCTGAGTGGGATGATTCAACAGTGGGATGTGTTGGACCCCCGCTTCCTTGTTGCTACATTAAGGTAAGCCTCGACTGGGTGACGAAACTTTCAGCAGAGTTTCATAATCAGATCTATACTCTTGTTTGTGAAGAGAATTGTCTGTGTTTGGCACATTTCACTTCGCACTAGCTTATCTTTTGTTGAGTGCTTCCAATTGACAATAACAATCAAAAGTTTGTTTTTCTGCGGAAGTAAAAATCTTTGCTTATTCATTGCATACGACATAAACTTGTAAATTCCATTAAGAATTCATGATGGTAAGTGTATGGGGGTGTACCAGGTAGAATACTTTCAAATGGGATTTAATGTGTCTTTAATTTGATATTGCAGCTTGTTTCTTGGGAAGAAGGTGGATATTTGACAACTGACAAACCAATGCCCGAGGAGAGATTGTAGTGGGGGGTTTCAGTGTAACTGCTGGTTACTTTAAAAATCAAGAAAAAACTAATGAGGTGTACAAGGTAATTTCCAAGCTGTGTCTGTGTTTCTTTTTTCTATTTATGTTTTACATATGCTGCAACTTGATCTTGTAGCCTGTATATACATGCACTCATGATCTGTTGCATACTACAGGTTGATGAGAGGGGCATGCGCTGGTTTTATAGTGGTGACATTGGAAAATTTCACCCTGATGGATGCCTTGAAATTATTGATAGGAAGAAGGATATAGTGAAACTTCAACATGGAGAATATATCTCTCTTGGAAAGGTGCAATTAAAGCTTTACCTTGTATTTCTTAATAGAATATGTCTCAGAGGTGCTCACTGGATTAGTAGCTGCGTTATTGCAGGTTGAGGAAGCTCTCACATCGAGCAATTATGTGGATAATATCATGATACACGCAGATCCTTTCCATAACTATTGTGTAGCACTAGTTGTTCCTTTGCACCAGGTCCTCGAGAAGTGGGCCCAACAAGCAGGAATCAACTACAGTGATTTCTCTGAGCTGTGTGACAAGGCTGAAAGTGTCAGCGAGGTTCAGCAATCTCTTAATAAGGTTTATTTATTTTCGTTTTTCTTCTGAATACTTACTTGAAACTACTGTGACAAAGCCATATTTTATTACATCTCCACTGCTACTGGAACTGCAGAATACATATTTAGGAGATACAGAGATCTAACTATTGAGCAAGTTTTGGTTTTTGCATAATATTAACAAGAGGGTGATATACCCTTGTATATGCTGAAAGTTCCAAAGTAAAAATGGTCTTTTGATTTTGTTTTATTCAAGAATTAGTGCAGAAATAAGAGCATATTTTCATGTCTGCAGGTGGCAAAAGCTGCCTGAGCAATGGACCCCTGAGTCTGGATTAGTCACTGCTGCTCTCAAGATAAAAGAGGGAACAACTGAAGGCCAAGTTCAAGAATGAGCTTCTAAAGTTATATGCGTGAAACATGTATTGATTTATGAGCTTTATTTCGCGACATGGTGTTATTTTTTATTCAAATTTTGTAATTTTCCTTGGTCATAGTATGTTCTTACAAGTTGATACTGATGCTTGTATCAAATTTTCAGTTAATGCTTGTTATGGCTAAATCTTTGTGGCCTACCTGGCCAAAAACAAAACAAAAATCATATACTGATGTTTCAACTTGCTCAAATGACTCCTAGTTGTATCTTTGGTAACTGTGATTTCGTGCCTGTCAATGTGCAGACCTAAAAATGTCTTTGGCAGTGGAAAAAATGAGGTATTTGAGGAAAAATCCCTTGCCCAAAGAAAAAAGAAAAAGCTATTATATAGGAAAAAAAAAAAAAAGAATATGAGCCCGAGGGCCAATCTATTTTCTGCAATTTGGTTGACAATCTCACTTTTTATTTATAAAATTACAATGTTAAACGCACCCAAGGCCAATTATACGACCTTTGTCCTCTTTGAACTGAACCCATCCCATCAAAGGTAATAGGAACCTATTTGAGCAAAGTTATAAATTTGCTTAAATCTTCCCATCTTTTTACTAAGTATGGCATTTGAGCTTCAGTTCTCCAATGGTTGCTACACATGTACTTATAAATAACATATATTTGGTCTGTATGCATGCATGACTTGTATTTTAACTTCATTAGAAATATATGCCTACCAGATATGAAGAACTTTCTGTTCTCAAAAGTACAAATAATCGAAAATTATCATATGGAATCATAAGATAAGTAATGCACTCTATTACAACAAAACAAAAATTATAGAAACAAGATATATATAAAAGATCCCACCAAAGCATTTTTACATACAACATCTTAATGCCACACTAATCGGACAAAGTTTTTCTCCAAACTGGGTTGGAGAAATTTCCTTTAACATGTGAAATGCACATGAGTTTTTAATAAAATTTCTTCCAATTTTGTCCTTACTATTAAAAAAACATACGATGGCTTTAGAGCCAACCCACCTTCCTAAAGAGGTGAGATTAATCCACATTCCCTTGGCTTGAAATTATGACAAAAAAGCTAGCAGGCAGGTGCTTTAGCTTGCTACTTGGTAGTGACTTGGAGTGCAGTGCACCAGCCACCAGCATGAGTCGTTTGCGTGTGTCAATTGTGAAGGGATGTTAGATCACAAGCAGGGTGATCGAGTCAGATGCATCCATTATTGAGTAGTGCATTAATATGATTTCACATGATCGATCAGTAGCTGTACGTTGTGCTGGTTTCACTTTCACACTTCAAATATTTATCAACTCTTGTTTTCCCATTGCTTTTGCTTTTAATTGCTTTTAATTTCTATGTCTTCCACTTGCTACTTAGTTAATTAATCAGGTGGGCACAGTGTGTTGTCGGTTAGGATCCGGCTTCAATGTTATTATTGAAATAACAGCATGTATGCTGTTAAAAAATTGAATAGTGAGGATTTAGTTAAAATAATTGAAGGGTTCAGATATGTCATAATAAATATCAATTTTTCTCTCATCTATTACTTCATTTATTTATTGATATTTATTATGATAAATCTAAAAACCCTTCAATTACTTCTATTATTTATTATAATAAATCTTGACCATTCAATTTATAACAGCATATATGCTGTTATTTCAATAACAGCATTGAAGCCAGATCCAGTGGGTTATAGGATGATGAAAAGACTCATAAACTTGTAGTGTTAACCACAATATAATTAATGTGTGGTACGTAGAATTATTAATTAAATGATGGAAAATTGAATAATTCACAATCAAATTACTTTTGATAGTGTAGTGAATGAAAACCATTAATTAGTCGGTGGAAACGTGGAATTTGAAGCAATAATTAATGTCTAATTTACGTACTACTTTTTTAAGTAGTCGTAAGCGAAACAACTTTGTTCTTTCCTATGAAAATTAATACTTTATCCCAAAAGAAACGGGATTTGCTTGTGAATCCAAAAATGAGGGCCTAGTCAAGTCAAGCACGTTCCGATCACTTAATCTTGTAGTTGTAAATAAAATGAATATATATATATATATGGTAATTATATCTTAAAGTATATTCAACCAATTATTTTCTCTAATTATAAAGTTGTCAATTAGTTCACATATATGCTTCCCTACGTGACCTTTGTTTCCTGGAATCCTGGGTGTGTGTTTCTGTGTTTTCTTTCTTTTTATGTGTTCCTAATTAAGACTTGAATGGGCAATCTCTGGAAATTAATTAAGATAATGCGATCTATAATTATTCAATTACTAAGAGTTTCATCTTTTCTAAAGCACTTTCAAATAAAGCCGCTATTCTTATTTGATGGAAAATAATAAAGAAGAACATGTGAAGATGGGTTTGCTTCCACCACTTCAATAATTTTTTATTAATAATATATATATTAATCCCATTACAAGTATCTTTTCTAAGCACCAAATTGCTTTCGCTAAAGCAGGTGCTCCTCTTGTTGATTAAGTCAAAAGTAACAAACGTGGTCTTGACGTTAAATGGCTTTTTTCTTTTTCTTTTTAAAGTAGGTGATTCCCTTGCTGGTTAAGAGGTTAGGCTGCTTTCTCAGCAAAAAAATTAAAAATAAAAATAAAAAACTGAAAACAAACTTGGTATTAGTTCTAAATTGCTTTTTCTAAAGTGCTGGTCAAGATGTTAGACTGTTTCTCAATAAAAAAAAAGTGATAAACTAATTTTTCTAAAGCGCAAGTAAAAAAATATTGAAAAGTAACGTTAAATTGCATTTTTCTAAAGCAGATGTGCCACTTGCTGGCCAACAGCCTGTGTCTATCAAATATATATAAACATATAATTGTATATGCTCTGTTTTGGATATCAACTGACAACGAACAATACGCTAAACTTTATTTGACGTCTCTATAAGGTCTTGCTTAGTTTGCAAGGCGAGGTTTCATGTTAAGGGCACAACTACAAGACAAGACTCCGGCACCCTTATAAATTAAAGGTCTCTCCTACTCCTAGTTAGGAGGCTTCAATTCATTACCAAGTTGCAACATTAATTATAGGTTTATCATCGCTTTCTCTCTTCATTACATGCATTTCATATTCTTTATAATTGCCAATTATGGAGTTCATCAAACACTTTTTATTTAAAAAAAAATTATTTAAAACTCTCTAAGGAGTGCGAGGGCCAGGCCAAGTCAAGTCAAGCACCATTTTGTGTAACACGTTACACGTACAAGGCCAATCATCTTTAATTATAATAATTAATATTCATCCATTGACCCAATTTTCTCGAATAATGTTGTCAATTTGTTCATATGCTTCTGTGGCCTTTTGCTTCCTGGGTGTGTGTTTTTGTGTTTTCTTCTTTTTATGTGTTCCTAATTAAGACTTGAATGGGCAATCTCTGGAAATTAATGAAGATAATGCGATCGATAATTATTCAATTACTAAGAGTTTAATTCATCGTTTCTACTTTATAGGTCGGTCGAGTTGAGTCAGTTGACTACTTCATGTCAGTATAATCAATATGTGGTTTTGATAAAGCAAAAGAATCAAATAAAGCCGCTATTCTTATTTGATGGAAAATAATAAAGAACAACATGTGAAGATGGGTATGCTTCCACCACTTCAATAATTATTATTATTATTTTTTGTCAGCACTTCTATTAAATTACTTGCTATATATGATTTTTTTTTTTTTTAATCCCATTACCAGTATCTTTTTCTAAGCACCAAATTGCTTTCGCTAAAGTTAAAAAAAAAAAATGACGGGTTAGACTGTTTCCCATAAAAATAAAATAAATAAATAAAATTAGAAAGTAACAAACGTGGTCTTGGCACTAAATGACTCTTTTTTTTTTTCTTTTTAAAGTACTAGGTGATTTCCTTGCTAGTCAAGAGGTCAAGCTGTTTCTTGTAAAACAGGGACGGATCCAGAAGAACAAATGGGGAGACCAACCTTTGTATTTTTTTATGGGGGGGGACCAATATACATTTTTTTTACAAGCAATTTTTTTTTTCCAGAGTTGGTGGGGGACCAGGGCTCCCTCTGATCCCCCCTTCCCTCCGTCTTTGCTGCAAAATAATAATAATAATGAAAAGTAACAGACGCGGTCTTAGTGCTAAATTGTTTTTTTCTAAAGTAGATGTTGGCCCCTTTGCTGGTCAAGAGTTAGATTGTTTCTCAGCAAAAAAGAAGTGCTAAACTTATTTTTCTAAAGCAGGTAAAAAAATATTGAAAAATAACAAACATGGTCTTAGTGCTAAATTACTTTTTCTAACGTAGATGCTGCCCCCCTTACTCGTCAAGAGGTTAGACTATTTCTCAGCAAAAAAGAAGCGCTAAACTGTTTTTTCTAAAGTAGGTAAAAAAATATTGAAAAGTGAAACGTGGTCTTAGTGCTAAATTGTTTTTTCTAAAGTAGATGCTGCCTCCCTTGCTGGTCAAGAGGTTAGACTATTTCTCAGCAAAAAAGAAGCGCTAAACTGATTTTTCTAAAGCAGGTAAAAAATTATTGAAAAGTGACAAACATGGTCTTGGTGCTAAATTGCTTTTTCTAAAGTAGATGTTGCCTCCTTTGCTGGTCAAAAGGTTAGACTATTCCTTAACAAAGAAGAAACGCTAAATTGATTTTTCTAAAGCAGGTAACAAAATATTGAAAATTAACAAAAGTGGTCTTAGTGCTAAATTGATTTTTCTAAAGCAGGTAAAAAAATATTGAAAAGTAACAAACGCGGTCTTAGCACTAAATTGCTTTCTTTGTAAAGCGGGTGCGCCCGTTGTTGGCCAAGTGCTTTTGTCTATCAAATATATACAAGCATACAATCGTATATGCTGTGTTTCAAATATCAACCAAAACATATTACTGAAAACTTTCATTCTAATTAATAATCATGTGTTCTTAAATAGAGGTCTCTCATGCATTCTAATTCGATCGATAGGGATAAGAGATAACATTGGTGAATAAGATATTTATTCCTAAAAAATATTGGGAAATTTGGGTTAGAGGATGACGAAAAGTCTCATAAACTTGTTAACCACAATATTGTGTTGTGGAACTAAACCTAAATGATGGGAAAATTGATATAATTCACAATAAAATTACGTACAGTGAATGTCTAAAAACCAAACTTAAAAAAGTTGTCAACCAATTTTCTCTAATAAAGTTGTCAATTTTTTCATACGCAATTCCTTGGCCTTTGTTTCTTGGGTGTGTGTTCCGTGTTTTCTACTTTTTAGATGCTAAAGAGCATTCATGTGCCCAATCTGTAATCTCATGTAACGGGGTGAAATTCTTGTTCAATTCACACATTTGTTAAATGGTGGTAAAAAAAAAAATTAGAGAAACTTCACTTTAGGCATTTGAATTATCACACGATTTGACAAGTCTCCCTAAACTTGTAAAACCTCCCAATTTAAACTCTTAAACTTTCAATTGCAGTCAATTTGAACAATTCCTTCAGATTTAACCGTAAACTTCTAATGGCAATACCTAAAAAGACCAAAATATTCATTATTTTCAAACGTTAATTCATCTTTTATGAACACCTTAAAAGTTTTTGAACATCGTAGAGTCGATGGAGAGTGGAAAAACATGTGCTAGTTGGGTTAACAATTAGAAAAGTGCATTTTGGAGCAAAAACGTCCAAATGATTCCAAGAATGGTCGCGACGGTTCATAGTACTCTAGGACTTCTTTTTTTGATGGCAGAGCATTCTCATTCGGCTATATAAATTTATTTCATATTTTAGTGAAAAAATTTACTTTTTCTTACCTCCGGCTTTCCAAATTAGGGATTCACTTTCATTATTTAATTTATATATTATTTTTAAGGATGTCTTTCATAATTCTTTCTCCATCTTTTATATAGTTGAAAATTTGTCTTTTTTCTATACAGCTAATGGTCACATTTTTAAAATTTGTCTTTCATAACAACTATATTTTTCAAATTTTGTATTTCTCACCATTATCAATTCTCATAAGTTATTCGTAAATCTCTAGGCAACATCCTAAAAATGAAAAAGAAGAAGAAAAAAAGAAAAAGAAAAAGAAAAAAGAGAGTAGTGAGTTCAATTTTATTTTTTTATGCTCTCCAAAATTTTCCTCATAACAAGGAGTGGAGAGTCAAAAGAGATAAGAGGTGACAAAAGTTAGGATCAAGATCTCAGCAATTTTTCAAAGATTGTCAATCAGTTTTTTTGAAAATCTCAACCATTGAAGTAATCTAATGACTCAAAATAAAACACTCTATTTTTTTAGTGGATAGCATAGATTTCGAGGTTAAATTTCAAAATTCAAAATTTTAAGTTTAGCTCTCCTATATTAAATGTGTGTTTAATTTTAAGCCATTAAATTTTTTCAATAGCTGAGATTTTCAAAAAAACTGACTAGCAATTTTTCAAAATTGTTGGGGATCTTGATCCCAAAAGTTATAGTTGTAGCATTGCTTTGAGTTAACAACATGCAATTTACCATTTTGGGTCTCAAAGTAAGAATTTTTTCATAATAAAAAACCGGATGACAATGCTCTTAGACCTTCTTCTAGGTGTGAAGAGGGATCACATCGACGGTGTATGCACGTTAAACTTTAAAGAATTTTTCTGTAATAAAAAACTGGAAGAGATTGCTCTTAAACCTTCTAAGTGTGAAGGAGATCACCGTTTTACACTGAAGGACATTGGCGGGGTATGCATGCTAAACTTTAAAGAGTTTTTCCATAATAAAAAATAAAAAATGGGATGATGAGAATGCTTTTAGACTTTCTAGGTTTATGAATGAGAATCAATAAACAATACATTAAACTTTATTTGACGTGGGTGAAGGGGCGTAAAAGGCGGAGCCCCCACTAGTCTATCTGAAGTCTTGCTTTAATTTGCAAGGCTTCTGCGACTGCCGATTGAGCTTTCACAACTACAAGACAAGACTCCACCACCCTATAAATAAGGTCTCTCCTAGCCTACTCCTAGGAGGCTTCATTACCAAGAAAAGTTGCAACATTAATTATGGGTTTATCATCGCTTTCTCTCTTCATTTTCATCGCCTTATTTTCACTCACTCATTCTTCTCCTCCTATGCAAATGCAACCCCTGTGCCATGGTGATGACACCTCTGCCTTGTTGCAATTCAAAAAAAGCTTTTTTTTCACACCGCCGGTGCTTGCATTTTGGACACTTGAACGAAACAAAAGTGACTGCTGCTCATGGGATGGAGTTGAGTGCGATGACAACACAGGTCGTGTAATTGGCCTCGACCTCAGTAGCAGCTCTCTATTTGGTTCTATTAGTTCCACCAGTAGCCTTTTTCGTCTTGTTCACCTCCAAAGGCTTAACCTTGCCCACAATGACTTTAACTACTCTTCTATTCCACCCCAGGTACGTCTTTCAAGATTAACACATCTCAATCTCTCTTTCTCTTATTTTTCTGGTGAAATCCCCTTAGAAATTTCACAATTGTCCCAGTTGTCATCTCTAGATTTGTCTTCTTTCCATTTGGAACTCAAAAAGGCTAGCCTTAGAACCCTAGTTGGAAATTTGACCCACCTACAAGAGCTTGATTTGAATGGGGTGAACATTAGTTCCACTGTGCCTAATATTTTGGCAAATTTGTCTTCTCTAACGTCCCTCTCTCTCCATGGTTGTGGTTTGCACGGAGAATTTCCAGTAGGCATCTTTAAGCTATCAAATTTACGGGTTCTTGATGTAGGTCACAATGCAGGTCTCACCGGTTATTTGCCTAACTTTACATGGAGTAGTCCTCTTGAGACATTGTATTTGTCAAACACGAGTTTCTCAGGTGAGCTACCCGCTTCTATAGGAAACCTTAGCCTTTTGACTCAGTTGTCTATTTGGTATTGCAATTTCTCGGGGTCCATTCCATCTTCACTTGGTAACCTTACTAAACTCACAGATCTTGAATTTTCAAATAATGCTTTCGTGGGCAACATTCCGCACTCACTTGGTAACCTCACTAAACTCACAGATCTTGACCTTTCATATAATGCTATCATGGGCAACATTCCGCCTTCACTTGGAAACCTACTTCAACTCTCTTGGCTAAGAATTGCCAGGACTAAATTGAAAGGCCAAGTCCCTTTTAGGCTTTTAAACTTGCCACAATTGAGTTATCTTGATCTAAGCTATAATCTTTTGAGTGGTGAAATAAAATTCGAGAATGAGACACGATTGGCTGTCATTGGCCTGAACAACAATCGGTTCACTGGTCCAATTACTTTTGGGCCTACGAACCTCACAAGCTTACAGGTCTTGGACCTTGCATGCAACAAGATTCATGGTCAAATTTCAAACTCAATCTTCAGCTTCAAGAATCTTGAAGTTCTTTATCTTTTTGACAATGACTTTAACGGCACTTTGGAGTTTGATGAGTTTCTTAAGCTCAAACATTTATATGAATTGGATATTTCTGGTAATCAATTATCGTTACTCATTAAAGAAACTAGTGCCAATGCAACTCTTCAAAAGTTTCAAGATTTAGGATTTTCTTCATGCAACTTGAGCGAGGTTCCAAATTTCATAAGAAGCCAACATGAATTGAAGAATCTAAACTTGTCCAACAACAAGATTCATGGCCAAGTTCCAGAATGGATGTGGAACACAAGCACAACAAGTCTAGAGGTTCTTGATCTTTCCAACAACTCGCTCACAGGCTTTAGTCAACATCCAATTCCTTTTCCATGGACTCATCTACGATTTCTTGATCTAAGGTCCAATCGGCTCCAAGGATCACTTCCTACTCCACCAATCTCCACTTTGCATTTTTATATTTCCAACAACTTATTGGTTGGAAATATACCAGAATCGTTTTGCAATCTGAGTTCTCTTCAATTCCTTGATTTGGCTAATAACAACTTAAGTGGTTCACTTCCTCGATGCTTTGACAACTTTGGTGATTCTCTATTGGTACTTGATTTGCGAATGAACAAATTTCAAGGAAGCATTCCAGAAACTTGGATAAGAGGAAGCCAATTGGAGATAATAAATTTAAGTCAAAACAAATTCCAAGGGAAGTTACCGAGATTGTTGGCTGAGTGTATAGAGTTAAATGTCCTTGATCTTAGTGAGAACCAATTCAATGATACGTTTCCATTTTGGTTGGGACATCTTCCAAATTTAAAGGTCCTCAGGTTACGGTCAAACAAATTCAACGGTCCAATGGAGACGCCTCAAACATATTTTAAGTGCCCCAACATCCGAATCCTTGACATTTCCTACAATGATTTTTTGGGAAAGCTGCCATTAAGATTTTTTGAAAATTGGAAGGCCAAAAATCTTGAGGATGAGCATATGTTAACATATATTCATGAAAACTCATACTTTCAAACAAAAAATTCTCATTGGTATGACCGTACAGCTCAGGCTTATACTTACTCTATGGTGATGACAAACAAAGGAAATGATGTTTTCTATGGGAAGGTCCAAGAAGCGTTCATAGCCATTGATTTATCAAGCAACAGATTTGTGGGTGAGATTCTGGAATCTATTGGAAATTTAAATGGAGCTCAGTTGCTCAATCTTTCTAATAATGCTCTTACTGGTCATATCCCATCTTCTTTAGGAAACCTTACAAAGCTAGAAGCATTAGACCTTTCTCAAAACAAGTTGTCGGGGGAGATTCCACTGCAGCTAATACAACTCACTTTCTTAGCAGTCTTTAATGTTTCTCATAATAATCTCATGGGACCTATACCGCAGGGGAAACAATTTGATACATTTGAAAATAGATCATTTGAGGGGAATCCAAGATTGTGTGGAAGACCATTGACAAGGAAATGTGAGAATTCTAATGAGCCACCTTCTCAACCTTCAATCTCTCAAGAAAGTCAAGACTCTAAATCACCATTTGAATTTGGTTGGAAAATAGTTGCGATTGGATATGGGTTTGGATTTGTTGTTGGAGTCATCATGGGGCGGATTGTGATTGCTAGGAAACATGCTTGGTTAATGAAGATCTTAAGAATAAGGCCATTGGGTGGGAGGAGACACAGAAATTAAATAAAATAGTTTGGACAAGGTACCCTCTCAAAGCCATGTATGCATTTATTATACCCGTGTGTTTCTACTTTAAATCCTTTTATTTTTGTTGTGTGTGTACTGCGTTCCTTCCCTTTTTCATTATTGTTTTTGTGTATTTTGGAATAGTGTGGCATGAATATGTTGTATGTAAAATGCTTTGGTGGGATCTTTTATATATATATATATTTTTTTAATTTTTGTTGTTGTAGTGCGGAGTGCATTACTTATCCCATGATTCCATTTGTAATTTTCGATTACTTGAACTTGTGGGAATACAAAGTTCTTCATGCTTGGCGGTTTTCAATCTCTACTGACGTCAAAATACAAGTTATGCATGCATATGAATCAAATATATGTTATTCATAATATCTTTGATACTCAATGGGTAACACAATTGGCTATAGATTACGTCTTATGAAACAGAGATTATTAATTCGAATTTTCTTCATTTTTCCCCTTTTTGCAAACATGTTAAAAAAAATGCATTTCCTATTGATATGAATAAATAAATTTTACATCCACTAAATTTTACATTGATGTAAAGGTACGTTATCGCAATAGTTTTTCTATGATCTTGCATCCTGCTTTGAAAAATTAAAAAAAAAAATTATCTTGATTTTGAGAATCAACTTTATTATAACTTTAATAGCAAAAAGATGGATAAATTTTAAAGTAGGAAAAAAATTCACATACCCTCTTTAAATTATCATTCAATTAATAATATTCTCGTAAATTATTAAAATATTGTTATATTTCTCTAAAACCAATAAAGAAACAAAAATAATCTAAATTTTTTGGTAAAAGTATGAAAATTAATTTATTAATTTTATGTTAAATTGGCTTGAGGAGTCACGATTATTGAAAAGATACTTGAGGTGTATGTTCACAATTATGGCTGTTAAATGTTAACCGGACGCAACTAGACGTGCAATCTGTCACGAGACTCACGACCAATTCATGAGAAACGACGGTCACATATCAATATATCATCCAGTCGCGTGCCTATGAGAGACGTGGAAAACTTTATGGCCAGTACGCACGTGACACTCATACTGTTCGCCACGTGTCATCTTGCACTTGAGTTCTTCGTGGTCAGCATGTACTCTCTCTCTCTCTCTCCACCACGTGGCGTTTGCTTGATCTTACGGTACGGATGGGCAACTAAAATACGCATAGTCAACCACAATGATTTTATGGGAAAGTTACCATTAAGATTTTTTGAAAATTGGAAGGCCAAAGAATTTTAGGATGACCATATTTTAACATATATTCATGAAAACTCAGACTTTCAACCAAAAAGATCTTGGTATGACGATGGGGCTTGGGCTTATACTTACTCTATGGTGATGACAAACAAAGGAAATGATGTTGTCTATGAGAAGGTCCAAGGAGTGTTCACAGCCATTGATTTCTCAAGCAACAGATTTGTTGATGGGATTTCTGAATCTATTGAAAAATTAAAGGGAGCTCAGTCGCTCAATCTTTCTAATAATGCTCTTACTGGTCATATCTCATCATCTTTAGAAAACCTTATAGAGCTTGAAGCATTAGACCTTTCTCAAAACAAGTTGTCGGGGGAGATTCCACATCAGCTAACACAACTCACTTTCTTAGCAGTCTTTAATGTTTCTCGTAATAATCTCATGGGACCTATACCACAGGGGAAACAATTTGATACATTTGAAAATAGTTCGTTTGAGGGGAATCCAAGATTGTGTGGAAGACCACTGACAAGGAAATGTGAGAATTCTAATGAGGCATCTTCTCAACCTTCAATCTCTTAAAAAGTCAAGACTCTGGATCATCATTTGAATTTGGTTGAAAAATAGCTGCAATTGGATATTGATTTGAATTTGTTGTTGGAATAATCATTGGGCGGATTGTGATTGCAAGGAAACATGATTGGTTAATGAAGACCTTAAGAATAAGGCCACCGAGTGGGAGGAGATGGAAGAAATTAAATAAAATAGTTTGGACAAGATACCTTTTCAAAGCCATGTATGCATTTATTATACCCGTGTGTTTCTACTTTAAATCTTATTTTTCTGTGTGTAATGCATTCCTTCCCTTATTCATTATTGTTTTGGTGTATTTCGTATAGTGTGTTGTATTTCGGAATATTGTGTAATGCATTAATATGTTGTATGTAAAATGCTTTCGCGGGATCTTTTATATATAACATATATTTTATAATTTTTGTTGTTGTAGTAGAGTGCATTACTTATCCCATGATTCCAATATTTGATAACTTTCGATTACTTGAACTTGGTGAGAACACAAAGTTCTTCATACTTGGCAGTTTCCTATTTCTAATGACGTCAAAATACAAGTCAAGCATGCATAGGAATCAAATATATGTTATTCATAATGTCTTTTGTATTTTATGGGTAATTTAATTGACTAGAGATCACACCTTATGAAGTGAAGATTATTAGTTAAAATTTTATTCACAATTTTCCTCCCCTTTTGCAAACATATTAAAAAAGAAAAAAAAAATTGCCTTTCATGTTGATATTAATAAATGAATTTTAGGCGTTATCGCATGTTGATATATGTCTGATGAGAGAGAGAAAGAGAGAGAGATTATGTGTAAAAGAAAAGGCTGCAAGAATGGTGGGAGGGAAATGTAAAAATGGTAAAAGAGAAGAGAAGAGAAGAGAGGAATATTATTATTAATAATTAAAAAATAAACGATGGTCACATATCATCCAGACACGTGCCAATGTAAAAACGTGGAAAACTGTTATGGCCTGTACGCACGTGACACTCATACTGTTCGACACGTGTCATCTTGCACTTGAGTTCTTCGTGGTCAGCAATCATGTATCCCCTCTCTCTCTCTCTCTCTCTCTCTCTCTCCCACTCTCCCTCTCCCCACCACGTGGCGTTTGTTTGATCCTACAGTACGGCTGGGCAACTAAAATACGCATATTCAACCACAACAACGAAGCTACCCCCTCACTGCAACTGGCTATTACATAAAATCCGAGAGGCCATTTTCATAATTTCAGCGTTTATTACCGTGAAACACACTCCCCCCATCTTTAATTTTCTCAAGTGCCACCGGTGCCACCCTTTTCTGCTTGATCGAGCTCACACACACCCGCTGAGAAACAAGAGTGTAGCATATTATCTTCATCACACAGTAAGATTTATTTATCTCCTGTTTTGCTCTCGTCTCTATTTGTTTCAATTCCTTCCTTTTATTATTGTGATTTGGTTTTTCTGATCTTTTTGAGGTGGGAGTTCTTGTCAGAATAATCCTTATGTCATCTATCGAATCTATTTGCGCCTAGGTTTTGGGTTCGATCTAGTTTTTTCTTTAGGAAATTTCGTAATTTGTGATAATTGAATGGTTGTCAAGTGGAACCACAGTGTGTGATCGTAATTTTATGATTTATGAGTTTCGAAGCACAATCTCTGTATTTTGCCGGAGTATCTGTATTTTGCCTATACTCCGGCAAAATTTGATGATAACAGTAACTTCAGTAACCCAAGATGACCCCGTCCACGCTTCTTTTGCTGTATACCCCTTCCATCTGAACAACAAACAAAATGGGTTGCAGGCTTTACGTTTTAAAGAAATTCCAAATTAAAATTACATTTCCATTTATATTAGATAAGGGGTATTGAAAAATCTAAAGTTCCTGTTTTAATTGTTTCTAGTAAGTCAATGTTGAAATCTCATTTCTAGAGTTTAATTACCAAACATTTGAAATTGCTTTGTTTTTATGTCAGAACTGTTAAAGTCTCCAAATTTTCTTAGCGTGATTTTGCAAGAAAAGGTTCTGGATGTGGTCTACTTTGTGTGTTATCTGCACGCCTAGAGTATTATAAGGTTTTAAACACATTCTGTTGCTCATTGAACTTAATCTAGGTCTATTCAATGCCTGTTGCTCAATGAGCTATAGTAATCTTACTAATTATATTTGTTAATTATATACTTATCAAAAAAAAATTATATTTGTTAATTATGTTTCTGATTGATAGATCATGAATGGAGAGTTATTTGTTAACTTGTTGTATGTTCAAAAATGGATTATGTCACTAATACTTATCATCTATTATATGTAACAAGTTGATCTGTTGTGGAAAGGAGCTTTTGTAATTTAAACATTGAAAATGGGGGATTCCAATGGAGGTTTGTCGAACTCACAACTGCTGAAAAATTTGGGTGCGGGTGACTACTTGTCACTTTGGAAAGGCTATGGGCCATATGGGATTGTGGGTGCAGTTATTATTGGTCTTCTCATACCTATATTGCTGTCTGCTCTGTTCCTGGGAAAGAAAAAGGAAAAGCAAAGAGGAGTTCCAGTACAAGTTGGTGGTGAGGCGGGTTATGCAGTTCGTAATGCTCGAGTTAGTGAACTGGTTGAAGCTCCTTGGGAAGGAGCCACAACCATGGCAGCTCTATTTGAGCAGTCTTGTAAAAAGAATTCACGAAATCCATTTCTCGGAACAAGAAAGCTAATTAGCAGAGAATTTGTCACAGGTAGTGATGGTAGGAAGTTTGAGAAGCTACACTTGGGGGATTATGAATGGCAAACTTATGGAGAGATATTTGATCGTGCTTGCAACTTTGCATCTGGGCTTATCAAATTAGGTCATGATTTGGACAGTCGTGCTGCCATTTTTTCTGATACTCGTGCAGAGTGGTTCATTGCTCTTCAGGTAGTCTTTTTTCATTCATACTTTGACATCATAAATATCTTCTTCTTTTTTTCTTCCCCTCTTCATGCATTTTTCTTTTCTTCTTTGGTTTAGCTTTATGGATGCAGGAGATGCTAAGATTGTATTTTTGGTCCAGGGATGTTTTCGACAAAGTATCACTGTTGTTACTATTTATGCTTCTCTTGGCGAGGATGCCCTGATCCACTCACTTAATGAGGTTGGGAAAACGCTGCTCTTGTATACTTTAGGATATCGTATTGTCTAGGATATGCATGACAAACATGCAAATCCATGCTATTTTTTATAATGAATTACAAAGATTACGAACTGTCCTAACTCAGAGCTGTAAATTCTCTACAGACCCAAGTGTCAACTCTTATTTGTGAATCCAAGCAGTTGAAGAAGTTGGCTGCTATAAGCTCAAGCCTAAAGAGTATCCAAAATGTTATATACTTTGAAGATGTTGGAATTGAAAATGATACTATATCTGGAAGTATGAACAAGTGGACAATCACATCTTTTTCTGAGGTTGAGAAACTTGGGAAAATAAGTCCTGTTCATCCAAGCCTGCCTTCCAAAAATGGTATTGCTGTTGTCATGTATACAAGTGGCAGTACAGGTTTACCAAAGGTTTGTTCCTGCTTTTCGTTCCTTATGTTGTGCATTTCTTCTTTGCTGCAAATGAGAGAGAGGGTGGATCTATAATCATGCATGGCAAATTTTTGCCAATTGCTCATCACTGGAAGGGTTTTATTTTCTGGTTTATTTTTTGGGGTTGCAGATGCCCAATTCAAATGTGGTCCAGAAACTTAGAGTAATGTGTCTTTGTATAACGTATGTACCATGTTTGTTTGCAAGTTCTTTTTGAGGTGAGTTATAATCCCGAACCCAGAGGTTAGTTGTCAGTGAGTTCCTGAAATTTTTATTTGAGCTCTATAAGTGCTCAAGTCATGATACACACCCGCCTATTTTTATGTTATCTAGCTCTGAAAGCCTAATATCCTTATACACAAAGTGGCATTAACATGGTGTAGTATGTAACATTGTAGGGGGTCATGATCACTCATGGAAACATTGTAGCCACTGCTGCAGCTGTTATGAAAGTAATCCCAAAACTAGGCAGAAATGATGTGTACTTGGCGTACTTGCCCCTGGCTCATGTTTTTGAACTGGCAGCTGAGGTACCTTCTTGTTTGCATTTGTATTTTTAATGTTAATTGGTTGAAATCGTCTTAACATCACTGTGGTTGTCCAGTCTGTGATGTTGGCTGCAGGTTGTGCAATGGGTTATAGTTCAGCATTGACGTTAACTGACACTTCCAACAAAATTAAGAAAGGAACCAAGGGGGATGCTTCTGTATTAAAGCCAACCCTCATGACAGCAGTTCCAGCTATTTTAGATCGAATTCGTGATGGAGTTGTGAAAAAGGTTTGAATTTGATTGGCACATATCTGTTGGTTGAGGATACTTGGGTAAACAGTCAGCTTTCTTCTTTACTATCTATTATGATGTAATTTAGGTTGAGGAAAAAGGTGGGCTAGTGAAGCATCTATTCAACATTGGGTGTAAGCGACGTCTAGCCGCCGTAGAAGGAAGCTGGCTTGGGGCTTGGGGATTGGAGAAAATTTTGTGGGATATCATTGTCTTTAAAAGAATACGCACTTTACTTGGAGGACACATCCGATTTGTGCTCTGTGGTGGAGCTCCTTTATCTGCGGATTCACAGCGGTTTATCAACATCTGCATGGGGTAATCGGACTTTGAATCATAAACTATTGGTCTTTTTAAGTTTAGAGTTGACAGGTCAATGTTGCATCAGCTACCTAAGAAGATCAAGTTCAGTTCCATGTTAGAGCATGCTCCACTGCTTATAATTGGTCTCTGTGTAGATCGCTTAAAAGTTTCTTTGTTCTGTTTCTTTTTCAAATTTAAGATGATCTTCTGAAAATATTGCCCTTCGGCAGGGCTCCTATTGGTCAAGCATATGGCTTGACTGAAACATTTGCTGGAGCCACTTTTTCTGAGTGGGATGATTCAACAGTGGGACGTGTTGGACCACCGCTTCCTTGTTGCTACATTAAGGTAAGGCTTGACTTGGTAACGAAAGTTTTCAACAGACTTTCATAATCAGATCTATACTCTTGTTTGTGAAGAGAATTTGGTAAATTGTACTGTGTTTGGCACATTTCACTTTGCACTAGCTTATCTTTGGTGAGTGCTTCCAATTGACAATATCAAAAGTTTGTTTTTCTGCGGAAGTACAAATCTTTGCTAATTCATTGCATACGACATAAACTTGTAAATTCCATTAAGAATTCATGATGGTAAGTTTATGGGGTGTACCATGTAGAATACTTTCAAATGGGATTTAATGTGTCTTTAATTTGATATTGTAGCTTGTTTCTTGGGAAGAAGGTGGATATTTGACAACTGACAAACCAATGCCCCGAGGAGAGATTGTAGTGGGGGGTTTCAGTGTAACTGCTGGTTACTTTAAAAATCAAGAAAAAACTAATGAGGTGTACAAGGTAATTTCCAAGCTGTGTCTGTGTTTCTTTTTTCTATTTATGTTTTACATATGCTGCAACTTGATCTTGTAGCCTGTATATACATGCACTCATGATCTGTTGCATACTACAGGTTGATGAGAGGGGCATGCGCTGGTTTTATAGTGGTGACATTGGAAAATTTCACCCTGATGGATGCCTTGAAATTATTGATAGGAAGAAGGATATAGTGAAACTTCAACATGGAGAATATATCTCCCTTGGAAAGGTGCAGCTAAAGCTTTACCTTGTATTTCTTAATAGAATATGTCTCAGAGGTGCTCACTGGATTAGTAGCTGCGTTATTGCAGGTTGAGGCAGCTCTCACATCGAGCAATTATGTGGATAATATCATGATACACGCAGATCCCTTCCATAACTATTGTGTAGCACTAGTTGTTCCTTTGCAGCAGGTCCTCGAGAAGTGGGCCCAACAAGCTGGCATCAACTACAGTGATTTCTCTGAGCTGTGTGACAAAGCTGAAAGTGTCAGCGAGGTTCAGCAATCTCTTAATAAGGTTTGTTTATTTTCGTTTTTCTTCTGAAAACTTATTTGAAACTACTGTGACAAAGCCATATTTTATTACATCTCCACTGCTGCTGGAACTGCAGAGTACATATTTACGAGATATAGAGATCTAACTATGGAGCAAGTTTTGGTTCTTGCATAATATTAACAAGAGGGTGATATACCCTTGTATACGCTGAAAGTTCCAAAGTAAAAGAGGTCTTTTGATTTTGTTTTATTCAAGAATTAGTGCAGAAATAAGAGCAAATTTTTATGCCTGCAGGTGGCAAAAGCTGCAAAATTGGAAAAGTTTGAAACTCCTGCAAAGATTAAGTTGCTGCCTGAACAATGGACCCCTGAGTCTGGATTAGTCACTGCTGCTCTCAAGATAAAAAGGGAACAACTGAAGGCCAAGTTCAAGAATGAGCTTCTAAAGTTATATGCGTGAAACATGTATTGATTTATGAGTAAGTCTTGAGCTTTATTTCACGACATGGTGTTATTTTGTACTCAAATTTTGTAATTTTCCTTGGTCATAATATGTTCTTACAAGTTGATACTGATGCTTGTATCAAATTTTCAGTTAATGTTTGTTATGGCTAAATCTTTGTGGCCTACCTGGCCAAAAAAGATCGTATGCTGATGTTTCAACTTGCTCAAATGACTCCTAGTTGTATCTTTGGTAACTGTGATTTCGTGCCTGTCAATATGCAGACCTACTAAAATAATCATCAATGGCGAGCAAGCATAGATGAAGTGAACTACATAAGATGCTATTTGTCTAATCAAGGATTTGAAAAGCAAACTCAAATTGCAAACCAGTTCGCAAAATTTTCATGTTTGAGATATAATAATTCACAGTGGAGTTTGGTGAATGGGATTTGAGAATCCCTAAAGTTTAACCTTTGGAGGTGAACACGGCAGAAAAGACGAGTGTTGGAGTTAATAGCCATAGAGACAAACTGCTACCAAGGTTCCGATTAGATTTACAATTTAAAAAAATATAGTGATTTTGAAACACGATTTTAAGTTCCTAAGTGAACCCTCCAAAATTAAGATTTTCCTTTTTTTTAATTACTAATTGAATCAATTAAAATCACAATAAATTTTCTGTCAAAATTTTTTAACAACCGTTAATTTGAATCAAAACGCACTGTTTTATCTCATTAAAATATTAATTTTTTAGAATTTAATTTTAAAATTTAAATCTAATTTTTTTTAAAAAAAAATGATAGGGCCGAACCACCCTCAGGCAAAATGGGGTGGCCGAACTTTCTTTTTTTTAAAAAAAAAAGATTTAAATTTTAAAAATAATATTTTAATAAGGTCAAACCGTGTGTTTTGACCCAAATTAACGACTGTTAAAAAATTTTGACGGAGAAAGTTTATTGTGATTTCGATTTATTCAAGGAGTAAATTTTCGAAAAAAAAAAAAACTTGAGAGTTTTTAATTTTGAAGGGTTGACTCAAGGACTTATTATACATTTTCTCTTAAAAAAATAAGTGTTTAATTAAATCGTAATTTGGTCTTTAAAATCGCAGTTTAGCTTTAAAAATAATGTGTTTTGAAACAAATACCTCCTTACCTACGATTTTTTGCCCGTTTGTGATTTTATTTTAATTTAATTTTTTTAAAAAATTCCAACAATTTGGTTAACAATCTCACATTTTATTTATAAAATTGTAATGTTAAACACACCCTGAGGCCAATTATATGACCTTTGTACTCTTTGCATTGAACTTTGATGAGGAACCTATTTGAGGCGAAGTTATAAATTTGCTCAAATCTTCCCATCTTCTTCTTCTTCTTCTTTAATGCTCAAATCTTCCCATCTTTTTACTAAGTATGGCATGTAAGCTTCAGTTCTCCAATGGTTGCTGCACATGTATTTATAAATAACATATATTTGGTCTCTATGCATGCTTGACTTGTATTTTAACTTTCATTAGACATATATACCAACAAGATATGAAGAACTTTGTGTTCTCACAAGTTCAAATAATCGAAAATTATAGAAATAACATATATATAAAAGATCCCACCAAAGCCTTTTTATATACAACATCTTAATGTCACAATAATCCAAAATACATCAAAACAAAAATGAAAAGGAAGAAGGAGCACATTACACACTGAAAAATAAGATTTAAAGTAGAAATACACGGGTATAATAATGCATACATGGCTTTGAGAGGGTATCTTGTCCAAACTATTTTATTTAATTTCTGTGTCTCCTCCCACCCAGTGGCCTTATTCTTAAGGTCTTCATTAACCAATCATGTTTCCTTGTAATTACAATCCGCCCAATGATTACTCCAACAACAAATCCAAATCCATATCCAATCGCAACTATTTTCCAACCAAATTCAAATGGTGTTCCAGAGTCTTGACTTTCTTGAGAGATTGAAGGTTGAGAAGGCGCTTCATTAGAATTCTCACAATTCCTTGTCAATGGTCTTCCACACAATCTTGGATTCCCCTCAAATGAACTATTTACAAATGTATCAAATTGTTTCCCCTGTGGTATAGGTCCCATGAGATTATTATGAGAAACCCTAAAGACTGCTAAGAAATTAAGTTGTGTTAGCTGTTGTGGAATCTCCCCGGACAACTTGTTTTGAGAAAGGTCTAATGCTTCCAACTCTATAAGGTTTCCTAAAGATGATGGGATATGACCAGTAAAAGCATTATTAGAAAGATTGAGCAAATGAGCTCCATTTAAATTTCCAATAGATTCCGGAATTTCACCCGCAAATCTGTTGCTTGATAAATCAATGGCTACGAACAATTCTTGGACCTTCTCATAGAACATATCGTTGCCTTTGTTTGTCATAATCATTGAGTAAGTATAAGCATGAAACCAAATGGAAAACCGATGATCTTTTTGTATTGTGAAGCCTGAGTTTTCATCGATATATGTTAACGAGTGAACATTCTCAAACTTTCTGGCCTTCCAATTTTCAAGAAGGCTTAAAGGCAATTTTCCCACAAAATCATTGTAGGAGATGTCAAGTATCCGGATGTTGGGGAACTTAAAATGAGATTGAGGTGTCCCCACTGGTCCGTTGAATCTATTTGACCGTAAAATGACAACCTCTAAATTTGGAAGATGTCCCAACCAAAATGGAAACCTATCATTGAATTGGTTATCACTAAGATCAAGAACCTTTAGCATCGCACACTTGGCCAACAATCTCGGTAAATGCCCTTGGAATTTGTTTCTACTGAAATTTATTATCCTCAATTGTCCTCCTTTTACCCAAGTTTTTGGAATGCTTCCTTGAAATTTGTTCCTTTGTAGATCAAGTACCAATAGAGAAGCACCAAAGTTGTCCAAGCATCGAGGAAGTGAACCACTTAGGTTGTTATTAGCCAAATCAAGGACTTGAAGAGAACTCAGGTTGCAAAACGATTCTGGTATATTTCCAATCAATAAGTTGTTGGAAATATAAAAAAGAAAAGTGGACACTGGTGGAATAGGAAGTGATCCTTGGAGAAAATTTGATCTGAGATCAAGAACTTGTAGACCTGTATTGTTGGTGTTCCACATCCATTTTGGGACTTGGCCATGAATTTTGTTGTTTGACAAGTTTAAATACTCCAGTTCATGTTGGTTTTTTAGGAAATTTGGAAACTCACTCAAGTTGCAAGAAGAACAGCCTAAAGCTCGCAATTTGTGAAAAGTTGCATTGGCACTAGTTTCTTCACTGAATAACGATAATTGATTACCAGAAATGTCCAATGAAATTAACTCTTTGAGCTCAACAAACTTGTCAAAATCCACAATGTCATTAAGGTAGTTCTCGGAAAGATCAAGAAATTCAAGATTCTTAAGGTTGAAGAGTGAGTTTGAAATTTGACCATAAAACTTGTTGGCTCTAAGGTCCAAGGCAACTAATTGTGTGAAGTTCATAAGGTCAAAAGTAAGTGTACCAGTTAACTGATTGTGGCTCAGGTGAAGGGCGGCCAACCGTGTGTTGTTCATAAGCCCAAAATGCATTTTACCACTCAAAAGATTAGAGCTTAGATCAACATCACTAAGTTGTGGCAAGTTTGCAAGTCTAAAAGGTATTGGACCTGTCAATTGATTGTCGGTAACGGATAAAAAAGAGAGTTGAAGGAGGTTTCCAAGGGAAGGCGGAATATTACCTGTGAAAGAGTTAAATGAAAGGTCAAGAGAAGTGAGTTTAGAGAGATTACCAAGTGAAGATGGAATGGACCTGAGAAATTGCAACCCACCAAAATCAACTCAGTCAGGAAGCCAAGGCTTCCGATGAGAGGAACGTTAAAGAAGACAAAGTTGCCAAAATATTAGGAACATTAGAGCTAATGTCCACCCAACTCAAATCAAGCTCTTTTAGGTGGCTCAAATTTCTAACAAGGCTTTCTAGGCTAGGCTTTTTGAGTTCCAAAACGGGATAAACAGAGTCTTGAGAGAAGTCAAAGGATGACAATTTCAGGGATGATAAGTGTGACAATTGTGAAATTTCTAACGGGATTTGACCAGAAAAACTTTATTGTCCTCTTCATATCCTCCCGATACTAAAAACTTTTGTTAGATATATAGTTTATTGGTGGTCAGACAAAAGACACGTATATAAAACTATAACACTAATTGTCACATGTTTATCTTTCTAATTCCTTCGAGTCTTCTCTTTGTAAATTACACGGATCAATATAATATTCCACGACAACCCGAACCTTATCTCAAGAAGAAGTGAAGATGACCACGACCATTTGCAAGCTTACAAGCTCAGTGGACCAGAGTCACCAGACCACAAAGGGTTGTAAGTTTGTAACAGTATTTTTCAATATGTATGGAACTAAAAGTAATTTCTTATACATTATTTTAATATAAACATTTTCTTTCTTTTTATTTTTATCTTTTTGTCTTTAATAGAGGATTATGTTGATATTTTGTTAAAAAAGTTAAGGTAAGTATAGAATTTGTATTTTGTAAAAAAAAATATATATTTTAATGGTATAAAGAAATATAAGAAAAGTTATTATGAAATATATTTTTATAAGAAAGCAAAAAATAATTTTGTATCTTAAACTTAACAAAAATCAAAAGAAAACTATTGATAGTACTTTAAATCCATTGTGTTTACTTCAAGTCAAGTCGTTTGCCGTTTATGTGTGTCGAGGGATGTTAGAATAGATCACAAGTATGCACGCAGTCTCATTATAAGATGCTGTTGCCCTTTGTCCTCAACGTCCGATAACTTTTGAGATTTGTTACAATTGCTCCTCTGAAAGACTTTTAACCAGCTACCTTAACATTGCCTGCCCACTTTTTTATTACATACTTCAAAACTTTGAGATATTTTAGCTTTCATTTTGTTTATTGTTTGGGAGTACATTAATTGTGGACTGTACACCTCATCAGTGTGTAGAAATAAATAAATAAAGTGGGTAAAATAAAATGTTCTAATTGACTTCATTGAAGTTATAGAATTAGTCCAAAATTATTCAATCTAATACATCTACTAAAATGTTGTAATATCCTAGAAGCCTCTAATTATGGAGCATGCCTTCTTCAACATTAACGTTACAATGTCCAAAACAAAGTAACAGGGAATTATCTTGCTCATGAAACCAATTATGTATTACTTTGATGCAAAATACATAGGAAAAGAGTTAGAAACTATAATTTCAGGTGAATTTCACTTCACCATGAAGAGGTGGACTCATTTCTGACAACCATTCTTTCTCCTTTCATAAGCACATCCAGCAGTCTGCAAGGGGAAAATAACTCGTCATCTAGCAGCAGGAACTGAACAGTTGAGTACACAGGAATTAATGGCATTTCAAAATTTTTCCCTATCAAGTTTATTTCATCCATCTTAGGCTGGCTATTCTTCTTTCACCGTACACTGATAGAATCACCACACAAATGGCATCAGTGCAAGAAATATGAACATCATTTAGGCTCGGATGTTGTGGGGCCGACTGTAATGGGCATCGTTGATAGTGATGGCCTTAGGACAAGGTACAAAGCAGGGCCTAAGAATGGCACCAGCGATAGGGAAGAAGCCAAGAGCCTTTGTCAAACCTGTGATAAACACCTCAATGTTATGCTACATAAACTCTCCTAAAAGAGGAATTTAAAGCTTTAAATGAGACAGAACCATTCAAGAGTTCCCCAACACCTCACCATTTCCTGGCAGTCATATCGTTGTAAACCCAAAATGGAGCAAATGCAGATAACAGAGTGAAATCAAGGCATGTGACATGGATCTGCAGCATCAAGTTCAAAGGCTGCTTCTAAGTTTTTGTAGGGTTTCTAAGATTGTAAATATCAAGACTAAACAACCATACGAAATTACCAATGAAGAAAATAAAATGAAAGAAGAGAGATAAGTTCTATTCTAAAATTTGCCTACTACATTGAACGTAAATTTCATTAATATATATTTTTTTATAAGTATCAATTTCATTAATATTATCAATGGGGAAAACTTTTATGATTCAAAATTAAAAAAGACTGCTACTGAAGGCTCAAATGTTTATGCTGATTCGTCATCACAGATAAAGAGGTTGTAACTCATCTTCAACATGAGTTGGTATCCTATTATAAAAATGGCTGCATATTGTTTGCTGTCCATTTAATTCTAACAAACTACTGAAATGTCCGACATATATACATCAATGGTTCACAACACTTACAAATTTGCTTTCTCTGAAGTACTGGTAAAATTCCTTCCAGTCATCCCAGTTAGCTAATCCTGCATAAACAATTATACCTAGTCCTGCAGCAAGTGATATCTGATGTGTAACAAAGTTAAACTTGTAATTCCATATAACAAAGAAACTAATGTAATTGCAATTATTCCAACTCTCTCTCTCTCTCTCTCTCTCTCTCTTGGTGAATACTTCTACTGCTGTTCTCAATACAAGGGCAACACCTCATAAAGCAGCAATGATCTAGACATGCTACACACAAGTACAATATTCGTACTTAAAATGAAGAATAATTTGTAACAACCGTTACCCTTGTCATACCCCATTCCACCACTAGACCACAAGAGCCACTGGTTATTACCCATCTTATACTCTGAAAGAGAATGAAAACACAAGAAACAAAAGAATTTTCTAGACATGCCCTTTTCCCAGAGAAAGATTTGGAGGTCAATATCTGCAGGCAATCTTCAATCAAATAACACAGATACTGATAACATATTTTGTTCACATCTGTTTTTTTTTTCATGGTGTTTTTAAAATTTTTGTATCATCTTGTAGATAATAGGGCTGTGTTTTTTAGGCATCATGTGCATTGTCATGCTTCTGCTATACATCTTTTTAGTGTCTAAAGTATTAGCTAGTTTCAAAATATTTCCACTCACAAAAACAGTTCATAAATGTCTTCACATACTTTATCAAGAGAAATAGTTTGGAGCTTTCAGAAGTTTACCGCGGCAGTTAATTTTGATTCCAGAAAATTCAGAGGCCATCTTTTGATTTCAGTTTCTTCAACAGGAGGTGGTGGCGGTGTCCAAAGTACAAAATAGGGAAGAAGAGCATATGCACCACCGAAGAATGAAAGAATTAGGAATGGCCAGACCGGAACTTTGCTTTTTGAGCTTATTAGGAATGGCAATAGTGGAACTTTGCTTTTTGAGCTGTGGATACCAAGGAAAAAAAGATCAAATTTAATCAGCACAAAAACACTAATAGTTGAGAAATTTTGTGTAGCTAGATGGACATGTCACAGATGCTAGCATTCAGTCTGCCTTAGAAGTAGCTTGCATGTCATCAGATGCATCATAACAAGAGACTTTCAGGGAGAAAGGGCTTGACATGATACTTCTATTACTGTAATTCCTAGCCCTTAGAGCAATCAAGATAGTCGGCCTACATATTGGCCTATTCTAAAAGACTTTCCATCAACACACAAGAAAAAAGTTGTGCACGAGAAGAGATACACAAGATCATTGATTAACTAAGCTAAAGGAAAGAAATATACCTTCTACCTGTTGGGAGCAGCAGCATGCTATACACCAAAGGCCACAAGCCCATTATGTACCAAAGAGACACAAGCACACCATTCATCCTGAAACCATCATCTCCCTTCAAATTCAAGAGTTTTTTCAAGAAATACATGTCCCTCGACTGGAAAGAGTTAAAAAAACATGTTAAGAATTGAAATGATAGAACAAGATGAAAATGACAAGAATACATTTACATACAGAAACGGGTTGTTTTGAATAAGTTTGTTCAAAGACTGATACATCCAAATAGGGAGATTACTAATGCCAAATTTTGAAATTGGCCTTTGTCCGCTTAAAAAACACCCCCTTCTCTTTAAGCTTTATGTCTTAGTCTTTATCTAAGAGAAGATAAGATGAAATACACTTGTTACGTATGAGCATTAACTTTTTACACATAATTGATCAAAATAACCAAAATCAGCTTTTGAAAAACTGCTGTCAAAACCAAGTACGAGACCTAAACCAGTACCATAAATCTAAAATCTAAATCAATGAAGCCTTTGGCTTTATAAGCAATGAAAATAATTCAAGAAGGCAAACAGGTTATTTTACCAATTCGCAACCAGAATGCACCGGTAAAACCCATAAAAAAAAAAAAAAAAAAAAAGTAAAAGAAAAAAGAAAAAAGAGCACCATATTAATATGGATAAAATCATGATCCTAAAGTACCGGGGTCTGGTTTGGACTGAGATTGAAAACATAGTACAAGAGTGCTCCCCACAAGACCAAGAGCAAAATTGAGGTTGTCCAGTCCCTTCCCTCTCCACCATTTCCACCATTTCCGCCATTTCTACCATTTCCACCAACCCCACCTTCCAAGGGATCTCTTTTTTCCGCAACTGGGTCTTCTGACTTCTGCCTTGTTAAGGAAAAATGACAAATTTGAGCAAGTCCCTTCTTCTGAAATGCTAAGATTGAACTTCTATGATTCTGAGGTTTAAGAAAAGCTGAAAAGTTTGAGGTTTCTTTGAGGAATGGGATTCTGGGTTTAAGGTTGTGGCTTTGCAGAGAAGTTTTGAGTTCTGGGTTTTTGAGATTGAGAGTAAGCGATGGGAAAGTACAAAGTTGCAGGAGATAATGTTGGCATTAACAAACATGTTGAGGAGTAGAGGATTTCAGAAGAAACATATCCACTTAACAGACGGGTTGAAGCTTTTAATCGAGATATAAACCATAAATACGACGTCGTTTATTAGACTCAAGACTAAAAATAGCCAAGCGTTCTACAACTGCCACAACGACCATAATCCGTCCACAACTTAGCAGACAAGAGATAAGGCACACCTCTCTCTCTCTCTCTCTCTCTGAGCATAGCCATGGCTGAGGCTTCAAGACTCTTTCACGCCTCATTCATTCCAAGTTTCTGTTCACTCCACAAAAACATCCCATACTCGCACTCTCACTCGGCAATCTTTCATAAGCGCCCAATTCATTGCTCAGTTTTCACAAATGACATCACCAAAGCCGCAGTGACCCAGAATGTCCCCTGGGGTTGTGATATCGATTCCTTGGAAAACGCCTCAGCTTTGCAGAAATGGTTGTCTGAGTCAGGCCTCCCAGACCAGAAAATGGCCATAGAAAGAGTGGAGGTGGGAGAAAGAGGACTTGTTGCTTCGAAGAATATCAGGAAGGGCGAGAAGTTGCTTTTTGTGCCTCCTCCATTGGTCATCAGTGCAGACTCAGTAAGATTTTCTTGAGAAAGTTTCTAAGAAATTTGATCAAGTGTTTTTCTGTAACATTATCTGGGTTGTATAAGCTAGATTTTGATGCATATTGTTGAAAGTCAGATGAAACAAATGCTTGCAGAATGTTTATGGTTTTGGAACATGTATTCATCAACATGAGTGCATGCTAAATTTGCCTGATTAGTCGAAATGTATACTTCATACAAGGTTATGAAAAAGTTCTTATTTTTATTTTTTTTGATAAGTCAGAAGAATATATTAAGAAGCACAGAGGCGCAACCCTTAGTACACAGGGGGTATACAAAGGGGAGTTAGGGGGAATAGGAAAAAAGGAAGAGAAAATCAGAAAAACTAATCACCCGTGGGGCCAACCAGCCCACTGTCCAGGAGAAAAGGGTAAAAAAGAAAAAGTGGAGGAGTTCCTCAATAGACCTCGAGGAGTTCTTATTTTTAAGGCTCCAGTTGACCTTTAAAAGTTGGGGTGGGTAGTATTCATTGATCACCGAAAGAAAGATGACCACAAAAGATGACAACCAAAGACAAAACAACTCGAAAATAAATCCTCCAAGTAAAACAAGACAAACAAAATACTAAATTTTCTTTGCAACTGCATATTGCAGCGTTTGACTTGGCTAATTTGTTGTCTTCACTAAATAATTGATAACTCGATTTAGCTTTCATAATAAGTATGTGTAGCTGCAATACTTATTCTCGCCTTTGCATATGTGTCTTTGGGGATACTAGGAGTGGACCTGTGTGGAGGCTGGTGAAGTGTTAAAACAGAATTCTGTACCAGATTGGCCACTACTTGCAACTTACCTGATTAGTGAAGCAAGTTTTTTGGAATCTTCAAGATGGAGGAATTATATTTCAGCCTTACCTCGGCAGCCCTATTCACTACTGTACTGGTAAGTTCTTATCCCTAATTACTGGTTCTAATGGTGGAGTCTTAAGAGTCTTTTTCTAATATGGAAAGGGTCTACTCTCAGTTTTTTCCCCTACAGCTTCTCTGTATTATTTCAGGACACGTGAAGAACTAGATCGATATCTGGAAGCATCACAGATTAGAGAGCGGGCAATTGAGAGGGTCATAGATGTCATTGGAACGTATGATGCTTTGGCTATGTTATCTTTCTTTAAAACTTGGCTTATAATTTATTGTGCCTTTTTTGACATATATCCTGATTTTAGTGCTTATATTTTGCTGAATGCATGATTTTTCACTTTACTAAATTTAGAACTTATTCCCATTTCTTGTGTAGTTACAATGACTTAAGGCTCAGGATATTTTCCAAGTATCCTCATTTATTCCCTGAAGAGGTATTCATTTCATATTTTCTCAACTGCTATACTTTGTGTAGAATAGGATGGTGTATTTTAGTGACCTGGGTGATTACTTTGTATGTGGGAAAACTTATTCCTCTTTTCACTTTTAGCTGTCTTGGCGTTCTTACAACTCTTATGGTTCCTTAATCTACTCATACTTCAATCCAGGATTTGATTATAATTGTCTTTGATGCTGAGTTGGGTATAGAACATATGAACATTCATAACTAGAAGTTGCATCTGGAACTTGTTATATGCATATTTATTGTTACAATAATCACATGCTGTATTTGACTTTGTACTATGAATGGTTTACAGGTATTCAATATTGAAACCTTCAAATGGTCATTTGGCATTCTTTTCTCACGCTTGGTAAGTAAATTTAGTTGATAATATCATTGAATTGCATCCCATCCACAGAAAAGGAGTCAAACGACAATAAGGTGTTTGGACACCTGCCAAAAATGATGCTGCTCTTCATAGCAGTATAGTAAACAGATTTGTAATGTAATATGAAGTCATGACCAGTACGGTTTCTTTAGAAAAGAAGTGGAATTAGGTGTTAAGGAAAAGAAGGTATATTTCAAATGTCATTGAAAAAATATTTAAATTTTTTGCTAGTGTTGTCTAAAAGCCATTTCAAGTATGTCTAACATCTTTACTCTATCCTTGATAAACAAACATAGTGTAGATTAAAGCTAGATATTTGATGATCCTCATGGATTTTAAAAGGCACACGTATTTGAAAGAATGAATGACTTATACTTCATTATTCTCAAATTACAGGTTCGGTTACCCTCAATGGATGGAAGGGTGGCCTTGGTTCCATGGGCAGATATGCTGAATCACAGTTGTGAGGTATGTTGACTAGAGTCTTTATAGGACAATGTCATTAGAAATAAACCTGTACAATTCAAAATCTAAGTAGGTACACCTGTTATTGACTTGTCTAGGTGGAAACATTTCTGGATTATGATAAGTCATCACAGGGAGTTGTCTTTACAACAGACCGGCCATATCAGCCAGGTGAGCAGGTAAACAAAATTTAAGTACATTATTGACAAATCATCACATAGGGGGGAGCTGCTAGGACCATAAAAAAAAAATCTAATGTATTTATAGTTCAAGTATTTTCTATAAATGATTATATATAAGGGTGACTTAAAAGAATACTTGCAATTATTTTGGGTTTAGATCTTTAATAACTTGGTGAAAAGTTTAGGATTTTGGGGATTTTTTATTTTTATTTTTTTGTGACATGATAATTTGATTGATTCTGAGACACTTGATTGTGATTGATACAAAAAAGGAAAAAAAAATAAGCGAAGGGGTCATGTTAGTTTTTCTTCATTGAAAATAACTGCAATATGTTACCTGCTACAAAGCCAAATGTATTCTCTCTTAGGGAATTGTGTCCACCTAGACAAACTTCAGTGTTATTTGTGATCTGCTTCATCATCTTATATATTATCAACCATTTAGACCAATACTATGCCAGTGAGTACTATTAACTGGTACTTACTCTTCTCCCTTCCACCCTCCTCTCCCCCCCTGAGAATGGGATGGAGAGTGAGGTTGTGCATTCAAGACCCATTGGATCCAGGTGTAAGTTACTTATCAGAAACTTTGAGACCCATACTAGTGGGTTATATCCCATTTAAATTAGAATCATCAATGCTTGATAGTTCTCCTACCACTTTCTGTAGGTTTTCATTTCATATGGTAAGAAGTCTAATGGAGAGCTATTGCTGTCATATGGATTTGTGCCGAAAGAGGGTACCAACCCAAATGATTCAGTTGAGTTGTCAGTGTCACTTAAGAAATATGACAAATGCTATAATGAGAAGTTGGAAGCTCTGAGGAAGTATGAATTTTCAGCGTAAGTACCTTATAGATCAATCGAGTCATCTCCAGTCTCTCTCTCTCTCTTCTTTTCTTTCTTTCTTGTACTCTTAAGCGTTTGTTATGTCCATAACAATATAAATATTTTGAAATGTTGAGGTAACTATTGGTAACCTTTAATTATTTTGATTTAGCAATATTCTGTTACAACTGAAATTAGGTAGTAGTCAGCAGTCTGTTCTTCTCTCTTGTATCTGCTGTTAATTTTTTATTCCATGGGCATGATTACATAAATTGTGCTTCCTTCTTCTATGTTATGTTATTCTTCTTACTTCAATAAATTAAACAAAAAATTATTAAGTACCATGGCATACATCTTTATGGCAGATCTCAGTGTTTTCCTATACAAATCACTGGTTGGCCAGTGGAATTAATGGCGTATGCTTATTTAGCAGTCAGCCCTCCAAGTATGAGCAGACAGTTTGAAGAGGTTTGACAATTTAGCCTTTTGAATTATGAATAAATTGTTTCAATATTGTCTAGCCTGTCTCAAACATCTTTATTTCAGATGGCTGCTGCAGCATCAAATAAAACTACCACCAAGAAGGATTTAAGGTACCCTGAAATAGAGGAAGATGCACTGCAATTCATATTGGACAGTTGTGAATCTAGCATATCAAAATACAACAAATTCTTGCAGGTGAGGGAATATTTTTTTAAAAAACTTTTGACATGGTTGCCAGAAAGTGTTATGATTCTGTATGAAATCAGCCCTAATACATTATCCTTATCAGGCAAGTGGATCAATGGATTTGGATGTGACATCTCCAAAGCAACTCAACCGAAGACTGTTTCTGAAACAGTTAGCAGTAGACTTGTGTACTAGTGAGCGGAGAATTCTATTCGTGCTCAATATGTAAGCGCGAAAAACTCCTTTACCTTTTGTCAATTGATTTTTCTTCTTAAACTACATTTTCAGCCATCAAACTTAAAAGAGTACTCATGATGTGGGTTTGAAGCTACATCAAGAGTTTGCTATAAGGATACATATCAAGTAGTCCATGGTTTCTCACTTGTCAATGCTTCTCTTATTTTGTCTGATTGTCGACCACAATGCCCCTTAATATAACATATGCCACTACATTTCACCAAAAAGGTGGAAGTATATGGGTACTCCTCCAGCCCAAAACATTTGTTTGTTCATTTTGGCATTTTGTTTGGTGATCGGACAACTATAGTCTCAAGAGAAGTTGGATTAATTAAATTATGGCATCTATGGAACCCTCCTATGATTGATTATATGTAGTTGACCTAAAAAGGAAAAATTTCTGAAGTAACACGGTGCAGTGTGCATTTGAGCAAATATCTTATCAATCGATATTGGTTTCATATGAGTAACAGTATCATGCATCCGCCCTACTAAATAAAAATTTGGTGTAACAGGTATCTGAATTTTCTCTTTGATTGTGCTTATATTTCCAGATACTGAGGAGGAGGTTGAGGGATATAAGGAGTGGTGAATTGAGAGCTCTGAATCTCTTTGATGGGTTGAGGAAGCTATTCAATTGAGAGTATTTCTGAAATGCAGTCTGTCCCTGGGTGTTCAGATGGGCATTACTAGGCCATATGAATATGAGCTTCGGATCAAATCATATCTGGTGGGATTCTCATCATCTTATGTGACCTTAAGCAAGAGCTTGGCACTTCCGGCAAGCCTAGGAGACAGATTTTTCGCCATGTTTGAATTAATATGATGTTATATTATTCATATGTGCTGCTAAAAGAAAAACTGAAACCTCCTATTTATTCTATTTCATTTGTCATAATAGAAGTTATACTTTTTTTCTTCTTCTTTTTGAATATTTAACTTCTCTGGTTTAAGTGGGTAGGTGCAACATAATGGAGAGAGGGAGAGAGAAACATCTGAGCTATGCCATTGCCACCCCAATAGAGGGGAGAAATGAAAAATGTCCAGAAGATTCGTCCCCTTTTGGCCATATACAATCAGGACTCAGACAAATGTAATTAATCCACATTTGGGTTTTCCAGATAATTGAGTCTAGTCCACCAATATCACATTTTAGTCACCTTAACATATGAAGCAAAGGACTGATTGCATTTTTTTAATGCATGATTGTGACATTACTGAAACAAATAGTCGCCAATTTCTTTGTTAAATATACCGTCAGATGGCCAAATCAGCAAGAACGGCCCAGATTAAAGTATTGAATGAATCCGATGCATTCATTGTTTCACCTAACCAAATCAAATAAAGAGAATCAACTAATAATTAGTTACTTGCCTAATATGGGAGATTGGGATAAAACACAACCAAGAGCTATTCTGTACATCTATCCCACACTCACCACCTGTCTATATTTCTCCTACTATAACGAGCACTCTCTTCAAAATCAGACCGTACCAATCTGAAATTCAACAAACAAGAAGAAAAAAAATGGAGGGTTTCGTTTCTCTAAGAGCAACAATTCCAACTGTCACTCACAGACCCAACAAATTCACTCCCAGAAATTCAATTCCAGGAATCACAATCAATTTTCGTACGAGGAAATCGGTCCCTTTTGCTTCTTCCTCCATTAGAGCTCAACAGGTTTTGAACCCTTTTTTTTTTTGTTTTTGTGCAATGCCTTAAAATTTTGATTTTTATTGAGACTTTTGAAGTCCACATATCTCGTCGTTACAACTCGTAAAAGTTTTTCGTGACGACACTTGTAAGATCTTATACGAATATCATCGCCTTCAATATTTTTGTCCTGCACAAGGTAGCACCACATCACAATTATATTGAGAAATGGAGGGTTTGGTTTCTCTGAGAGCAACGCTTCCGTCTTTCGCTCACAGACCAAACCGGTTCTCTGTCAGGAGGTCCATTCCAATGGACTTGCATATTCGAAACTCGGGTCCTTTTGCTCCTTCCTCGATTAGGGCTCAACAGGTTTTCCAAACTTTCCAATTCAGAGGCTGATTTGTACTGTATTGTGTCGATATATTTACATTATTGCCCAATTCAGAGTTAAGTCTTTGTGGGTTTTGAAATAATTTAATGTTTATAATCAAAATGCATGTAGAAAATATAAGCTTATTTGCATGTGGGTCTCTTAGTTTTCAATGAAGTTATGATCTTTATGGTGAAGTTTTATTTATTTTTGAGTTCAAGAAAGTGAATAATGTTGGAAATTGGTGCAATATAGTGTTGCTTTCGGATTATATATGATATGCTGGCTTCCACAGGATGTGCTAAGTTAAGCAATAGAGAATTTTGTTGAGCCAGCAAATTTGTGTGATTGTTGAAGCCCATTTATGTTTGGGTCTTAAAATGTGCTTCTTCTTTTTTTTTTTGTTCTCTTCCATTTTTTCTCTCTGGGGATGAAATTGTGACTAACTGCTCAGTTGGGTTAATAGCTTGGGAACTGAATTGTGGTCGGAATGTTGTTTAGCTAGAGTCCGAAGATAGTTCTGCCACTGTTGCACCAGTAACTGTACCTGAAGAAGATGCTCTTAAAGTCAAGGAGTGGGAAGTTGGAATGTTCCAAGATGAAGTAGCTGCTAGCCAGGGAATAAGAATTAGGAGGCGACCGTGGACTGGGCCCCCTTTGCACTATGTTGGACCCTTTGAGTTCCGGCTGCAGAATGAGGGGAATACTCCTCGCAATATTTTAGAGGAAATCATTTGGCACAAGGACAAGGAAGTTGCAAAAGTAATTTTTACAACTTGGTTTATAAAATAAATGTTTTGTTTTTCCCTTTACCTTTTTCCTTTTTTGGTATTTTGATGAATTTGCTGTAGTGCTAATAGCTATCGTTTTTCAGTTTAGGGAGAGAAGATCTCTCTCAGTACTGCACAAAGAACTTGAGAATGCTCCTCCTACTAGAGACTTCATTGGAGCTCTTAAAGAAGCAAATATGCGAACTGGAATGCCTGGATTGATTGCTGAAGTGAAAAAGGCTTCTCCAAGCAGAGGAATTCTAAGAGAGGATTTTGATCCAGTGAGTCTACATCCTTCCCTTTTTTTTGGATTTTATTGTCATATTATATTACTATCCTATTGTTGAGCTACATTTGATATCCCTGCATGTATCTGTTACAACATTTTTTAATTGATGACGTGTCATGTTTAGAGGAATACTAAGTCCTGATTTTCTTGTTCATAGTTTTTCTTATCATCATTGTTTTCATTATCGTAATCTGCTTCCACTTGTTTGAAATGATACAAGCACTGTTGAAGGCTGTAGTTGTTTTGCTAGGATTTTATCAGACTTGAAATTCCTAAATGCATAGAGTTGCTTGCCTTTTTATCATTACTGAGCCTTAGACCTCTAATCTTTGCAGTATGCATTTGCAAGTCTACTTAAAATGGTTTAGAGTTGCTGCTAGAATGGTAGACATGACAAAATTTCATTTTCTGAACAAGTACTAAAAGTTCAAGTTTTGATGAATTTGAATAAATTTTCTTAATTAATGAAACAGTGCTGCTTTGAGACAGCAGTTCCTTCGTATACAAGTCCTATATGCATAAATGTAAAATGGGGTTAATTCTAGGAGAGAATGAGTTCTGTAAGACTAATGGCCTTTTCTGATTTGTGGCACTAGAGAGATGGCATAGACTCTTGAATTATAGAAGGCCTTCAAGAACTGTACCAGTTCACCTAAAATTCGAGATTATATTTATTTATATCTTTCTTTCATTGTCACATTTTATGTAATGTTCTGAATGCTTCTAATGATGACAGGTTGAAATTGCCCAAGCTTATGAGCGAGGTGGAGCAGCATGTCTCAGTGTTCTTACAGATGAAAAGTATTTCAAGGTAAACAAATCTGTATAAACCTTTTTAGGCATTCTTATGTAATGAAAGTTGCTGGATTTAATTTATTTTGAAGTAAGTTCTCGTTGCTGAAGCTGAAAAAAGGAAAACCTCATACTTGTTTTGTATTTCCAATGTAGGGAAGCTTTGAAAATCTGGAGTTGATAAGGAAAGCTGGAGTAAAGGTCTGCTCCTTGAGTTGTGTTTTTGCGTAGTCTATAGTGATTAATATGAGTTATGCATCTAATACTAGCAAAATATGCAGTGCCCTCTATTGTGCAAAGAATTTGTTGTAGATGCATGGCAGATCTACAATGCTCGAGCAAAAGGCGCAGATGCCATTCTTTTAATTGCTGCTGTTTTGCCAGATCTTGACATCAAATACATGAGTAAGATCTGCAAGTTGCTTGGTTTGGCAGCACTTGTTGAGGTACAGATGTTGCTCTTTTCTTGTTTCTCGTACTTCCACAAATGTTGTAACTAAAAATGTTTTGAGGCAGTCTTCTGCTTCCAGGTGGTAGAATATATTTATGTTTCAGGATTAGTTACTTGACTACTCTGAGACATTTGACTTAATATTGAGCTTCTATTCATATATTTTTCTTCTGTAACTTAATATAAGGAATGTAATCACAGCTGCTTTGGCTGTTGGTTTAAAAGTCGTACTCTTGACATAATTTTGGTTTCAAAACATTTTCTTCTGTTGTAGTTATTGTTGTCTTGAATGCAAGAGTGTATGGGTTGCCTTTTCTTTAGTTTTCCTATCTTCTTTTCTTCTTAGTTGTATTACAAGTTCATGTTTTTGTTAGAAATGAGAAAATTCAAACTTTTTACCTGCAATTTTGATTACTAAATGTGCAATTTTTGCTTCTGTTGTTTATCTTTAGGTGCACGATGAGAGAGAAATGGATCGTGTTCTTGGAATAGATGGGATTGAGCTTATTGGCATCAACAACCGCAATCTTGGTACATTTTTTCAGCTTTTTCGAGTTGGCTTAACCCTTGTTTTTATTTTGATCCTCAAGCTTTGTAATATGACTGTTTGTTGGCATATCATATTAAATTGTTTTCTTCCATACCTTATGCATGGCTTCTTCTTCTTTTCTGCAGAAACATTTGAGGTTGATATAAGTAATACAAAGAAGCTTCTTGAAGGAGAGCGCGGTCAAAGGATACGCGAAAAAGACATAATCGTAAGATTCATGGCAACTCTCTGAAACATATAGTTTGGTATTTGTACATGTTATGTGATATCTTTCTATTTTATTTATTTTTTTTGGGATTCTTCAGGTAGTTGGGGAATCTGGGTTGTTTACTCCCGATGATATAGCTTTTGTTCAAGAAGCTGGTGTTAGAGCGGTAAGCTTTCAAACCAATAAACTGATGCTCAATTGTGCATGGCTGCCTTTTCTGAAAGTTTGTATTCTGCTGCTGCAGGTTTTGGTTGGAGAGTCAATTGTGAAACAAAGTGACCCCGGGAAGGGAATAACTGGACTTTTTGGCAAAGATATTTCATCATGAGTCAGGATTAGAATGTTCTTAGTTCTTACCCCCTTCTCCTTCCCCTTCCCCTTCCTTTTTTTGTGTAAGCGACACAGGGAAGTTTATGGAGTTGCAGTCCAAAAGTGTGGTGGAATAACTTCTTGTATCTCTCAAAAATGGCTATGGCATATAATATATTACAATAATTGAATTGATGGTGAATATGTAGCAAGTAGGGTTGTGCAAAATAACCGCCTGCTGCTTGCCGGCCGAGTACCAACCGAGAATCGATCGATACGGCTTAACTGATGGTCGGTAGATGGTAGACTTTTTCTATTTCTGACAAACTTGGTTCGGTATGCGGAATCACATTTTCTAACTGAATTGACCGACTTTGCCAACCAACTTTTCCATTTCTTTGCTTATTGACATTATCGACTATTACTATAATCATATCGGTAATGGAAAATAATCAAGTTGACGGAATAAGTTGATGAAAATTTTGACTTTACCAACCATGGTAGTGCGAAATGTGAAAATCTTGTTTTTATAATTGAATTATCCGACTCTCCACCCTAGTTGTAAGGTTGGTGATTTTTTTTTTTTATAATTTTTAAGGATAATGAGCATACGCTCATGTTCATTGACCTATGAAAAAAAAAAGAATGTCAACTCATATTACTCTTGAGTAATATTTTGTAACACGTTGAAGAATATTATGGATCAGGATCCTCGGCAATTGAGAAAAAATTGCTCATCAATAATTATTGAAATCTTGGTCATCCAATTTGATCCAAAGGTCAAGAGGCTGTGTCCCACTAATAATAAAATATTATTTAAATTTTAAAAAGAAAATAATAAAAAATTTTTTTTTTTGATCCAAAGGTCATCCAATTTGATCCAAAGGTCAAGAGGCTGTGTCCCACTAATAATAAAATAATAAAATATTATTTAAATTTTAAAAAGAAAATAATAAAAAATTATTATTATTTAAAAAAAAAAAAAGAGGATTTTTACCATAACGGCCACCCCAGCTGAGCATGGGGACCACCACCCCCCAACCGGCCCCGAAGCCACCCCCAACCGGTCATCTATGTTCAGTATCACTGTTCCTATCATCACAAACTTGGAAAAAATGAAATGCCTCGGAAATATGAGGGTGAGAGTCACGATAATCCGACGCGTGTACAAATCTGACACAACGTCCAGTGGAGGCCACTCAAAAGTCAAAAACAGAAACGACGGAAAGCCGTTTCTTCGAAAGCTAGAGGAAATCTCTCTCTCTCTGAATGTGTTGTAGGACTGGACATGTCGTCGGAGAGTGTCCTAGAGTTCCGGGCGGGGGACGGCGCGTGGTACAGCGTGAGAGTGGAGTTGGAGGGCGAGGAAGAGGTATTAAGGGTAAAGTACGTGGGGTTTACGGAGGAGGAGGACAATAAGTTCAGAGCGAGCGACTTCAAGAGCAGGACGGAGGTTGAGAAATTCATGGACCGCTTCAGAGCGGTGTCCGTGCAGGTGCAGGACTCCGACTGCTCGAAGGTCGTCACGGGCAACCGGGTCTGCGCCTCCTACTCCGAACGTGACGACGACGTCCGCTTCTACGACGCCGTCATCGATGGGGTACTCACCCCTCACTCTCAAAAATGCCTTCTTTTTATTTTCTTTAAAACCCACGCTTTATTCAATAATTAAAAAAAAAAAGGCTTGCTTGGAATCTTGGATTGTTTTGGTAGGTGGAGCGTCGTGAACATGCTCGGAAACAAGACAGAGAAGAAGAGTGCACATGCATCTTCATCCTTTCCTGGCTACACGGTCCAAATGTTGGAAACTTGACCACTACATCTATTGAAAATATTTGTCAAGTCCAGTCAAGTGCACCAATTGATCCCAAGGTGACTTCTTTTCTGAAAGTAGCCCGGGAGAGATTTATAATCAATAGCGAACCTGTTTTGATTTCTAAAGCTGACAGTAGCTCAAGCATCAAGCGCAAGTATAGTTTTTTTGAACATCTTAACCAGGCAGGTTATTTTTGTGCTTGATTTTTCAACTACTTGGAATTTTACTTCATTTATTGCATGTTCTTTTAGCATTGACATGATATATCCATGCTTGTTTGAAGGAAAAAAGATGTGCCAAGCGGACCGTGACTAAAATATGCCCACCCGAAGGTTTGTCCTTGTCCACTATGGAGACTAGAGTTGTCAATTTTTTATAAGACTCACGAATTAGGGTCGAGGGTTTGACCCGTTTAATTAAATGGCTTAGGGATTAATATAACTTATGTTTTGACATGGCTCGAACACAACACGTGACACAACCTACAAAAGGAATTTGAAATTAATGGGTTATGGATGAAGTGTCTAATATGTTTAATTAAATGGGTTGGATTATAATTAACTTATCTAGTCTTAAATCTATATTTCGACACAAACATGAATTGTTACGAGGTGAATTGCAACCCCTGATATTAAGCTAAACTCGACTCTCAAAGGTCTTAAATCCCAAAATACATTGGCCCTCTTTCATAGGGCTCTGAACTTTGTCACTGCCTTGTGTCTCTTGTATTTTTGCCTTCCTAATATTCAAGTAACAATCTGAAAATGAGTTAAATTACAGCTTTTTCCCACCATACTCATTGTTTGTATATGAGCAAACTACCTACCTTTAACCTTTGTACTCTTTGCCTTAATCAAATGCATTGGTTTGTGTTCGTGTACCTCTGAAGTAGGAAGGATTGCCAGTCATCTGGAAGGACTATGCAAGATACGGATCTTGGAGGGGTAGGAAGCCAGTATGTGATACTGCTAGAGAATCTGGATAAAGGCTTATCTCCGTTATCAGTTGCAGAGTTCATACATAGAGAAACTTCCATATCACCTCAAGTCTACGTTTTCCAGAATTTGACTTCAGAGCCATCAACACAGGGAGCCCTTGTGTTAGATTGTGAAAAGAAATTTCAAAAGTTAAGTGATTTTCTGGATAACTCAAACCACATCATCATGTCCTCGAGAGAAAGGTATGCATATGCATTATTCTAGGCTTTCTAGCATCTTATTAACTGGTCTTCACTTTTATTTATTCCTTGTAATCTTCTGTATCTAATTGATGCATTTAATGGGCCAGTTTGTTGATTACAATTTATGCCCCATGTTTTTCGTTGTGAGTGCACTTGGAAAGTTTGTATCTCACATTGGTAAAGTATACAAAGAGTGAATGGTTAAAATACCTAAGTGGACCAAAGCCTATTAGCTTGAGCTTTTGGACTAAAATTGTGTCATAATATGTATATTAACTTACTTTTGATTGACTTCCTATGTATTTATCTTCATAATAATTGATATCAAAGCCGTGATTAACTTCTTGAAATACGCATGACACTCTTAGATTTGTAAAAGACCCACACTCTTGGATTTGTAAATGATTCACATAGGATGGGGGAATTAGATCAATGTGGAAGAGATTCACGAGTAAGAGAGAGATTTGTTATGAGTGTACTAATGATGTTGTGAGTGCACTTGTGGAAGGCTTGCGCTTGGGTCCATTTAGATTAACAACTCACTCTCTTTATACTTTACCAATATGAGACAAAAACCTTATAAGTGCATTCACAACAAATCTCCAAAACCAAATTCTTTTACCAGAGTCAAACCAAAACACTTGTATCAACATTGAAAACTAACCATGACTTTGATACCAATTGTTAGGGTGTCCAACAATAGTAAGTTAATATATATATTAGAACACTATAACTCAAAAGCCTAAGCTAATGGGCTTTGATCCACTTGGATATATTAACCACTCACTCTCTTTATACTTTACCAATGTGAAAAATAAACCTCAACTACTTTTTATACTACATTTTTTATCCATTGCTCTTTTTTATTTCCTTGTTATTGTGCTTTTGGGTTACTTCTTTTTAGCTTTAATCACAAGAGCGTTAGTGTTCCTTACTAACCAATTATCTGCAGACCATGGGTGATAATTGAGACAATGTCAGGGCATAATGCCCTAAGAGCATCAACGTGGATCCAGACACTTAACTCACAGGCAAGCTCTGAATTTCAATAGTTTTGGCTTTTGGGCCAGTGGGGTTGAATATGTTAAGCAATAGAACATATTGTGGATATTTGGTAGAGAAAGGTGATGCTGCACTCTCTACCACTTGCGGCCCGTAATTTCACCCATTTGCCTGCATAAACAAACACTCAGTAGGTTGGAGTAAATGATTTCAAGTATTTTTGTTGGTTCCTTCTTAAAATTCATAATTAGGATTTACTTTGCAGAGAATGTTACAGCAAGGGAGCATTGGAAGAAACGAGTTAAAGGTTGTCCATTTTGGAAGTGAAGAGTACGAGAGAGCTAGACTGCTCAAGGATTTATTTGTGGAGTTTTTTAATCATCAAAAGGGACTTCAGAAGAGGCTAGCTTTGGATGTTGGAAAGATCATGATGCAACACCCAAGGAAATGCTCTGTTTCTTGTTCATATGATTCGGATTAGCCTATTAGGTATCAATGTAATTGACTCGTGCAGTTTGTTATATACCATATGTCACACACATATAAGTCATTTTGTGAGAATATATCAATATATTGCCTGGCCAATGTACTTTTTCAGAAAAATCTGGTGAGAAACAAACGGAAATACAGGTGAAAGAATGGATTTAAGATTGGAACTTGGGTTTCTAATTATTTCACATTGTGTACCCTCTATTGAAGTCACATCATGGTTTGAAATCGATGTAAAATTTGTTTATGTTTATAAAATCAGCAACGCAACTTTTCTGGTAATTGTTGGAGAGGATGAACAAATATCTCTGCAACAATAAGCCATCTGCAAGAATGGTCTTTGATGTTAAATGGTCTGAATTAAAAAGTTTCTGCTTTTTATGTTAACAAATATAGAAGCAATATTCCTCTTAAATAAATTTCATAAATGTCTCAACTTTCTTTTTGTTTGTTGCTTTTAGTTACGAGAATTTGCATTAGCGAACATCAGTGCAATTCAAAGTGAGCTGAAGAAGCTATCTGTAGAGTTGAAGGATTTGGTTTGCATCGAACCATTTGAAAAATGTTACATATTAAAAATGTGAAATGTTACCGAGACAACCAAAAAGAATTTTGATTAAAAATGCTCTTTCTTCACTTTTAAAGATACGCTTCTGCTTCAATAAACTAAAAGCAGTTTTTTCTTAGCTTTTTTATAGCAGAAAGCAAAAAAAAATATGATGAAAACACTCAATTCTCATTGGTAACATAACATGTCAACTTTTTAATATGCAACATTTTTCAAGTTGTTCGATACAAAAAAGAAGACCTAAATTTACATAGTTTGAAAATTTACACTTTCTTAAAAAATGTAAAGGATCCTTATCCAGTAAAAAAGGAGCTATTTTCTATCTCATGTCCCAAGACTTCCTACCTACCGCCCTCTCCTCAAGGATGGAAAGGTTCCCATTAAATTCCGCTTAGTGATCCCTAAATTGTAGCACATTGGAGATAAGAATCAAAATACTTTTGTAAATAACATGAAAATATTTGGGATAATACAATTTTATAAATAATATGTAAGAAATTTGTAGTCATTTTTATTAGCTATTTTTAAATTAAATAATCATATTTTGGTTAACTGTTTAATTTGTATTTTGTAAAATCACAATCATAAACGCACCCTTAAAAAAAAAAAAAAAAAAAGACGTCACGTAACCATGTCCATATGGCATATCTAAGTTGCACAACACCGTTGTCTTTACCCACTAACGACCAATCACGTCGGCTTCAAAACACAAAACGGCTGGGCAATTGGCATGCAATGAAAACAAACGACAACGTTTGGAGTTTGAGCACGTTTGTCCTTTGAGAAGCGGAACTCGATAGATCGTCCCATTTCGAAACGTTGTTGGCAGCGTCGTAAGAGATGGGGTTGTGGGGCTTGAGACATGCAGTGGCGATGGCAGCGTTGTGTTTAGTAGTAGTATTGAGAAGCAGAGGAACGGAAGGATTAAGGCTTTGGATAGACGAAGGAGAAGAGTGCTTCTCCCAGGGGGCGAAGTACGAGGGTGACTCTTTCCATGTCTCTTTCGTCGTCATTCAGGACAATTCCCCCTGGCATCATTCCGGCCCCGCCGACGGTATCGATCTCGTCGTATGTTACATATTTTCTTCTTCTTCTTCTTCTTCTTCTCCTTCTTCTTCACCCTTTCTTTTTTTTTTTCTTTTTCTTTTCATTGTTTTGATAAATGATTTTGTGCTTTTAGATTAATGGGTTTTTTTTTTTTCCTCGAAGATTATGATGCATGGTTGGTTTCTTTCTGTTTCTGTTCTTAGAGTCATCTCATGGTCTACAATTAGTTCACAATTGAAATTTCGCACGATCTGCCATATTGGATATTTAACATTAAAAATTTAAGATCTTGGATACCATTCCTTTGCAAGCTAATTTTCAAGAGTAACTTTATAGATACCATTAAAAATATAGAAAATTTGTATCAAATTATGCGTAAAGACCGATTGTAAATTTTTTATTTGTAATTTGTAATTACATTAAGAGAACATAGAACCAGATCTATCAGATTCTTTGACATGATGGTTAAAAAGTATTACATCTACAAAACTTTTTTCCTCTATTGAGAAACGCTGAGTTTGCTTAGGTCAATGTGAATAAAGTGGAGAAGTCAAAAGACGGCTCACCATGAAAGTCAGTTGTGGAGCTTGATGGTATGTTATAATCTCAAGTAGAGTTTATCTTCAATTCAGTCGTGGCGTAAAAGATCGAGTTTACGCCCACCAATAGGAGCAAGACACCTCAGCTAAAACAAAAAAATTGCAAAAAACTTGTGTAGAAAAAAAAAACACTAGATTCAGTCAGCCAAAGAAAAAAAGAGAAAAAAGAAGGAAAGAAGAAGAAGAAGAAGAAGAAGGCTGGCCGGACCCACCCACCCATGGCGGCGTGCCCACCCCACCAAAGACCGCCATTCCGCCCACCACCCACCATGGTACCCCGTGGCTCCGGCGTGACCCACGTTCATCTTCTCCGACGGATCCCAAACCCCTCTAAGGTTAACTTTCAAAATCTAGGTTTTAGTTTTGAATCTAAAAATGATTTTTGAGGCATTAGAATCGAGTTTTGAGGCATTAGAAACGATTTTTGAGGCATTAGAATCGATTTTTAAGGTTGGATTTGTGTTTTTCGGTGTTTTCCGGTTGGGTTGGCCGGAAATGAAGAACGTCTCGGAGATGGTATTGCCGGAGATGGTGAGTGCCGTCGCCGGAGAGGTGAGGGAGAATTGAGAAGAAGAAGAAGAAAAAAAAAAAAAAACCAGCGGGTGTGTGCGTGAGGTGAGGGAAAAAAAAAAAAAAAACCGGGTGTTTTGTTCTCATTTTATTTTTCTTGAAATGATGAGGTGTCAGCATGTAAATGGAGGACAAAAACCCCTCCTTTTTGCCCCATCCGTATAGCAGCTGCACTCATCTCAAGTATTACACATAACTTAAATATAATCTTAATTTAACCACGTGTATATAAGTTATGGGACACTCTTTTTGTGCTAACTAGTTTTGAATATTAGTGAGTGAGACCCAAAATTTGTTATCAAATTCCGTGTAAAAACCACTTGTGTACTTTTGATTTGTAATTACATGACTTAGAGAACATAGAACCAGAACGGGTTCTTTTGACGTACTTGAAGGTTAGAAAGTATCAATCTAGAGAACTTTTTTCCTCTGTTGAGAAACAGTGATTTATTTGCATGGGTGATCAAAAGACTAGAGATTAAAGAACTAGGCCTGGAATTTCTCTGGTTTCTTTCATTAATGTGCTGCATCCATCCACCATAGAATCTTTAGTAATCTCACTATTTTGTTGATATTAATTATCAGATAAAGGGACCGAGTGGCGAGCAAATTCTAGATTTTCGTGACAGGAAAAGCTTGACCACTGGATTTTATGGCACCAGGGAAGGGGATTTATCACTTTTGTTTCATTAACAAGTCTCCCTACCATGAATCCATTGACTTTAATGTACATGTTGGTCACTTCAAATCCTTGAAGCCCTCTGAACAGCATTTACAAGATGGTGAGAGCTTAGTTTCTTTTTCTTTTTCTTTTTCTTTTTAGAAAAATGCTTCTTTGCATGCATTTTATATACGCGAGATCAACGCTAGCTATAAAAAAGAATCATTTTTTCTTTCTTTTATTATTATTTATTTTATCAACCTCCATTGGACAATGATTAGAAATTGTTGTTGATTTTTGCAGCGCATGTCACCCCCTTGCTGGAACAGATAGCAAAGTTGGAGGAAGCCCTTGACAACATCGTGTTTGAACAGCATTGGTTAAAGGCTGAGACTTACCGCCAGTCAATAGGTACTAGTACTACCTCAAGGTTTGGTTAGCGCTTTTTAGGGTAAAAAGTAAAAATATTAACAAAACACTCAAAATTATATTAACTGAATGTCAAGAAATTTGGGAAGGGAATTCCAAAAGATTAGGATCCCCGTTCTTAATTATGAAGCCTCCTAAGTAAAGATTAATTCAATTTGGTGAAAATTCATTTTTATCTTTGAATTAATCTTGCTATGTTATTATAATGTTGCAGTTAATGATGGAATGAGCCGGAGAGCAATCCATAAGGCAGTGATTGAATCGGTAGCACTCGTTGGGGCCAGCGTCCTCCAAGTCTACCTCTTGCAACGCTTGTTTAATCGGAAACTTGGGGCTAGTGTCCTCAAAGTTTAGATATATTTGTTGCATATTTAATGAATTTATTATTAGCACAAGATGGAGCTATCATGTAAATTAACCATTGGCCCCTATTTAATGAACAATGAAGAGATGTGTCATCTCTGGTTAAATAAGGTTAACTATACATTTTTTTTACATTGAATATGAGTTAATTACGTTCATTCCATGATGAACCATCAACTATTTTAAGAGAAATTGGAAAGCCTCATCATATATATATCATATAAAGGCCGAGTTTTGATGTAGAAACTGCTTATAATTGCGGCATGTGTCCATGTTTTCTAATATCTAAACTTTTTTTTTTTTTTTTGAGGGGGGGGGGTGTCTTTAGCTGGAATAGGATCCTCTCCATTTCAAATGAAATGGAGAATATCCATTTAGTGTAAAATGAGGGATAATATTATAAATTTAGTCCATTAACTTTAATGTTAAGACAATATTACCCATCATTTTATACTAAATGGATACTCTCCATTTGAGTTGAAATCTCTTCCTTTATTTCCACTTAAATGTCTTAAATTTCTCTCTTTCCCATAATTTATGTTTGAACCAGTTTTTTATAAATTAATTATGTTAACTCTTTCTATTTAATTTTCTTTTTATCTTCTCTTAGTTTCTATTTATATATCAATGCATTTAATTGTCTTAATGAAGAAAACAAACGGTTTCCAAATTTTATTTTTCTCTCTATTTCTTTTTATCTTTTATTACTTTCCGTTTATATCCTCAATTTAAAACAATTAAAAGTATGGGTTTTATTTGGAATGCATTCATACATATGTTACAAATAAAACGTATGATTTCTCAAAATAAAAAATAAAAAATAAAACGTATGAGTTTCATTTGTAACATATTTAATTGTCTTAACGAAGAAAACAAAAGGTTCCTAAAATTTGTCTTCGTCTCTATTTTTCTTTATATCTAATCTCTTACTTTTTGTTTATATCCTACAACTAAAACATGAGTTTTATTTATGAATGAGTTTTTCCTAAATGAAAAAAATAATAATAATAATAAATTACAATTTTTTTTCTTTTTGGCTATAACAATTCTTTTCAACAATATTAGTATTTTAATTTTTTATTTTTTTTTTTAATCTTTATCTTTATCATATGGTTATGTTATTCCATTTTTCGTTTGTGTCCCTTATATTTTATTTTCAAATTTATCATTTTTCCTAGATGAAAAAAATATATTACAATTTTATTTATTTATTTATTTTTTGCTATAACAATTCTTTTCAACTATATTAGTATTTTAATTTTTTATCCTTTTTTTTTCAATCTTTATCATATGGCTATGTTCTTCCATTTTTCATTTGTGTCCCTTATGTATATATATATATTTAAATATACTTATCTTTCAACCGGATTTAAAATATTTTAAATTATTGTTTAATTAAATTTATATCTGAACCATTTTGCTTTTAATGGGAGAATTTATGTATGAACTGTTTTGCTTTGAATGGGGGAATTTATGTATATATTATTATATATAAAAAGTTGAGTTATGATGTAAAGAATGCTTAGAATTGCGACACTATCCATATTTTTTAATATTATAACCTTCTTTTTTTTTCAACTTCTCCAGCTATAATACTTATCTTTCAACCAGATTTAAAATATTTTAAATTATTGTTTAATTAAATTTATATTTGAACCGTTTTGCTTTTAATGGGGGAATTTATGTATATATATTATCATATATATATATATATATATATAAAGCCGAGTTTTGATATAGAGATTGCTTAGAATTGCAACACGTGTCCATGTTTTTTAATACAAATGTATGAAAATATATGTTTATATAGCCTTTTAGTGAGACAATTAAAACATAAGGATTTTATTTGTAATGCATTGAATTTTCTTAATGAATAAAACAAAAGGTTTTCAAATTATCTTTTTCTCTCTTTATCTAATTTTCTTTTCATCTTCTCTTGCTTTATTATTATTATTTTTCTCTTGCTTTATGCCTAGAATTGCGACACGTGGCATTTTAGATGTTAGCCTTTTAGTGAGACAGTTAAAACATAATGGTTTTATTTGTAATGCATTGAATTGTCTAAATAAAGAAAACAAAAGCTTTTCAAATTCTCTCTTTTTCCCTCTTTATCTAATTTTTCTTCTCTTGCTTTATGTTTATATATCAATATAAGATGAAAATGTCTAGATTTCATTTGAAATATATTTAATTGTCTTAATGAAGAAAACAAAAGGTTCACAAATTTTTTCTTTCTTTATTTTTCTTTTATCTTCTCTTACTTTCTCTTTATATTATTTGAAATGAATTTTTGATATCTTAATGAAGAAAAAAAAAAGTTCTCAGTATTTAATTTTCTTTTTATCTTCTCTTACTTTATGTTTATATCTTAATGTGAGACAATTAAATGAAGAAAACAAAAGCTTTTCAAATTCTCTCTTTTCCTTTTTATCTAATTTTCTTTTCATCTTCTTTTTCTTTATGTTTATATATCAATATGAGACATTTAAAACGTATAAGTTTTATTTGTAATATATTTAATTATCTTAATAAAGAAAACAAAACGTTCACAAATTTTCTCTCTTTCTCTCTTTAATTTTCTTTTTAATTAAATCATATGTGTTTTATTTGTAATATATTTAATTGTCTTAATGAAGAAAACAAAAGGTTTACAAATTCTCTTTCTCTCTCTCTCTTTAATTTTTTTTTTTGTTATCTCAATGTAAAACAATTAAAACGTATGAGTTTTATTTAGAATGCATCTTAATGAAGAAAACAAAAAGTTCCCAAATTCTCTCTGTTTATTTTTCTTTTCTCTTCTCTTGCTTTCTATTTATATGTCAATATTCCTTTGCAAATTTCACACTCAATTCTAGAAAAAGACAAGAGATAGGAGAGTTTCCAATTGTTGTTTCTCAATGAAAAATTATACTACAGTTATTTCTTTCTTTTATTATTATTTTATTTTATTTTTATTTTGTGCTAGAACATTTATTTTCCATTATATTAGTATTGTCGTTTTATATGATTTTTTTTAATCTTTATTTTCGATGCTAATGTTCTTCCATTTTTTGTTTTTGTCCCTTATATATTTTTCTTTCTATTTTCTATTTTTTCTATTTTTACTTTATATTTATATCAATCAAATCCTGAAAAAGACAAGAGAGTTTATAATCGTTGTTTCTCGATAAAAAATTATACTACAATTTTTTTTTTCTTTGTCTTTATTTTTTTTTTTTTTGGGCTAGAATAGTTATTTTCAATTATATTAATTTTTCATTTTTTTCATTTTTATCTTTATCTTCCTTTTTTCTTCCATTTTTTGACCTTTTTTTTAAATTTATATATTACTTTTATTTAAATTTTTGTAAATTTTACATTGAATTCAAGAAATAATAGTGAGAGAATTTCTTTTCACACTCAATTTTCCAATCATAGATTTTTTCGTCTTTGTTTTCCTATGTCTTAAAATTAGTTTATTTTACTTTTATATGTGTGAAAGATGGTTTTTTTTTTTAAAAAAAACATTTATTTTCCATTATATTAGTATTGTCATTTTATATGTTTGTTTTTAATCTTTATTTTCGATGCTTATATTTTTTCATTTTTGTTTTTGTCCCTTATATTTTAGAGAGTCAATTCGTTGTTTCTCAATGGAAAATTATACTACCATTTTTTTTTCTTTGTTTTGTTTTTTGCTATAATAGTTATTTTCAATTATATTAATTTTTTTTCATTTTTTTTTCTTTATTTCTGGTGTTTATGTTCTTCCATTTTTTATTTTTGACCCTTATTTTTTTTTTCTAATTTATATATTATTTTCTATTCAAATGAGTACTTTTCTTTTGTAAATTTTATATTGAATTCAGGAAATAATTGTTAATGATTAATCAATCATTTTTTATAATTGATTAATCTATATTTTTGTCCCTTTATATTTCATTTTAAACTATATATATGAGAACAAATATTTAACACGCTTTAATTTATAAGAACTATCATTTATGAATTTTTAAATTTATTGAATAAGTGGGTTTATGCTATTAATTAAGTAAAACTATGGTTTCAAATAATCTTATGAGCATTTGTCATTTTTGGTAAATAATTTGTTAATTAAGAGAATAAAATAAAATTTGTTATTAATAATCTTTTGAAGTCTTTTTGACTTAATTATATATATAAATAAAATAAAAACCGGCGCGTAGCACAGGCTCTAAACTAGTTAGGTGTAACTATGCAGCTAACCAGGAAAGAAGAAATCAAATCCACTCAAAACAATGAAGAAACAAATTGTCACAAATAGTAGTGTCAAGTCATAGGACTTCAATAAACAATAGAAGTAGCACCCAAGAATAACCAACCGGTATACTGACCATAATATAACATTGTTCCTTCAAATTCTCTACGAGGACACAACAGACAAAACCAGTAGGATCCATCATAGCTTCTGAATACAGCTCCAGCCTTCTGGAATATGTTTTTAGCTCGGGCATGAACAAAGCCATGCTTTCTTATTCAAGCTATTAAGAGGTAAGAGAAGCCTCAAGATTCTGCATCAGTAGATTGTATGCAGCAACACCATTTTTTCTGCTGTAAACATCAAAATAAAAAGCAATATATTAACCCACAAGTGTCATTATAAGGAAACGTGGTTGTCTCATCAAACAGTTCTTACGCATATCTTCTATCATGCTTGTATATATATCATTGACATTCATAACCAGCCTCAGAAGATGGCCATAAAAATCAATCAGGGAAATTAGTAATTAGACAATACAAGTTCTATGCCAAAATGAGGGCATTAAGATGGAAGAGTGAAGATACACAAAAAGTAAGAATATCACCAATACCAAGGATTGCGTGATTTGAATCGTAAGTATGAAAAAGCAATACAAAGACCAAACGAATATTGGCTGAGAATCGATCTTGTTTAACTATTAGAATTTTTTGCATATAAACAAACCATTCCATGAGTTTTAATTCACGAGGAGGGATTTACAGATGGTCTTAAGTGCAGATTACATGGATTTCAGTTTTTTGTACTCAACAGAAACACACCAAGGGTCCAGATTGCAATAATTTTGAAATTATAGGTTTTGTGTGATTCAGTTAAAGCTTTAGATTTAAGTTGAAACTAAGGCCAAATTGTTCTAAAGCAATGGAACAATTTATGATGATGGACGTTCAAATGAATACTTTATCTTGTCAACCAAACATGATCCTCCTGCTTTTAGTGTATGAAATGGAAAAAGGTTCAAAGCATAAAATTGAGGGAGGTTTTATACAAGCCAGATTGCACATCCAATATAAGAAATATGCAAGTTGGAACTTACAGAGTGAGGTTTTCCAAGAACTGCTTTGTGCTTATATTTTGAGTCAACCATTGGTGGCGATTCAATCTTGCCGCCTGTCTTTTTCTCATTTCGAGCCTTGTTGAAGATTACTGTGAATCCCTCTGCGGAAGCAGGGTCATTGACATCCCATTCTCCAAACTTTGGCAATGGTTTACCCTTTTCCTGTAGAAATTCAAATTTCATAAGATATGTATGATAAATGCAATCTTCTCATATGCCCAACATCTTGCTGCCTACATATTAATTCCAGGAAAATACATCCAAAACAAAGATATGAATGAAATATAGGCGGATGGTGCATCACATGCGTTAATAAAAAGATGTTAATCAAGCTAACTGTAAATCTTCATATACAAGGAAATGTTGGATATGCTTGCAGAATAATCAGTGAACATGGAACAGGATACATAACATAAATAAATTTATTTATTTTTTGATAAGTAACATAACAAAAATAAATAAAACCAATAGATCTATGTTAAAGGGAGAAAAGGGGGGGATTGAGATCCCCTGCAATACCTAAATTGTGGCTGTTCATTCACGTCATGGGGCAAAAAATTTCACACCTTTTCCTTAGCTTCTTCGGCCGCCGGCTTCCCTTCCTCTCTCCTCCATGGCTGCCAGCTTCCCCTCCTCTGTACTCCATGGCAAGGCCATGGAGGAGACCCATGAAGACTCACAATCATGGGTCCTTGGCCAGCTGTGGGTCATGCAGGAGAGAGAGGGAAGGTGGCCAAAGAAGCAAAGGGAAAAGGGATGAAATTTTTTTGCCTCACATGCCACCATCCTGATCAAGGGGAATGGCAAGAATTGAATACAATAATCCGCCAATTCCGACATTCAGGATCTTGATACAGCATCATATGGTAACACTACAACATATTAATATACATGGTTTGCTTACATGAAAAAGTAGCGCAAATATAAAAGCTAGGATCACACAGAATCATATGAACAATGTCAATAACAAAGTAAAATAAATTAAATAATCTCGAGGAACAGTTTTTGTAAACATGATGACACTAGAAGCAAGAACGCAGATGATGAAAAATATTCCACATAGGATAAACAATTTGAAGCGATACGTAACCCATCAAAGCCTGGTATTTTGATTACATTTCCACCATTTAAAAGAAGTAGATAAGAACCCCACTAACACAACCAACACAAAGCGAAAAACATATACAAACGTATGGAAAGAACTTCACAAACAGATCCACATACATCAACATGTTATTGCTGCATATATATATATATATATAGAAAAATCAAATACCATAATATGTGAAAGACATTGAAAATGGAACAGAAAGCAGGTATTCAGAGAAATAAAAACGCAAAACGTACCGCCATGAATGCGATTGGAGAGAGATCCCCGTCTCGCCTCCCCCTCTCTACCCTTCTCGTCTATTCCCTGATTCCCTTCCCTTTTAGAAGAATCAATCCACAGAGAGAGAGAGAGAGAGATTTTGTAGAGGGGGAATTGGATTTTGTAGAGGGGAATTAGGCCCACCGGTTTGAACAACCTAAACTGTGTTTTTAGTCTTTTTAGACTGGTACTTCCAGCGAAGCCGCAAGTACACAAAACGGCCCCTTCTCGTTATTTGTCTTTATTAATTGAGTAAAGATAAAAATAAAAATTCTAACAATCTTATTGGAATATTGACGTCATAGTTACAACTAATTCTTAAATTATTATTAGTTTTTAATTTTATTAAAAAGAAAAATTATAAAAATTGGTGAAAGTGAAACTGCCTGCAATTTCTAAGGGTTGACGAGTGACGCATCTAACATGATGATTATTCATTTGAATCATTTCTTCTGATTCCTTTTGAATTCCAACCACCCGTGATCTCTATTCTATTATCTACCTCAGAAAAATTGCCAGTATATACATACAATACAATATGTTAAAAAACATTGAGGATTTTTCTTTTATTATAAAAAATATATGTTAAAAATGGAGTATAGATATTAGTTAGCTGAAGACTGAAGTATAAGATGAGGTTACCATCGGCTTATAACTTTATTGTCCAAAGCATCTATCTAAATAATTGTACAATTTGGCGATACAAACCATAAAACACAAACAAGTTAACCAATTGACTTCTTTTTTTTGTACCATTAATTCTGCTTCGTATTTTTCATAGAATAAATAACGAACAAAAACATCCCATTTAGGATTCTTGTTTCTTCTCCTCGACAACAGCCAACAGGGATTGAAAATGCAGGTGACCGATGAGGCTGTCCAATTATTCGCATTTATTTATTTATTTTTTGTATTTATTCATTCCTTCTTTTTCAGCCAGTATATACATACAATACAGTACATCCTGTGTATGAATTCGGTACCACTAATAGAGAGAGAGGGTGCACAATATTAGAAACCAACTATATTTTATTTCAGAAGACAAGTTAAATACAATTATAGTTTATTCTAGAGAAAGCCAAAAAAATGGAGAAAATGAAGATGAAATTGCAAGACAAGCATAGGACTTTGATGCCAACAGATTCTCATCTCCCAACCTTCTTCCCATCCAGCCTGAACCACAATAAACTCAATTAAGCAAAGTTCAGCTGCAACAAGGCCAACTTTAGCGTAGTGAGTGAAACAAAGGCTTACGGCTTACCTAACATGAAAAAGCCTTACACTAGCTCTAAAACAAGGGCAGATGCACCACCTCCTCCGTTGCAAACACCACCAACACCGTATTTCCCATTTTTCTGCCTCAGTACCTACAATAGCGTTAGAACTTCACTATGAGAACAGAAAAATATTTGGCTTTTTTTAAAAAAAAAAGTTACTAAGCCTGGGGTTCTGGAGAGAGCAACATGTTGACACAAAAGTAGATATTTTCAGAAAAATATTGCAGGGAAAAAAGACAATCCGGCAGGCTAGAGAGGAGAGCAATATATTGACACAAAAATAGCTATTCAGAAAATATTGCGGAGCAAAATGACAATCCGGTGCAGTCATACCCCCAACAGTGTGACCAAGATACGAGCTCCACTACAACCTAGAGGATGTCCCAAGCCTACCGCTCCACCATGCACATTAACTTTTTCCTGCAAATAAATTGAGAATCGTATTTGATGAATAATGGAAAAGCAAGAAGAGAACCCACCACCAGCAGGCTGGGGGGGATGGAAAAACAAACAAGCATGCAAATGCCACATGAACAAATGCACATGCACAGGCAGGGAAGCATCGTCAGGCATGTCTGTGTCAAGAGTGAGAGATGTCTAGAAACTCACGGGATTAAGTCCAAGCAGTTTTTGGTTTGCAAGAGCCACAACCTGCACAGATGATATATAAGATTGATAACCTCATAGATTGACATGCTACTCGTGCTAAAAGTGTGACATAACAACTTACAGCAAAGGCTTCGTTTATTTCATAGAAATCAATTTCAGAGGCCTCCAAGCCAGCTTTTGAAATAGCTTTTGGTATTGCCAGAGCTGGAGCTGTTGTAAAGAATTCTGGTGCCTGCACAATCAATTCAAAATCAACATCAATTATTACACTCAAAACTTAATAATGAAAATGCAAATTATTCAAAACAAAAAGGGAGTTTTCACTTCTGACATTTGCAGTGGCTCTGAAAGCAAGCTAAAAGTAACTAATACTTGTCACTTGTGTATTACCTGAGCAGCATCAGCATACCCAGTGATCTTTGCAATCACTTGCAGCCCAAGCTTCAGTGCTGTCTCTCCATTCACTAAAACTAAAGCGGCAGCTCCATCACTGTTGATCAGAATAATTTTTTACTTTCAGTAAAAGCTTCAGTTCATGTCTTTGTAAGAGTTGCATAACTAAAATTGGACAATTCATCCTTCAATGGATAGAAACTTCTATCAATGTCTTTGTAGCACTTGCACAACAAAAATGAATTCCACTTCATGCACTCCACACATTCAAAACTTAACCAACGATGAGTGCACTCTCAGCTTGTTAGACAGAAAGTCACTAATGTAAGACTATAAGCAGTTCACAAGAAAGATCAGAAGACCAAAAAAAGTACTGCAATTCCCCCCCACTAACTCCAAACATGATCATGTGATAACAAGATCCTATTTTCTTTTACCAAGGCAATAAGATGATTATGTAAGAAATTTCAATCAAGGGGTTGGTCAACCTATAATACAGCGATCTCCAAGTTTTTCTGGTCAGATTGGTTATCAAATTAGCAATTTCAGTGTACATGGTTTTCTGTTATAATTGGTTCTCTCAGACTCTTACAGAAGACAATTAGTGGCCACATACAAAGTGCTATTGAGAAGCAACTTTAAGCTTAAAGAAAAAGGTAGATGAAGATGAACAAGTAAAAATAGAAGAAGAACAGAAATAGATAAATCAATGAACCTTATACTGGAAGCATTGCCAGCAGTGACAGAACCTCCATTCTCCTTGAAACTAGGTCGGAGCTTCCTTAATTTGGTGGCATCAAACTGACATAGCACAAAAGAAACGTCTAAGGATATTAGGAACAGGAAGGCAGCACTCTGCTCCCAGATTTATATGTTAATATCGTAGTTATCAATAAAGATGCTCTAATACTTAAAGTTACGATAAATAAAAAGTTTACAACTTAGAGAAACATAATTTAGATAGTCAAGTATTGAAGAAAGTTTCTGATCAACCCCCCACCCCTTCTCTTTCTATGAAACATTGAAAAAAAATTCAGGATGCAGCTAAAGAGACTAAGTGATAGAGCAATTGTTTCAAGTGAATAAATTATTTACCTTTCCTAGGCCTTCATCCTTGTCAACAATTGTTGATGGTCTTCCCCTTCCTCCAGAAACTTCAACCTGCATGTTATCAAATTGAGGTTAATAGTAGATACAACAAAGTGCTAGGGTCACATTATTCAACTTATTGATAAACTGTCCAACCGGAACAATTTCCCATGCAAAGGCACCAGAATCTTTGGCAGCAATACCACGCTCAAAGCTCTGAACAGCAAAGTTATCCTGCACGAATCACATAGACACAAATCAAATTCTATTGCAGCAAACACCATTAAATATTATGCAATAAGAAAATAGGTTTTGAAGAACACCTGCTCCTCCCTCGTTATTTCATGTTTATCTGCGCATAATTCAGCACATGATCCCATGGCACAATCATTATAGACATCCCATAAACCATCTTTCAGCATTCCATCAAAAAGAGAATCATGTCCAAAGCGAGATCCCTTCCTGCATTTAGTATAAAATCAAAAACTTTGGAATTTAACTCAAAAAAGAGAAACATGAGTAGAAGGGTATATTAACCTTGCTTCTGCAATGTATTTAGGCGCATTGGACATGCTTTCCATGCCACCAGCCACAACAACATCATTGATGCCCAATTGGATACTTTGTGCTGCAAGCATTGTTGCTGCAATAACCAAATTGATTAGATTAATAGATAGTGCATTTAATTATCATTTCTTCTTCTTCTTCTTTAAAATAAAAATTTTAAAAATAAAAAAAAAACTTCAGTAAAAATCAATAAACAAACAAATAAATAAAGATTTCATAACAATAGAGTGTCTACCTTTCATTCCTGAAGCACAAACTTTGTTAACAGTGGTACAGACTACTGAATTAGGTATTCCTGCACCCAATGCAGCTTGTCTGGCCGGAGCCTGCCCTAAATTTGCACTGAGAACATTGCCAAAGATAACTTCTTGTACAAGTGATGGATCAACATTTGCTCTTTTAAGAGCAGCTACAAGGGACATGAAAAATAGTTCAAGAAAAGGACAAAAGAAACCTTTCTAAAAACAAAAGATTGCCCGTATCATGAAGCAGAAAAAATGGTTCTAGTCATACCTTCAATGGCAATAGAACCAAGCTTAGTGGCAGAAAAAGATGAAAGAGAACCAAGAAGTCCACCCATTGGCGTACGTGCAATACCAACAATGCATACATCTGCATAAAATAAAACCAGTAGGATTGAGTGAACCAGAAAGCAGCTGATCTTTAAGTTTTCTGCTAAGCTAAAAAAGTTCAATTTCCACAATAGAAAAAAAAAAGGAAAAGTAACTAATCACAGAGACATATAGCATGAAGACACCACTGACTTTTCCCCGTTAAGTAACTTTAGTATGATTACTATAACACATAATAAATAAAGACTTAGCCAACAATCCACCGTTTTAAGACATAAATACAAAGAAAAGATAAGACCTCTAGGCTTAATTGAGTCTGAAGATGCTGCTGCTGCTGCTGGAGCCATGGATATTTGCAAATGGAAATCTGCAAAATTTATCAATTTAAATTAGTATATGCTTGTGAGACAATAATAAATAAGACAGCATGTGCAACCCCAAACAATTAAGCACAAACTTTATGCATGACCCCCCTAATTATAAGCTTCAAAGCAAAACCAGATCATGTGATGTTCCGAGAAACAAATATTTAAAACATAGGCTTTGTTGCTCTGACTAACCAACTAACTTCAAAACAGCTTCATAATAGGAAACCCAACAGAATTTAGAGAACTTTAGCAGATCCTTAAGCTAAACGTGCTAAAGATGAGAGCTTGATAATAATTTTGCAAACCCAACAAAGCATTCTTAATTTCAGAATATAGAGCCTCATAACGGAAAATCAATAAATTAATTTCCTGATCTGATACATATTTTCCAATTCACAGAATCCACAAAACCAACCACTCTTATTCCCAAATTAACCTCCAGATGCGACAAAACCAATTCTTAGTAGAGACAACAAATACCTCATAACTAGTAACGTATATACATACATATATTAAAGTTTTTTCCTTTTCTTTTATAGTGGGATGGGAACCAAACCGAACCAAAACAAACAATGTTCAGAGCTTTGACTAGTTTTGTCCTCTTGTTTCAGTTTTCTCAGCAACCAAACAGAAGTGAAGATCCTCTCCAATTACACGTGCATCCAGTAATATCCCACAATTAGTCCCGTAATTGCACTGTCTTTACTTAATCAACAACAGATCTAACCCTAACCGAACCTAATCACATATAGTAAGGAGTCGTCAACATGACCATAATGCGCAGTACGGCAACCAAAAAATTGAAATGCCCAGAAAATCAGCAAGAAAGTGCCGGAAAAAATATATATATATATATACATATCTTGAGAGAAACTTTAAGCTCTTGAGATTGGGAACAATCAAAAACAAAGAGATTCGTACCTGTCTTTCTCGGAGTTTGAGATTGAGAGACTGTGGTCCTCGTCAGCAAGAAATGAAGAATGGAGTTTGGTGTACAACTGAATATATAAGGGGAAGGAGGGTATGGATTTACTGAAACCCCACTGTGAGCTGAACCATTGACCCTTATGTCCATTATAATTTTTTTTTTATAGGTATTGCTTTATATAATTGTTAATTCTATCAATGGACGAGAGACATAGTTTTTCTTCAAATTGGGATGGAGCAATCTCTTCTAACTTAATTTTAAAAGTGACACATGTTCTTTGAATATATGAAATGCACATATTTTTTTAATAATAAAAACAAAGTTAAAATAAATAATATTCATATACATCTCACATGTTATTAACAAAATGGACATATCACTTTTATAGATTAAGTTGGAAGAATTATTTTTTTATAGGTATTGCTTTAGATAATTGATAATTCTATCAATGGATATAGTTTTCCTCTAAACTGGGTTGGAGAAATCTCCTCAAACCTAATCTTTAAAAGTGATATGTCATTTGAATATATAATATGCACATATTTTTTTAATAATAAGGACAAAGTTTGAATAAATAATATTAACAACTCATATACATCTCACATGTTATTAAAAAAAATGGAGACATGTCACTTTTAGAGATTAAGTTAGAAAAAGAAAATTTCTCTAATCCAATTTAGAGGAAAACTCTATCCCCAATGGACTTGGATCACTTTCATTATGGTATGAGGACTTGGCTTTTCTTTTTTTATGAAAAAAATATTTATGAATCTTTTTCACTTGACCAATTCATTAAATAATAGACAAACATTCTTCTATATTTTTAAACTTAATTTAATTAATTGATGTGTATTTTTAGAATATGTGAAAAATATATTCCTTAAAAACACGTATAAGTCTAATAAATTGAGTTTAATGAATTATGTAATAAGATATACAACCAAAGTATTTTATTTGTTAAAATAAAAATATTAACAAATAATCTGAACACAAAATACTCATAAAAATTATTCATATTTATGTCACATATGAACACTTTTTGAAACAAAAACAAAAAACACATCTCAAAACACATTAACAATAAGCTTTGTTTAATAACGTTTTTCCCTTCTTTATTTTATTTTTTAAAAACAAAAATATTAACAAATAACTTAAAAAATATATTCATATTTATGTTACGTCAAACATATATAAATATATATATATATATATTAAAAAGTCCAAAAACCATTAACAAAAGCTTAAAGCTTCCCATTTAAGATATTTCCTTTTTTTGAACCAAAATTTCCTAAAAATTTCCCATCATAAAAGTCATAGTATTATAAAATTAATTTACTCTGAAATTAATAAAAAGTTAAGGACTTATTTGAGTTTGCAATTTTTTTCTATTCTACTTAACTGAATTCAAAATTATGAATATCGAAGAAAAAAAAGAATTGAGATTATGTTTGGATTGTTTGAAAAATACTAAATTTTGATTAAAGTTAAAAATTTGAGTTAAGTTGAGTTGAGTAATGGTGTTAAATCAACCAACCCCCCAAAAAAAAAAAAAGTTAAAAGAATTTGAAAGAATTGTCTTTCCAAACAAGCCACTAAGGCACACCATGCGCAACACGCGATGGTCAACCATCGTGTGGCAAGGGGGCAAGCAGACAAATAAAGAGATACAAGTTGTTTTCATGCGATATGATTCACGCAAATAAGGAGAATCTTTTAGGCTGGCCTAAAGATTCTTTTTCAATATTTTTCTCGTGATTTTGACTTTGATTTTTTTTTTTTTATATATATATATTCATTTGACAAAGAAACAAATAAAGGAATATTGTTTGAACGAGTATCGTTATAATCCATCATTTTATATTTTTATTTCACCATTGTATCGGTGTCAATTAGTTATTAGATCGTTAAAAATTAAAATAAAATTTAAGAACTAATTAGCATTACCACGTATATTATTTTTAGCATTACTCTTATCTGACCAGGTAGAATATATGGCATATTTAACAACGTGAAATGGAACAAACATAAATAAAACACACATCATTTAAGGGAACTTTTTTTTTTTTTTTTAATCTAATTTATTAAATTACCATATGGTTAAAATGCATGTAAGCTTTCACTGTAATGGGAATTTAATGCGTAGCCGGTGGTCTCTCTATGAGTGTGACTGCAGGTAGTGTAAATAGACTGATAATTCTGTCAATTGTAAAACCTTCACCAAGATTGCTCCAAAGTTCTTCAATGAATAATAAGACAATACAAGAACTAGACAATCAGATCATTTACAACATTAGGAGGCTCGAAGATTTTTCTTCTCTTGATCTAGTTTTTCAAACGAAACCATAGAGAATAAACGGTTGTCAATTGGGTTTTCCTTATTTATTCTTGGTGGGACTGTGTTAGGTTATGACTCAGTCGAACTTAAAAAAACGTTTGGAGTTTCTACCATCTAGGCTCCTCATGTGCGGCTCCTTAAATAATTGGTAATTGTATAGTCATATTGTGTGGGCTAGGCTTCATAGTCATAGCTGTATTTCCAGCATTTTCATTTAATGCTTAAAACAAGGCCACCAACTCATTAAGAAAAACGTCAAAGATTAATTTTAAAATTTAAAATAAAATTAAAGAACTAATTGGCATTACTTACTCTTATCTGATTAGGTAGAACATATGGCATATTTCTAACAACGTAATTACTCTTATCTGATCAGGTAGAACATATAGCATATTTAACAACGTAAAATGGAACAAGCGTAAATAAAACACACATCATATAAGGGTAAAGGTTTTCTTTCAAATTGGCTCAAATTTTTTTTTTTAATCTAATTTATTAAATTACCATATGGTTAAAATGCATGTGGGCTTTCATTTTAATTGGAATTTAATGTGTAGCCGGTGGTCTCATTGTGAGTGTGACTGCATGTAGTGTAAATAAATTGGTAATTCTGTCCATTGTAAAACGTTCACCAAGACTGCTCCAGAGTTCTTCACTGAATAATAAGACAACACAAGCACCAAACAATTAGATCATTTACAACCTTTGGGAGGCTCGAAGATTTTTCTTCTTCTGATTTGGTTTTTCAGACGAAACCCTAGAGAGAATAAATAGTTGTCAATTGGGTTTTTCTTAGTTATTCTTGGTGAGACTGTGTTAGATTATGACTCAGTTAAACTTGAGGGAACGTTTAGAGTTCCCACCGTCTAGGCTCCTCATGTGCGGCTCCTTAGATAACGGGTAATTGTAGTCATATATTGTGTGGGCTAGGCTTCATAGTCATAGCTGTATTTCCAGCATTTTCATTTAATGCTTAAAACAAGGCCACCAACTCATTAAGAAAAATGTCAAATATTGATACACATAGTTAATAGTTTCAAATATCTCCCACTAAATGGTCACTAAGAAATATGTCAATCTATATAGTGGCAAATGTCAATAGCAAGTATCATAATGTATTAACATTTTTATACATAAATTAAGGTGCTATACATTGAGATAGATTATTTTTACACATAAAAGTGCTACCGAGAGACATCAAAATAAATGGTATAAACAACAAATTTTAAAGAAAAATTGCATCAATGCCCATTTTCTCAATGACAAGTTGCCTTTGTTATAATTTTCTTCTTCTTAATCTTAATAAGAACCACATTGACATTTATATAAACTTTATTTTTTGTATTTTGAGATTTTGCCAAGTGTGAACAAGTTTCATTTAATTTTTGACAATTTCAAGTGAATTATTTTACATAATTTTCTCCATAAATATTATGAGATCATTGTTTATTATCTTCAACCATACAATTTTTCATAACGTATGAATTATCTCTTCATTGTCTTTATTGAGAAGTTTGTCATTACTTCTTTGAGTAAGATTTTTATGATCAGAGAATGTTTCAACGCTCAAAAATATGTTGCCTTTATGTTAGGTCTATATATATATATATTTTAAAAAAAAACACAAATTACTCTATGGAAGTCATCTATCTCTCAGTCACCTACCTTAATAGTGACATGTACCAAATTCGAGCAAAAGCAATTGAAGAAGAAACATTATAGGATAATTACCTTTAGTCCCCATGACTGTATCTTGATACTTTTCTCATGAATTAATTATTGACTATTCATTGACTAAATCTATAATCTTTCCCTTCCGTTAGTCAAAGGGTTAAAACTAACATTTAATGGTCATGTGACTTGCATATGCCATTTTAATTTTTTCTTTACATTTTGCCTTCACTTTAGATTTTTGGATTAAAGTTTACGAGGTATAAGCGTCATTTTATTGATTTGAAGTTAGAGCAAAATGGAAGAAAAAATTTTAAATGGTTGACCGTTAGATTTAATCTATTTAATTGACCGGAAGGAAAGTGTCATAAGATTAATTTGATGTCATGTGATAGTTAATGTTCATAGGAAAAAAGTATCAATGCAGTTTATTAAAAGGTAATTACCCCAACATTATATTAACTGCTCCACGTCATATTCAATTATCATTACAAACCAATGATAATTGAAACTCCCCAAGTGTGAGCCTTGACTACTACCCATATATTACGTGAGAAAGAAAAGAAAAAGTAACCGTTGAACCTTAAATATTATTATTAAAAAATAAAAAATAATTTATTGGCCTGTTAGATGCTTACAATGACGTGCTACATCATTAGATTGCTAGATCATTAGAGTGCTAGCACTTCGGCTAACATTTGCCAGAGTTTTTATACGATATAAATTATTAAAGATTTGGGGTCCATTTTGACAAACAATTTTGCATTTATAACGTACCGAAGTCAATTGATGTGATATAAAGTTTTGAATTTTTTGTATTGGGTAATAAAAAAGTTTTGAATTTTTTGTATTGGGTAATAAAAAAGTTTCATTTTGTAGTGTTTTTTTTATTGAATAATAATAATAAATGAATGATGTATTTTTATGTTGATTTTTTTGAGAAAAAAAGTGGCCTGAACAGTAAAAAATACAAAATGGTTTGCCAAGTGGGGATTCGGATATCCTTAAATTTTCTAAAATATGAGATTCTTAGACTTTAAAATTTGAGTTCTTCATTATATCTATTGGTCAAAACAAATGCACCGAGGAAGTGGGTTTGGCATGTTGAAAAACTATAATTACTTGCCTTAGTAACACACGAATCTATTCGTTCTTAATGGGTAACTTAATCAGCTGTAAATTACGCCTCACGAAGTAGATGTCACTCATTTAAATCTCTCATTTTTATGTGGACACATAAAAAAAAAAAAACCACATAAATCTATTCATTTATTTTTAGACAGTTAGATATAATAAAATGCTAAAATTTAAAAATTTAAAAACTCTATATTTTAAAAATACCATCGAGCACTCACCTACTAACCATATTTTAAGAAATGCTGGACAAGGATTTGGCTGACTTTGGGAAACCCAAATCCCAATTCCTCCAACAACCAACTGTAAATCGTACACTACCAAGAAATGATACTCTCCCTTGTCTGTGGGAGGTGACTTTATTGTTCAACATTGTCACGGGTCCTACTCCTGCTACCCCCAAATGACTCCTCAAAGTCACCTTCTGTCTTTTTCATAATAGCTCTCCGAATTTATTCATTGACCAAAATGGATTCATATATATATATATATATATATAAACACAAACACGTGAATTTATATATGCATCATGCATGTGATCAATTGCTTGACTAAGGTTTTTTGTTTTTTTTTTTTTAATACCCTCTCAAATATGACATGATTTTTAAAATTGAGATGATTATTACTGAATTCTGATCTATTAGTGATTTTAAAAGTTATATCACAATTTAGAATATATAAAAAATACTCTAATTCTCTTCTTAACATTACCCGTAGATTAGTATAATCATTCACTTTTGTTTGTTTTGGGGAGCATTTTTTTGATACGTGAGAAAACTTGTACTCCCAAGTACAATTAGGTCATTTTTCGTTCTATCCGCATATTTAGAAGTCCTTTTCCTTTTCTTCTTTGGCTCTCTTATGGTGGATCCCTTTTGGTACAAAGAAATTTTTTGATTCATATGCAGCTGTACCACAAAATATCATATCCTTGCTTTTAATATTTGTCTTACCATCCCTGGAAGAGACTCATAATCCGCTTGTTCAATAATTTCTTAGTCTCTCTAACTCTTTCGGCTGATGTTAAGAACTTTTTAAGTGCTTTAATTGTACCCACAACTTTCATTATGGGCTACAACTAGCATTGTATGTAATTTTCTCGCTCAGTTCTTCCATCTCGAGGATCATCCTGAGGCTGATGTTTATATAAAGGACATAAACAAGCATAGTTTTGTTCCAGCCATGCAACCACAGAAAGAGAATCATTTGTGGCTCGACAATACTATAATAACACTTCAGAATAGGGGGAAATTATAGGAATTAGAGGGTTGATGAAGATAGTTTTTTTGTCTTTTTGACACTGACCATTCTTGTGATACAGGGCTTTATGGAGTCCACTGCTTGAGGTTCCTCTTCAAGGCTAGCTAGCATACATGCAAAAAAGGGTATATATAATTATATGTCATATATGGTATGCTCATAACAAATCAAAAGGAGGTATCTCTTTGGAACCATTTTCTTACAATCCACTTCCTTAAATGTTGCAAATCTTCATTTTCTATGATCTCATATTATCAAAAATTTGGTCTCCAATGAGTAGCTCAATCGGCTGGACATTATGCCTCATGTCCATCCTCATGAAATGGAAGTAACTAGTTTGAATCACATCTCTTTCTTTTATGTGGACATGTCAAAAAATCAACAATTTGAGAGAAGTGCCAACTTTGCTAAGCATTCCTTATTGATGGATCCAATAGTGTCTCCATCATGGGCCTTATGTGCCATGAGTTCAACATATTGGGTAGGAGCAATGAGGTTAGCTTAGTCCATCCAAAGTTATGGAAATAACTAGCGTTATAATCAAAAGACAAAAATACTCATTCATTATGACTAATTGAATATTATCCAGTTCATTTGAACTAGAGAAGATCCTAATCTAAGTCTTTGAAGCGACTAGCGTTAAAGTCAAAAGACAAAAATACTCATCAATTCTAATTAACTGAATATTATTCAATTTATTTGAACTTGAGAGAATCCTAATTCTAAGTTACTGTCTAGGTCCAATAATATGAGTTACTATGATTATGTCTACTTAAAATCTTTAACGACTTAAAAAAGAAAGAAAAATCAGATGTTGGCTTGGGCTCGAAGAAAACTTCTGATTTCCTATCCTTTTAGAAACTACACTTATCCTTGGAACAAACATTTGATTTGCAATCATCCTATCAATTTTTAAAAAAGTGATAATCGATTCCTTTAAACTATCAAACACTTTTTTAATTTGCTTCATTCATTAATATTTTTTATTAACTTAGACAAAATATGTCATGTGACCCACATGTAACTGAAATGATCCATCCCTATCTAATGTATAAAATTAAAATTGTGTTCCTTAGATTATTATTATTATTTTTTAAAGGCCAAACCTACGACCTCATGGACCTCTCTCCCTTTTATGGCCGTAGAAGGTGGGCGGGTAGAGGAGGTTTTTAATTTTATTTTTTAATTTTTTAATTTTTTTTAATATGATACAAGGTTATAATAATAATTTTAGTCATGACATACTTTTTATTTCATAAATTGACACTTTTTAAAGTTTGGTGTGTAAAGTAAATTGTGCAAATTGGGTGTAGTTTAAGGAAAAAAATATATAGTTTTATTTATTTATTTTTTAACTTCATTTTAAATCCCTGAATAAACAAGTGATTTGATAAGCCCCCAAACTTCAAAACCTCTCAATTTGAACTCATAAACTTTCAATTATAATTATTTTGAACCCCTTTATTAGATTTAGCTGTTAGAAGTTAACGGAAATACCTAAAAAACCAAACTATTATTGATTTTCATTTTTATTTATTTTTAATTTGAAATTGAGGATAAATTTGAAATTTTATAAAAAATTTAAGAGTATAAAATGTCATTGTCTCATTTTTAACATTTAAAATCTGACGAAAAGGTTTAAATTAACTACAATTGAAAGTTGGAAAAGCGCTAGTCATATCTGCGTTATCACCTCAAAAGGACTAATCAATTTGAAGCTTTCCTAGAATTCATTATGAAACCCAGTTTTACCCAGTAACTAGGCAATGGGGACTCAATACTCATGACTATCTTTATAAACCACCCACTCTATGTGAGCTTCTTTTCATTTTTCCAATATGGGACTGAAGTGTTACAAATTCTTCTTCTTAAATTCCTGACGTCCTCGTCGAGGCTACGTCATGTAGTGCTCAAATACCACATGATCTGGCGTTACTAGGTGGCTCTGATACCACTTGTAACGACCCAGAAAAAGGTGCTAATCATATCTGCGCTATCATTCCAAAAGAAGTTTAAATTGAGAGGTTTTGAAGCTTAAAGATTATTTGTTGAATTGCATTGTAATTCAGAGTCCAAATGAAGTTATTATTATTATTATTATTATTTTTTTTTTTTAGGGAATTTATATCAGATAGGCATGGGTCGGAGGCCCAGAATTATTAAATCCTTAAGTTTTTTTTTTGAGAAAAATAGGCATGGGTTAGTCGAGTTGTACCCTAAAATCCATGCCGTCTATTTTGCTAACTTCCGTTACCTTTTTCAAAACGCACCGTTTTTTACACATTAAAATATTAATTTTTTTAATTTAATTTTAAAAATTAAATCTATAATTTTTTTTTAAAAAAAAAGGAAGAAAAAGATAAGGGGTGGCTCCATGGCCTAAGGGAGTGGCTCGGCCACCCCCTTTAAAAAAAAAAAAAAAAGAAGAAAGCTGGGAAGGCAAGCGCGAAGCTAGACATGGCAAGTGAGAGCTGGAGACAACCTGGGTCTAACCCGAACGAGAATCTGCAAATGTTGTCGAAGGAGAAGCGTCGGAAAACGTCTTTTAAGTCTATGACGACTCCGTCGTCGTCTAATTTTCCGGCGACGGATTGTAAGAGAGGGATTAGCCTGGATTGGATCTCGGAGGTGACAATCTCGTACGCGTAGGACCGGACCGAGATGGAACCAAGCTCCAAGCTCGCTATTTTCCGTTGAAACCTCCACGAGTCACTGTCGATGTTGAAAATTCCGCGGCTGAGAATGAGGGAAAACGGTTTCCCTTTTGGGTAGTGGTCGAACTTGGTTTTAAGCATGTGCTCGACATTTTCCGGGTTAGCGTGATGATGTTGCCGAAACACGTGAACATTCTGATCCCGGTTGGCGAGTTGAGTAGATCGTATACTATCGCGATTACACGGCTTAAGCCTCAAGATGAACACCAACAAAGAAAACAAAGAAAAGTGGTGAAAGAGAAGAACAAAATGCAAAAAAGCTTCCAAACCCATATCGGACACAGAGAGAGATAGGCGTGAGATGGAGAGATGAAAATGGAAGGCAATAGCCACCCCAAATCGAATATTTGGATGCCATTCTTTCCCTTCAAACACCCTACGCCTAACACCTCTATTATGTAGTAATCATCGAAGGCGGGAAGGTTTTGTACTTTCAAATAAATGAAAGTTGCAAGCTTTTAAAGCCAAAATAATTCCCAGAAATTTTATGGATGGTTGTAGCCATTAAATATTGTGGCCTATATAGATGACAACCTCTCTCTCTCTCTCTCGTTGAACAAAGGTGGTTTGGCCCATTTAGAAGCATTGTGGTCGTGGAGTTTTCCTCTGTTTTAGGAAACTAAGCAGTGAAAACAAACCCCATCATCAGCCATTTCATGATTCAAAGCCATTTATCATCCCCAACTTCCTGATGAGATCAAGCTCAAGACAGCGTTGCAGTTATTTACACAAAAGCGTTGATGCGGGTTTATGGAGTTTTATAAACAAGTTATATAAGTAGAGTGACAAGTTATGGGGCTATTTTTAACTTCTATGAGCTTGAGTCGGCTTATGATTATTACAAGCGGGTACTTGGAAGGAATGCTTGGCATATAGGCCTGTTTCACTTTGCAATAAGGACAACAAAGATAAAGCACAAAGGGAAAAGCCTCCATCCACGGCCATGAGTGTTTGAAATGGCTTAATTCAAGGAACCCAATTACATTGTTTATATGCCTTTGGGAGTATGGCAAATGGCAAACTTCAATGATTCTCAGCTAATGGAGATTGCAATGTGTGGAGGCTTCTCGGCAGCAGTTCATCTGCATAATATATTACTCTTGCCATAACAACAACATATTAGTCTTGCCATAAAACTCGATGCATGATGGAAGTGGTGATCCGATGCAGATGATCGAGTTGGAAACCAATTCTTCGTCGAAATAGTGCAAGTTTTGCATGATCAAATCTCCCAGCAGGCCATAAGCGCCACATTGAAACTACTAATCCAGCTTTGTCCGTGGGGGAGAAACAGAATCAAAACCGGCTGATTTTTAGACCGGCCTAAGGGTGGCCAGCCACCCCTTTCTTTTTTTTCTTCTTTTTCATTATTTTTTTTAAAAAGAGGGTGGCTCCACCCCCTTAGGCCATGGGGTGGCTCGGCCACCTCGGATCGACTGGGGTGGCGAACCACTATGGCCTAAGGTGGCGGCCACCCCCAATGGGGTGGTTTGGCCACCCCTGTTACCTTTTTTTTTTTTTATTTTTTAATTATAGATTTAATTTTTAAAATTAAATTAAAAAAATTAATATTTTAATGTGTCAAAAACGGTGCGTTTTGAAAAAGGTAACGAAAGTTAGCAAAATAGACGGCATAGATTTTAGGGTACAACTCGACTAACCCATGCCTATTTTTGTCAAAAAAAAAAAACCTAATGATTTAATAATTTTGGACCTTCCACCCATGCCTATCTTGAAATAAATTCCCTATTTTTTATGTAACCGAGTGGTGGGCTGCAATTTGCAGACTTGCCCGCAGTGTTGGTTTGCCTCCTCCATCACTCTGCATCTTTCTCCGAATGCAGACTTCTGAGCTGCTACACTCATCCTTTCAACCTCAAAATGTGGAGGCTCGTACGCACAAATACCAACGTGCTCTCAAACCGATATTCCATCACCAAATCCTTACCCGTTTCTCTCAGACCCGTGGACTATTGCACTGCACAAACCCAGGACACTGTGCGAGAAATCACCAACATTCTCAACCATAGCAACTGGCAACTCCTCTTGGACTCCTCGGAATGGCCTGGTAAGCTAAACCCAGATGTAATCCACTCCGTTATCCGCGAAAACCGGGCGGGTGATCCGAACCGCCTCCTCGGCTTTTTCCTCTGGTCCGAGCACAAACTAGGTAACTTTCAGAATTTGGAAATTTTCTCACTTCTTGTTGTTTCTCTCTGCAATTCTAAGCTCTACGGGCCTGCAAATGATGTTTTAGAGCGTATGATAAGAATTTGCAAGTCACCTTCTGATGTTCTGGGTGCTATTGATGTTTGTTATAGAGAATGCGATGGGTCTATATCTAATGCTAAGGTGTTTGATATTTTGATTGATAGTTATAGGAAAGTGGGTCTGTTAGCTGAGGCTGTTAACGTGTTTATGGGTTTAAAAGATGTTAAATTTGTCCCTTGTCTGTTGAGTTGTAATTTATTATTGAGAGAGTTGTTGAAGGTGAATAACATGGAGATGTTTTGGAAGGTTTGTGATAGAATATCTGAGATGAAGATAGCTTTTGATGTGTATACTTATGGCACTGTGATCAGTGCTCACTTTAAGGCTGGAAATGTTAATGAGGCGAAGAGGGTGTTTTTGGAAATGGGTGGAAAGGGTTGCAGCCCCAATGTGGTTGCTTACAATGTGGTTATTCATGGGCTGTGTAGAGCGGGGCGCATTGACGAAGCTATTGAGATGAAGAAGTCTATGGTTGGGAAGGGTTTAGTCCCTGATTGTTATACTTATGTGACTCTTGTCAATGGGTATTGTAGGGAAAAGAGATTAAGAGAGGCGAAGTTGGTTTTGTCAGAAATGAGTGATGTGGGATTGAAGCCTGACCTAATTGGCTATAGGACTTTGATTGATGGGTTTGTGAAACAAGTTGATGTGGAAGAGGCTCTTAGAATCAAGGATGAAATGGTTTCTCGTGGCATTCAGATAGATATGGTTGTATATAACATGCTTCTTAATGGGCTTTGTAAGGCTGGTAAGGTGGAGAAGGGAAGAGAAATCATGAGTGAGATGAAAAGGATGGGTGTACGACCTGCTTCAAGAAGTTACAATCTGTTGATTGAGGGCTACTGTCGGGAGCGTGATATGGTTAGTGCTTTTGAATTGCTTGATGAGATGAAGAAAAGGAGTTTGCCACCTATGAAGGTAACTTACAGTGTTATGATTAATAGGCTTTGTCGGTATGGAAATCTCCAACAGGCAAATTCTGTTTTGGGGGAAATGATTTTGAGGGGTTTGAGACCAAATGCCATTATCTATTCAAGTCTAATTTCAGCTAACACTGGGGAAGGTAGACTTGATGAAGCAAGAAGGATATTGGAGAGTATGAAAGAGCAGGGGATTATTCCTGATGTATTTTGCTACAATTCTCTCATAATCGGCCTCTGCAAAGCCAAGAAGATGGAAGAAGCAAGGACCTGCTTGGTAGAAATGTTGGAGAGAGGATTAGAGCCAAATGTGTATACCTATGAAGCCTTCGTACAAGGATACAGCAAGTCAGGGGAGATGCAGATGGCTGATAGGTATTTCAGTGAGATGCTAGGTTGTGGTCTAGTGCCTAATAAAGTGACTTACACTGCCTTGATTGATGGGCATTGCAAAGAGGGGAACATAACAGAAGCCTTTTCAGCATTCAGATGCATGCTTGCACGAGGTTTACTCCTGGATCTCCATACTTACAGTGTGCTTATCAATGGTCTCACAAGGAATGGAAACATGCAAGAAGCTCTTGTGATCTTCTCAGAGCTTTGTGAGAAGGGATTAGTGCCTGATGTTTTCACTTACACCTCTCTCATTACTGGTTTCTGCAAGCAGGGTGATGTAGAGAAGGCTTTTCAACTGCACGAAGAGATGTGCAAAAAAGGCATAAATCCAAACATTGTTACTTATAATGCCTTGATTGGTAGGCTATGCAAGGCTAATGATGTTGAGAAAGCTAAGGACTTGTTTTCTAACATCTTGCATAGAGGCTTGAATCCTGATGGTGTGACATATGCTACAATGATAAATAGTTACTGCAAATCCAGGAATCTTACTGAGGCATTTCAATTATTAGATGAGATGCTTTTAAGGGGTGTCCTGCCAGATAGTTTGGTCTACAATGCCATTCTGAGTGGATGCTGCAAAGAAGGGAAATTGGAGAAAGCTCAGGAACTATTTCAAGATATGCTGCATAAGGGCTACGCCACTACTCTCTCTTTCAACACTGTGATTTATGGGTTCTGCAAGAGTGAAAAGCTGCTAGAAGCCAGTCATTTATTAGAGGAAATGTTACAAAAGAAGGTCATGCCTGACAATGTTACCTACACAATGCTGATTGATCGGCACTGTAAGGCTCAGAATATGGAGGAAGCAAGACACCTCTTCTCGGAGATGCAGGCAAGGGATCTAGCGCCAACCACCATAACTTACAAATCACTTCTTCATGGTTACAACATTATAGGAAAAAGATCTGAGGTTTTTTCTTTGTTTGAAGAGATGGTGGCCAAGGGGATCGAACCTGATAGGATCACCTATTTTGAATTGATTGATGCTCACTGTAAAGAAGGGAACCTCATTGAAGCGTTGAGGTTGAGGGATGGGATGTTAAAGAAGGGTATCCCCATGAATTTAGCTGCATATGATGGTCTAATACAAGCGTTATGTACAAAAGAAGAATTTTCAGAAGCATTATCTTTACTTGATGAAATGGGAGAGAGGGGACTTAGGCTCAGTTTTGCTACATGTAGAGCCATTGCTTGTGGTTGTCAAAGAGCAGGCAATATGGAGAAAGCTGCAGAGGTTTTGGAGCGCATGTTGTGGTATGGATGGGTTTCAAACTCCATAAGTTTAACTTGCTTTCTAGGTGGTAATGAGCATGATTGGAATTCTGAGGAGTCCAACAAACTCCTAAATCAAATAGCATAGGAAGTTGCTTATTTAGGCTGGCACAATTTTAAAACTGCTACATCGCTTCTCCTTGGTGCTGCTTCATAGCTGCAGCCGTCATAGTCACTGGAGATGCTTTGGTGTCAGAGTAAACCTAGAATGGGGTTAGCTCAGCATGGTTGCTCCCAGTGCTCTGTTGTCCCTCCAAGTGACCGCTTATTATATTCTGCAGCCACGACAATTGATGCTTCAGACTGGGGTGGTAAATCCCAGGTCTACTAAAGGTAATGAAAACTTGTTTATTTCTTCATTTCAAATAGTTTATGTTGCATGAATGGACTAGTTCATTGACGTATTACAATTTATAGGTTTGGACACTGCTTAAGTTAGCAGTTACCACTCTGAGAAAGATAACATTTTTCTGTAGCCAACTTACTGTCTACTTGAGCTTTTTGAATTTAACTTGTAATGGCCTTGTTGTTATCATAGTGGAAGAGTTCCTTGGTGAACCTTAAACTTAGTAATAGGAATCCGTGATTGCTGTTTGTGTTCTTCTTATACCCTTCTCTAGGTGGAAACTTGTTCCTTCCTTAGTCAATAATGTGAATTTTGAAGGTTATGATATCAAAGAATTCTTTTGCCCTTTTACACCAGACATGATTACGAATATCATGTTGTGTGCTTTCCAGAAATGACTTTCATATTCCATATGCAACTCAGTTGTTCCAGCTCCCTTAGAGATGATAGATCATTATTTCTACTGTTCTTTCAATCATCCCAGCTTTCAACTCGTATAGATAGTTGCATTATGAAATAATCACCGGTTGTTTCTACTGCAAAATTTTTTAAATAGAAGAACTATCCGGTGTTATTGTGGAACCATCACTTGCATTATGTTGCCTTTGGAGGGGAGGCTTGCCGCACAGCGTATACTTGTTTGTGATTAGACTTTAGAGATGTTTCAGTGAACTTGGATTGAAGAAATGTTGCGTGTTCTTTCGTTAGACCAGAACATGTCAAATTGATGATCAGGAAATGTCAAATTTACATGGTAGTTTCTGTGTGCGTGTTTTGATCTAGACAGTAAGACAGAGATTTATTAGAGATCATATCCCTTCTCAGTTTTATATAGAGCTTCAATATTATTAGAGATCATGAGTTGTCTAAACATTGTTGATTGTACGACCTTCAGCTACATATGATAAATTTAGCCATAATGCAGCTCATTGAACTCTTGCTTACTGGACCACCTCTTTTTTTCTTTTTCTTTTTTGAGGGGTTTCCATGTGCTGGTATTACTATAGAAGATTATGTGGCAGAATAGTGACACTTTTTACCTCGGCTGAAAAGAAATAGTATGAGGTTGAAATAGAAAAACATTTCGATTTTGCTGGTTTGTATTTAGGAGAAATTATATTTTACCCCCCTGAAGTATCCACTGATTTTCACTTTTGCCTCCAAAGTTTAAAAAGTGACACTTAACCCCCCCAAAGTTTCAAATTGTGGCAATTTAACCCATTTGGCCTTATTATTCCCAAAATGCCCTCATCACATTTTTTCTTAAAAACAAAAAAATCCTAAAAAATAAGAAAAAGCCAAAAAAAATATATAAATATATGCTGGGGTGGCCAAACCACCCACATAGGTGGTGGCTGGCCACCCCGTTTGGATTTTTTTTTTTTTAAAATGTGATCAGGGCATTTTGGGAATAAAAAGGTCAAATGGATTAAATTGTCACAATTTGAAAGTTTGAGGGTTATGTCACTTTTAAACTTTGAAAACAAAAGAAATAAATGATACTTCATAAAAGGTAATTTTCCCTTGTATTTATTGACCCAAATTCATAATTTTTTCTGATTTTTTCCCCAGCCCTTACATTTCCGTATTTGATCATGTTCTGTATAGTACGAGGCATATTGCTTGTGTGTGATTATGAAGAAAAAATTAGAAGACTGCAAAATTTAGACCAAGATGCGTCAAACATGAAGGCAGAATTGACATGTCAGGCAAGAAATTATATCATCTTCTCAAATCTATCAAGCTTCTCCTCCCTTTGCATACACCTAAGAAATAATGCCATAAAAACTCCTGCATTTTGAGAAATAAATTACTTTCAGCACATGAATTGGTGAATGTAAACTAGAGCTTTAAGCATGAGAAGAATTATCTTGATGGGGAAAGCTTCTGGTTCCACAAAAGGTCACCTGCACCAATGAATGATCCATTTGCAAGCACATGATTGCCTTGACTGCTGAAAGTGACCCCAAGATTTAGCAGGGTGCCTCCTAATATCGTATGCATAGTTGCCATTTGTAGTACAGTTGCTTTCCGAGCAGCTCTTTCAGACTAGAAAATGCATCTTTTGTTATTTCAATGAAAATGATGCTAGAAATGCAGAATAAAAAGAAAGATTCTTGAGAACAGCTAGATCTATTGAAATAAGTTATCTCTAACAGAAAGTGCTAATATCCAACAAATATCATCTGAAAGTGTTAAGATGACAACCTCAAGCACCCGGACTCGGAGTTTCAAGTCCCCCGACTTGAGCTGTTCAAAAAATTCTTCTATCCGTCCAACTCTGTATGGCATGGATATGGTATAGGTTCTCGCCTGATAATACATAAGACAGATGCTCTTATTGCTAATGCCTATAGACATTTAACATTACAAGATATTTCTCTAAATGGCTACCAGAACAAGGAACTGAAAGGAGGAAAAACAAACAAGATGTCATATGTGGTACCTCATCAGCTTGTTTTATTATTTCTTCCACAACTTGTGTCCCATACTGCTGCTTCTGTCTTGCATCTAGAAGCTCCTGTACATATTGTGAATCATGATTGCTATACGTCACATGCGTAGCCAAAAGGCTACAAAAGACTCTTACGAAAAAATATTAAATGTGCGAAACCTGTGCATAAGGTGCAGCAATCTTTAGGAAGGAAAAATCTGGATCAAGGATGTATCCTACTCCTGCAAGAGAAGATTTCAGTAGGAAAAAGCAGAGACATTAAGAAAGTTTTGGTTCTGATCATTCTACCTGTATTAACACATTTAACTAATTACACAAGCATGATTTCTATATTGGAAGTAAAGCAGCCCATGAGAAACAAGAGAGAGATAGAAAGAGGGAGCACACCTTCAAGGGTTGAAAATGCCTTCAAGACAAAAGTAACTGTAGATGGAAACCAAAGTGGTTGATCTAGTGCTATCATGAATAAATCCTGACAGAAGAATTTAATAGGTTATATTTTTCTGTTTTCTGCTCTCAAAACAAAAAATCATTTCACCTTTATATCATATCACATCATAACACTTTTTCAAACAAAAATCACCTCAAAACACATCAACAAATATACTCTCATCTTCTTTATATCTCACAATAATTTTTTTTTTTTTGGATTGATTTATGCTCAATTGAGATGACTTTGTAAGGAGGAAATGCAGTGTTACCAATTCATTTAGGTGTTAGATGATTCTACCTACGGTTGGTGAGGTGATGATCCTTGCATACCTCACCAATTACAGCCAAAGTCTGCTGCTGATCCGGTTTCTGGCTTAACAAATTGTCCAAGAAAAACTGCAGAGATCTCCTCACCTAGGAATCAACAGAAAGGTAGTAAGCGACCAATTCCAATGTTCAAGATGTTGGTAGGCTATTGCATGCATGATCCTAGCTTACTGATGACATGTCTCCTTTGGATTGAAGTACTTCAAGATCGACTAGGCTTTGGACAACCTGCATGTTGATGTTGCTGCTTGTCAGTTTAAGCCAATGCAGCAAGACCTGCCAAGTTGTACCTTTTTTTTTTCCTCAATACAATACCAAGGAAATTGGGCAAGGGGAGAAATAGCACTAGAGATACTTCATCCGGATGAAAAAGGTTTTTCTTAACAATGAGTGAAAGATTAGAGTGGTATCCACAAAAATGTACAGATAAATCTTTCCACCTGAATGAAAATGTGGTACCTAGCATTACTCAGAGGGAATACTTTATAAGCGGAACTCACAAAGGTACGTCATCGCAATTGTTGAGTGCTAGAAAAAGATTTGTGATACTCATAAATTCATCCATCTCCCATTCTTTGGCTGATGTGGGACAAGCTCTTTTTTTTTTTTTTTCTCACACAAAATCGAGGGAATTGGGTAAGGGAAGAAATGACACTAGAGTCACTGGAGATCATTTTCCAGTCAGCAATTGTTTGGATGGGGTACCTTTGTGGTTCTGCTTGTAAATTATTCTCTCTTACCCAATTCCCTTGGTATTGTGTAGAAACAAATGGCTTGTCCCACACCGGCCAAGGAACAAGAGATTGATGGGTTTACAAGCACCTCGAGTCATTCTTCAGTTAGTAGTTCCTTGATCGTAGTATTTTAATTTTTTCTTGCTTTTAAACCTTTTCTGCCAAGTTGCACTTCAAGTGCTTCTAAGGACATTTATTGCATGCTTATGAAGTAATTATATGTTATTGCATAGACGACCTAAATTTAACCCTAATTAACTTAGGTAATTGCTTCAGATGACAACGTTTAAAGAGTGAAAATAAGCAGACCTTCTTTGTATCACGCTCATAGACAGCATAGAATAGTTGAAGAAGTCTCTCCTGGGTGGAAGATTTTATTTCTCCCATCATACCAAAATCATAGTAGATGAGTGCTGCATCATCCACATCAATTGCAAGATTTCCAGGATGAGGATCGGCATGAAAGAAACCATTTCTTAGTATCTGAAGAAATACAAGCGGGTAAAAGACCAGTAACTACATTGTATTCTAGCTCACGAAAACCAAATAATGTCAGATAAATGCGATATCGCTATTTAGTAGACTGTTATATGACTGCTATATAACTACAAAGATGTGAAAGTAAAAACTAGTCTTTAATTTTTCTTTTTTACTAACGCTTGCTCATCTAAAGGCTAATTTTTGTATTACATCATTCCAGTTGTATAACAGCCATATAATAGTCTAGTCAATAGCATTATCATGGTATAGTAAGGAAGAAAGTCTTGACCTGAATTGAATATGCTTCAATAGCACGTGATGATATCTGAGACCGATTATAACCACATGAATCTAGCATATCTAGCTGATTAATCTTAATCCCTATCCATAGAAGTCACAAACACAAGATTATTACTTATTAGAGCACTAACAACAAACACGCAATAGAAGGACTTGGAATGGGATGAGGGGCTTGGAGTACCCGGGGGTGTAGGGCTTACCTGCCTGGGCACTCTGAGCTCTACACCCCCTCTCTCATTTCAAAAAATTCAGAAAGGAAATTCTAAGAAATCTGAATCCAAGAAAATAATGTGGCTTAATAATGTAGGACAATATAAACTTGAACCAAAATAAATGGATTAGTTGAGTTGAAAACCTGGTAAATACTCCATGGTCAACACCTTTGAAGCAGTATAATCCCAATAAACCAGCTAGAAGGGGAAAAAGACATGTTCTCAAAGTGAGAAACCAGACAGATTATATATATCCTTAATTTCTACAACTTTAAAAAGTCAAAAGTTTGCAGACACAAAATGACCAGATGGAAATAGAAAATCAATATGAACACGCATTAGTCATCTTGTAGTCTTGATGTGCAAGAAACATACCGGCACTCGTACCCACTTTATATTTTGAAAATCTCGTCGGAATCTATCTGCATTTTTCCCTTCATTTATATAATCAATTTCTTGATACAAAACCCTGAAAACAACTTAAGCTTATCATTTATATATCGATCATACTTATATATTAATTCTACAATAAATATCTCAAGAAATTAACACATGCAGAAACTAGTAGAAGCTTGCTACTTACGTTGCACATTCTTCATATATGCTGATCCAATCTCTTGTTGGACCACCAAGAGTTTCACTTGTCTGAAAATACTCTGCAATTAGCTTTAGATTTCCTATACATAGGAAGCAGCGAAGATTATGAGAAACCCCTAAAACTGCTGAATTTCAAAGAATAACCCTTACAAATTAAAACACATGCAGTATAGCTATTACTTTCATGTACATGACGATAAAATGAGCGTGAAAAGTAGCATTACACAAATCATAAATGTGCATTACTTACGTAAGTCAATGCCGAAAAGCTTCTTGAGACCAGGTCTTTGAACTTTCACCGCTACTTTCTCTCCATTATGCAGGATAGCAAGATGGACCTTATAATTAAAATAAGACTATAATTAGGGAAATGGAAGGTAAATAACATAGATAAGGTTCGAACTCATAATTTTTGTTCTAAAATTGTCTTCTTTTTCCATATTTGTATCAGATTGTCTAAAAGTTGCAACAATAAATGATCAAGCTACTTAAATAAACAATATAAACAAAATCCTAACAACTTAATTAATTGCAAGGGTTGACAAATTAATAAAGTAGAACAAGTAGACATCAATCGAACACCTGACCAAGACTAGCAGCAGCAATTGGAGGTCCTCAAATTCCTTAAACAATATGTGGATGGGAGCTCCGAGTTCACTCTCAATGAAGCCTCTTGCTTTCTCTGGTGAGAAGGCGGGGACCTTATCCTGAATCACATATACGAATCATATAGATTTTGTAAGGGAAAATCAGACAAAATAAGAAACCTCAAATTCATATATATGCCACTGACTAGGGTTTGCGATCTTGTCTCCGACTCAAGTTGCTCTCTATCTCGCACTCCACTTTGAGTTTGAGAGGGGTTAGCTAGCTGTTAGATTATTTTATGCATTGAGCTTATCCCACAAGGGTCATTGGTGTGTATATACGTAACATTCTGGTCGTTACTAGCCTCTATATATAGGCCTCTCATGTACGGTATTAATTATAATTTATTATACAACCTTATTCTCAATAATGAAGAGGGGACACTTGAGATTCAACAATTATTTGAGAGTTCGATTGACCTTTGATTGAAATTCTCGAGAATTTGATTGATGCTTCGATCCGCGATCCATATTTGATTGAGCAAACTTGAAATAAGGACAACTTTGTACTTTTTTCTATTTAGAGTTGTGACCGGACTACTTCTATTTAAACTTAGTAAGGATGGTTTGGCCGACCATAAGTTGTATTTTTCAGTTTTATCAATAAGAACCAAATTATAGAGTTTTCTTCCATTTTACTACAATTCCTTGAGTTTTAATGAATTTGTGGAAGAGTTGTGAGTTACTATATATATGCTGGTAAACTTTGCGCCACATTGTATAATATATTTAGAATTACCTGCAATTTTGCAAGCTCATCCACAACCTCACGTGGAAATAGATCAGTTCTTGTTGAAGATAGCTGTCCAAGTTTAATGAAAGTTGGACCAAGCTGCAGCACCCGTTCCCGCAGCCAAGAGGCAGTTTTTCGCCTTCTGTTTTTCTGATATAATTAAATAGATCTGATTAAAACTTTGAGGAAAAACAAAACCATTTTCTATAATATTGTAATGGCAGAAACCAAAACATACAGGCATACAGCAACAGGCAACAGCAACCCACCTGCTTATCTTCTGTGAAGCCTCCCAAATATGCCCATGTTGCATTATCCAACAGAACACGGACCCGCAATGAGAGAACAAAAGACCAAACATCTGCACTCCTTTGCAAGGAATTATAATTTTCATTGGCCCAACTGAAACCTTCATCTGAGGGCAAAACCTTCAGCTCCTCCACAGGTGGATCAAGTTGTTTAGAATCTCTTAATGGGGCTGCAGGAGTACTTGGTTGTCTTCTAACCAGATTTGCTCCATTAATTATGTCTTTGTCTTCTTTGTTAGTGTACGAGGTTTTTGTTTTCACCACTTCACATGCTGCTACCATTTTAAAAGACTCGCATTTTAATCACTTGAAGCTTATAAAACTTTGAGAACTTATGAACTGAAATCGATGTTGAGAAACTGAGGCTGTCTAATGATCTTCCTGGATTGATTAACTCCATATCACACCAATATTAACAGCTGTACGTACCTGCAGAATAAATTTAGTGGAGAAACATATTAATAAGCTAAGCAGTCGTGAAATGGAGAAGTGAAAGATATATATATATATATATATCCAAATTTGGGAAACGTAGATTTTTGTTAAAGACACAACAGCACACAAGCAAGCATAACAACTTAATTACTAAAAAGAGAAAAGTTGTAAGCCTCAAGATCCTTAAAAAAAAGTTGACTAATGCAGCAAACACAAAACCTTCAATCTAAGCAAGACAGGGTTGTCTGTACAGTTGAATGATCATCTTCTTAATTACATCAAACGACACAAAACATACAACTTTATAAGTCTTTAACAAGAATGTCACTAATCATGTTGATTTTACAGGAACCAAAGAGAACCCAGATGAAAAGACTCAATGTATATATAGGAAGGATATATAAATGAAGCACCAAATCTTCAATACTTGAACCAAATGAAGAACTGGACGTATAACCTTGAATCTGAGTGGCAAAGAATAATGTTAGGGCTTAAGGCATTGTCGGAGATCTTGATCCTCTTAGCTAGGGATGACTATTAGGATCGGAGGGTGTTGCATCCCCCGACAGCTGAGTTCTGACTGATTATAATTTTATTGTACAAATATATTATAACTTGAGCCTTGATCAAGTCTTGTCATGTGAGGCCAAAGTTTTCTTTTCTTGACTTTATAAGTTATGGAGTTTTGGATGTGAAGCAAATAGAAGCTATAAATAAAATAGAATTATATAAGAAAAGGTTGTACTATTGATGTGTCAAAATTTCCAATTGAATGACTTATTTATGGTTGAATGATGCTACGAAAGAAAGAAATGGGGATGTCAAGGGAAAGGAGGTATGGGATTTGACTTCACTTGTTTCTGGAGGATATGGAAAACAACAGCCTCACCGCAAGAATCAAGAAGGAAAATATTTTCCAAATTGCTCGTTCTTGAAGCTACTTTGGGAAAAAACCATCCTTTGCGTGGAGGAGTATACTGAGTTAGTGGAATTATTTGGGAAGGCCTTGTGGAGGGTGGAAATGGAAGACAAGTGGCTGCCCACTCCAAGCACATATAAGTACAATCACCCCGGTTATTTTAGAGCTTGTTGATAGAGAGACAAGGTGGTGGAATATTGGCTTGCTTGAACAAATTTTTCTCCGGAAGAAGCAATGACTATTCTTTCTATACCTCTTAGTAGTATGTATAAAGAGGATATATTGCTAGAGAGGAACAACAAAGGAGAGAAAAGAGATGGAAGAAAAACCATACCGGCTGTTCAACACAACGCCTTTGTATGGGACAAGATATGGAGGATGCAAGTGCCAAATGTGGAAAAAACTTCCTTTGGAAAGCAAGCCACGAGATACTAACACGCTCAAACCTATCGTGGAAGATAATAGATGACTATGTGGACTAGAGGAGGACAATGCCCATCAGCTATGGATGTGTGGAGCATAGTTCAAAATTAAAAAAGTAGTTTTGGTTGTAGAAAAAATTCATGTTTGTTGAAGATATGTTCGGGTGTTCATGAAGAATTTTCTTCTCCAAAGGAAATTCTTCTTACCACAGGGCTATACTCAATTCCGGGCTATCCAAAAGAAACCTTCTGGGAGATTCGATAAAGGATGGGTCCTTGTGAATTGGGACAAAGACAAAGGATGGGTGGGAATTGGAGTGCTGTTGAGGGACCATACCGAGAAGATGATCGTACAAAAGTCTCACCGAAAGGATATCCGTCACCAAATGTCGGCAAGAAAATAAGACTTAATGCCATAAACAATGGAGATGCGATTGAGTCTCATTGACCCAATTCTTGAGGACCTATATCGTTTTACGACTTTCTTGAATGGAGAATAGCACCGTACAAATAAACCGGTATGAATTGGCAAAGATGGCTACTGGCGAGAAATGGGACGAGGTGTGGTTTGTGGTCCCACACGATGGTATCCAACATCTGCTGGTTTCAGGAACTGTGTTTATCATTTGATTAATTCACTGAGCTTTGGGTAGTTCAAACTCTAACTTCAAAAACCTAACGAGCCTGTTGGTGCACCTTTGTGGTGGCGCTTCTTTGGACTTATTTGATTTTTATGGGATGTATTGGAGGACCAGGTTTATGGTTCTTCCTCTTTGATTTATTATTAATGAGAATGTCTACTATTTTGTCAAAAAAAAAAAAAAAAAGAATCACAAAATATTCTTAAAATACCTACAATAGCTAATTAATATGATAGTAAATGCTACTATAGTATATATATATATATATATATGCTGATAATATTATGAAAATGTATTAACTTTAACATCGTCCCTCTCTAGATGACGAAACTAACTTGAGTTTAGAAATATAAGGTCATTGAGCCATCCCATGTGGATGAGATTTCATGAAGATGTCAACTAGTTTCTCATTTTTTATTATTTTTTTTTACACCTTTTATTATTATTTATAACGAGCTTATAACCCGCGCAATGCGCGGGATTTTTAAGGTTATATTATAATCGTACTTTTTATAAGTATTATGAAATTTACTTTTCGTAATTGTAAGAAGAAAACTTGAATTTTGCTTAATCAAAACATTATTTTTTTTTTGACATAATCAAAACATTAATATAAAATTAGGAAGAATTTCTAATATTGTTGATGTAATGCTTATTAGATTTTAATATAATAAAACTCAAAATTATAAACATTCAAAAAAGTACTTTGGTTGTAGAAAAAACGCGAGATTCTTTGTTATAGTTTAATTTCAAAATTTAAACACATTTTTATCAAACTTTTCTTTATAGGTTGTAAAAAAAAAATGATAATAATAATAAAAAAAAATCACGTTTTTTTAAATAAAAAAGACATACTAAAGGTTATACACCAATATATTACTCAACATATAAATTCAAATCATACAAATATAGAATCCTGTGCGTAGCACGGGTTATGAGAGTGAATGACATAGAAAAAAAGAAAAAAAAAAAAAAAAGAAAGAGAGACGTTGAGAGAGAGGATAAATGAGAAATACAGAGAGAACAAAAATATGAATATGTTAATTTTTAAATGTTCGGTTTTTAAAATAATGAGTTAAAAAATTGGTTTAGTAGTTTACACCACATGTCGCAATTTGAAGACACTTCAAAAGAAGGTTTCGGCTATTATATATGATATATATGATTTGATGTGTATTATTTGTTTCCTTATTTGATTTGGACATTGATAATACTTAATTTATGAAATAATTTATATATGAAAAACTCTTAAAATATAATTAAACGTCATTAATTACGCTAATTTAATGATTGATTTTTACGTTAATTTTAAAATTTAAACACATAATTTTCATTATAAGTTAAAAGGAACTCTTTAAATAAAAAAAAATTAAATCTTTGTTCCTATAAGTATATATGATTTAAAATGAATAGTATAAAAAAAATTAGCAAGAATAATACATTAATTATAATATAGTTAATGCAATTATTGACCTTAATTAATGACATGTGTATTATTTTGAAATATAATTAACGCAATTAATGATGTCATCTAAATATATAGATATAATTAACGCAATTAATGACTGATTTTTTAAGAAAAAACCGGTTATATATATAACCGCTTTTTTAAATATGTATATATATTTAAATCCTAACCGTATTAATATACATTAAATTGACTAAATGTACTAATAAACTATAATTTGATTTATATTATTTATTTCCTTATTTGATTCGGACATTAATAATACTTAATTTATTGAATAATTTATATATGGAAAACTCTTGAAATATAATTAATGCAATTAATGATCAATTTTTTCTTAAAAAATCGGTTCACTCTTAAAAAACCGATTCACAAACTGTGCCTTAAAAAACTGGTTTAGTATTACAATAAAAATATATATATGATTATTGCTATTATTTTTTAAAATGTTTTTGCAAAACTGATTTTAAAAGTAAATTACATTTTTTTTATATAAAAAACCCTAACATATATAGCACATGTTTCACTTTTAGCAGAAAAGTAGGTACGTTGCATGATTTTTTTAAGGCTCACGTGAAAATTGTTGTTGTTGTTATTTTTATTTAAAAAAAAAAAGATAAGAAAAAGAAAAACCACGTAAGATATGTTCAAGTTCAACGTACACCAAACCATTCCTATAAAGTCGTCGCATGATTTTGCATACTCTAGACTAATTAAGACAGGTGTTTCCCAATTTGTTGTAACTTCAATATAATTATATGTCAATATATTGTCGCAAGTAACACGTGTATTTTGAATATCAGACATACGTACATGTATTAAGATAAGTTCAAATACGTGCTAATTAATGAAGCTGTTTATTGGAATTATAAGTAGGACTCAAATAGCCTTTCACATAAGCCGTTTGCATCGCATACAATATCGATAATTCACTTAAAATGGAGAGAAGAGAATATTGGCGGATTGGCCGGGAATTATAAGTATTAATTATTTGGCCAAACAATCATGCACGTGTATGAATGTTTATATTTTTGAAGTTTGGTCTAAGAGACTTACAAAAAAAAAGGGTGTAAGATTCTGTCTTTATTTGATAATGCATTGAAACAATATTGATGCTTCATCGAAAGCCAAAATAATAATAATAATAATAATAAAAACATGAATTTAATCGAAACAGCTGTTAGATGCTTCTTCACGAACTTCGATAGGTACGTAGGATTTTTTTATATAGTACTGCAAATAGCTCTCGTTTGCACCCAAAAATTACTGGACTACCTCTGAGCTAAACTACATAATTTATTTATTTATTTAAATTATTAATCAACAATTAATACATAATTAATATATCAGGACCAGGATTCTGTAATTATGAGAAGCTCCATGTGCCCAAAAGGTTTAATAACCTAATTAAATTAATTAATGCATGAAACAAAACACAAAAAAAATGCATAAATTCATAACTCATAAGCTTAATTGATTCGTCCCCAAAAGAGGTAGCTCAATTGGCTAAGATCACATTTAATAAAAGCAGGTTACTAGTTCGAATCTCCATCCCCTCTCTTGTACAGATATGTCAAAAAAAAAAAAACAGCTTAATTGATTCCTAAAAGAGTTGACACCCTATCATCTTTGGACATCCATAATCCCTTTGATCAATCTCACTTTATGGGTCATCCAAATGAAAAACTATTCTGAAATTAACGCAGTCTTTAAAAGTTTGAATTTTTTATTTTTTTTTTTTTATGAATGCTCTTTGGTTTCAGATTTTGAATGATGAAAGAAGAGAGGGTTTGAGAGGCCATTGATAATGGAATGGTAGTTTGAGTGGCGTACGTGTACTTTTTCCTTAAAATTATATATATATTTTTTTAATTTTTTATTTTTTGAAGTTATGTGACTTTATACATGTCCAGCCTAGTTTATAAGTTAAACGAGCCTAACTTTCGTTCCAAGCATTAAACGAACCAAACTCAAGTCGAATTTATACGAGGCAACCTCGATATGTTTATGTACAATTCAGTTCATTTACAGCCATAGTGGCCTTTGCTGAAAAGTACATCTGTTTGAGGGAATAGTGACACTTGTTGCCTTTGCTGAAAAGAAATAGTTTGAAATTAACAGACAAAAAATAAAAAAATAAAATTTGCTGATAAATATTTATTAAATCCAAATTAAGTTCATAATTTTTTTTTCCTTAAGAATTTCCCCCCCTTTGTACATTTTCCTATTTTAATCATGTTATGTATAGTACAAGGCATATATATATACATGATTATGAAAAAGAGAAGAAAAAAAAAATTTAGACGACTAAAAAATGTAGACCAAGATGTGTCAAACATGAAGGCAGAATTGACATGTCAGTCAAGAAATCATATCATCTTCTCAATTTTTTCAAGCATCTTCACCCTTTGCATAGACCTAAAAAACAGTGCCATAAAAACTCCTGCATTTAACAAATAAATGACTTTCAGCACATGGATGTAAATTAGATTTTGAAGCATGAGAAGAACAATATCTTGATGGTCAAAGTTTCTGGTTCCACAAAAGGTCACCTGCACCAATGAATGATCCATTTGCAATCACTTGACTGCCTTGACTGTTGAAAGTGACCCCAAGATTTAGCAGGGTACCTCCTAATACCGTATACATAGTAGCCATTTGTAGCACGGTTGCTTTCCGAGCGGCTCTTTCAGACTAGAAAATGTAGTTTTTGTTATTTCAGTAAGAAATGACGTTAGAAAGACAGAACAGAAAGAAAGATTCTTGAGTGCAGCTAGATCTATTGAAATGGATTATGATAAGAGATACCTCAAGCACCCGGACTCGGAGTTTCAAGTCCCCCGACTCGAGCTGTTCCACAAATTCCTCAATCCGCTGAACTCTGTATGGCATGGACATGGTATGGGTTCTGGCCTGAAAATATAGACAAAGATGCTCTTAATGCCAATGTATATGGACAGTTAACAGTATGATACATTCTTTAAATGGCTTCACTTGAAAATGTCATGGAACCAGAACAATGAACTGAAAGAAAGGGAGCCAAAAGTAAGATGCAGTACATCGTCAGCTTGTTTCCTTATTTCCTGCACAATCTGTGTCCCAGGCTGCTGCTTTTGTCTTATGTCTAAAAGCTCCTGTGAATGGTATGAAGTGTCAGTTCTGTACTTCAAATGCATAGCTAAAAGACTGCAAAAGGCTGTTATAAACAAAGGTTGAATTATATTTGCTCAGCAAAGGTATGGAACCTGTGCATAAGGCGCAGCAATCTTTACAAAGGAAAAACCTGGATCAAGGATGTATCCTATACCTGTAAGCAAATATAGTTTAGTTAGGAAAGAGCAGAGACATCAAGATAATTGTGACACTACTTTTTCTGAAAGAAGCATTATAAAGTTTTGCTCTGATCCACTGAATAGGAAGAGCTTCACTTCCAATATATCAGGACCATTCTGACAAACACATTTCACAATTACACTAGCAAAATTTCTACATTGGAAGCAAAGCCCTGGAGACATGCAGTTTTTGTTTTTTTGGAGGGAGAGAGATAGAACACCTTCAAGGGTTGAAAATGCTCTTAGGACAAAGGTAAACGTGGATGGAAATCGAAATGGCTGATCTTGGGCTATCGCGAATAAATCCTGCCAGAAAAAAAAAAAAAAAAACCCCATACATCACCAATTGTAGGGCAAAGTCTCATGGTTTATCAAGAAGGTATTTTAGGGTTTTATGGTTGGTAATCAAATCCTTGCATACCTCCCCAATTGCAGCCAAAGTCTGCTGCTGATCTGGTGTCTGGCTTAACGAATTGTCCAAGAAAAACTGCACAGATCTCCTTACCTAGGAATAGCACAAAAAGGTTTATTTCTAAGATGGATCATACTCTTTCTTGAAGCCCAAATATTCTTGAAAGTGAAAAAGTGACCACTTTCGCTCAAAAAGTTGCTAGGCATAGCATGACAGTTACCGATGACATGTCTCCTGTGGGCTGAAGTGCTTCAAGATCTACTAGGCTTTGCATAACCTGCATGTTTGCTGCTTGTCAGTTTAAGCCAATGCAGCAAGACCTGACAAGTTTCACCTAAGCGCTTCTGAAGTATGTTGGTGCATAAACTACCTAGTAGGAAAGACAAGAATGATCTCTAAAAACGAAAAAAAGATTATTTACTTCAATATTTAAAGTCATTTCAAGCTCTTAATGCATGCAAGGCATATATGCAACATTACTTTGTAAGATGTTCATATACACGTCCAGTCGAGAGTAAGGATTTATTCTACATGCTTGGTACTAGCAGAGAGACTGAAACCAAACATTCAAATAATGCCATTCACTGACAGACCTTTCCCTGTGTATTGGTGTAATAATGATGCAAGTATTTGGTAATGGGAGATTCAATATGAACAACATCATTAACATTATAGCAATTCTCAATGTGCTGGATACATAACACAAGCCAAATAATTGAGGTTGAATACTTTCTGAATATCTTTGCATCCCAGAAGGACATCATACAGGTTGAGAGGAAATACACATCAAGCATTGCATGTCCAGGGTACAACTAATAAAATTAATTATCAGCATATAACTAAAATAATGTAAAAAAACCATAACTGGTTTGCTTCATATGATGATGTTAATAAATTGAAAGCAGACCTTCTTTGCATCTTTCTCATAAACAGCATAGAAAAGTTCAAGCAGTCTCTCCCGGGTGAAAGATTTGATTTCTCCCATCATACCAAAGTCATAGTAGATGAGTGCTTCATCCATATCAATAGCAAGATTTCCCGGATGAGGATCGGCATGAAAGAAACCAGTTTTTAGTATCTGAAAAAATAAAAATAAAAATCCAGTAACTAAAACACTAATATGAGAAGAGCAAGTAATGCATCCATCAAACTGTAGTCTAATTAAAAGAGATTTGTTGAGGAATTCAAGTACAAAATAGTCCTTGCATTCAACATTAGAAAATCATATTAGTTGGTACAGATAGAAAGAGAGTCCTGACCTGAATTAAGTATGCTTCAATGGCGTGTGATGATATTCGGGACCGACTATGGCCCCGTGAATCTAGCATATCCACTCGATTTATCTTAATCCCTGTCCATAGAGGTGACAATACAATATCATTTATTACTAATATAAAAACCAATGAGTTGGCTTAATAATGTCGAACACATATCATCTTGAACCAAAATAAACGCATTAGCTCAGATTCAAACCTGGTACATACTCCAAGGTCAATGCCTTTGTGGCAGTATAATCCCAATAAACCAGCTAGAAGTGGGAAAAAAAAGTTATCAAAGTAAGAACCAGCATTATATTTTAAACAAAGCAGTTTTTCTTGCCACAATTGTTTCTTTAAAAAAAAAAACTAAATGATTTTATTTGAATTAGTTCTCTTGTAGTCTTGATGAAAGAAACATACAGGTACTCGGACCCACTTTATATTTCGAAAATCTCTGCGGAATCTATCTGCATTCTTCCCTTCATTTATATAATCAATTTCTTGATACAAAATCCTGAAAGCAACACAAGCGCAAGAAAATATTTAGAGCATCACAACTTGCAGAGGGAGAAAAACATGTTTCACTACAGTCCTAGTAAAGCTCAAATTAAAAGAAGGGAAGCAACTTTTTTTCTGAATAAATGTGTTAAAATGGTCCAATCCAAAACAACGTAATCCTCATTTTAAAAAAGATTTGTTAAGACCAGAATGTGTTGCACCTTAACATGGAAATGATGTGTTCACACATGATAACATAATGATAGGTCCATTTCTCTTTGCTTATGATCATGCTTTGAATTCTACAATAAATATCTCAAGAAATCTACAGAAAAACTGGAAGAAGCTGGCTACTTACGTGGCACATTCTTCATATATTCCAATCCAATCTTTTGTTGGACCACCCATAGTTTCACTTCTCTGAAAATACTCTGCAATTAGCTTCAGATTTCCTGAATGGAAGCAGCAAAGATTATAAAAAAACACCTAAAATTGCTGAATTCCAACGAGTCACCCCAAAAATACATGCAGCAAATATGAAAAGCATGTCACTTAGCCAGATCTAAAATTTCACCACACCTTGAAAGTGGCCAGTCAATTGAACTTTTCCAAGATGATTGCCTAATAGATTGATCATGGATAAATATCACAGGTCTATTTCTCGTGTCTTGTTCAAAAGTCCAACAGTTTGGGTTGTCAAACAATACTTAACCCCATCAGTCATGCATGTTAAAAGACGGCTTTAGTAACTCTCTAATTACATTTATCAAGGGCCCCTTTTCAACCAGTCAGCTCCCACTCAAGCCTCAAATTTCTATCTCACAATATAGAATAACTCTTATCACAGCTGTTACTTTCACCATAGCATTCAATTCTGCACACAGCTTTATGGAATGAATACACAAGAATTCTTCGCTGGTCTACCATGCATCTAAAAACAGGTTATAATGAAAAATACTGATGAACCATACAATGAAACAATAAGGAAAAGGGACATGGGAAAAACAAGCAACAGAACTGGCATTTCATGTTAAGCTACTTACAATGGTCTGGTATGAATGAAAAATGGGAATTACTTACTTAAGTCAATGTCGAAAAGCTTCTTGAGACCAGGTCTTTGAACTTTCACTACTACTTGCTCTCCATTATGTAGGATAGCCCGATGGACCTAAAGACAGGACTCTCAAATTTTAAATCAGCAAAAGGCAAAACTCTTAAGCAAGTACTATGTGTAGAACCAATCTAAAGAAATTGTGAATGGTCATAACTTCGTATAAATTTGTCCACCAATAAAAAGAATAGTTTCTTTCCTGCCTTCTCTAAGATTGTCTTATTTCTCCATATTTGTATCAAGATGGTCTAAATGTTGAAACGATGTACACATTTTATCATGTCAAGCTACATAAAGTGAAACAATATAAACAAAATTCTCACGATTTGGAAGGGTTGACAAATAAAGTGCAATAATTGGGCATGAATTAAACACCTGACCAAGACTAGCAGCAGCAATTGGCTGATCCTCAAACTCCCTAAACAAAATGTTGATGGGAGCTCCGAGTTCGCTCTCAATGAAGCCTCTTGCTTTCTTTGGTGAGAAGGCGGGGACCTTATCCTGAATTATATATAAGAATCACATAGATTTTGTAAGAGAAAATCAGACATTCAAGTTTATTATCTAACAAATAAATACACTAACAGGATGTTTGCATTTAAAAGCATAAATACATGAGAAGACATAGCAGCCTATTTGGAATTAAGGCAATAGAAATCAAAAGGTACCTGCAACTTTGCAAGCTCATCCACAAACTCACGTGGAAATAGATCTGACCTTGTTGAAGATAACTGTCCAAGTTTAATGAAAGTTGGACCAAGCTGCAGCACACATTCTCGCAGCCATGAGGCAGTTTTTTGCCTTCTGTTTTTCTGATTTAAAGAAATCTTGTTAAAACTTTGAGGCAGAACAAAAATTACATGTCTACAAAGCTAAGAAACTAATTGGATATTGACCATTTGTATAATGCAATGGCAGAAACCAAAACAGAAACAGTAAAAGTTCAACAAATCCACCTGCTTATCTTCTGTGAAACCTCCCAAATATGCCCATTTTGCATTGTCGAACAGAACACGGACCCGCAAAGAGAGAACAAAAGACCAAACGTCTATACTCCTTTGCAAGGAATTATAATTTTCATTGGCCCAACTGAAACCTTCATCTGAGGGCAAAACCTTGAGGTCCTCCACTGGTGGAAGTTGTTTAAAATCTATAACTTTTGGTTTTCTTACCGGGGCTGGAGTAGGTTGTCTTCTAACAAGTTTTGCTCCATTAACAACCTGCTTGGAACCATTCACTATGTCTACTTTATTAGTGGACAGGGTTTTTCTTTTCACTACTTCACTTGCTGGTACCATTTTAACAGCTCTTCCATTGGTAGCTAATCTTGAGGGAGATTCAGACTGTCGCATTTCCACTTGAAACTTGTCAGTCCTAGGTGGACCACATGATGATCCATCCATCTTTGAGAATTTATGAAGTGAAATCGAGCTTGAGAAACTGAGGTTGTCTAGTGGTCTCCCTTGATTTATTGACTCCATATTGCGGCAATAGCTGCTGTGTGAAGCCAGTATTGCCGCCATTGAAGATACAGATACCTACACAATACATTTGAGAGGAGACACAATAAGATAATTAAACAGTGAAATCGAGAAGTAAAAGATCCAATATCAAATTCATATGTAATGTCTGATTATTTCCAAGGAGCTCTGATGCTCACTTAGCTTGTTCAGTGTCAATAGCAAAAGAAAAGAAGAGCACATAGCAGAAAGGGAAAACTGAAATATGAAGTATTCCATTTCTTTAGTTCTTCAGGAAAAATCAACAAAAGAAAGTCAACCCAACTTCAGTCTTGAACGATTATGCCACTGATTTATGTTGATTTCATCATTTTCCACGGGAAGCAAAAGAACCCAGAGAAAAAAAAAAAAAAAACTCACTTTGTAAGAAGAATTCAGCACCAATTCTTGACTACTTAAACCAAAGGAACAAACTTTTGATCTTGAATCTGAGTGGTGAAGAAGTTGGTTGGAAGACGGGTCTTATTGGAGGCCTAAAAATACAATATAATATAAAAGAAACAAGAGCCGGCAAAACGGAGGGAAGAGCGACAAGAAGGAAACTGCAATGGGGTGTCGTAGTTCTCCACTCCAATGTTGAGTGTGGCGCAGTATTCAGTTAACGACAAGACTGTTTGTAAACAGGATCTTCAACTACCGCCAATCAGTTGCCTGATGCGTGGAAGTCATTGCAACCCCTCGAAAGATGGCGGTACTTTAGGTGATCGCTTATTGGTTCTGCTTTCATCATTTGTCGTTGTTCCACGTGGGTGATCATCGGTTACTTCAATTTCCCTGTAATTATTAATTTTCTGTACTAATATACGAGTCCTGCTATGCGGCTGCCAAATTTGGCAGCTGCGTGGCAGCCAAGCGTGGGTCATATATTAAAAAAAAACTTTGTTATTATTATTATTATTATTTTGTTAGTTAAGTTTTTATGAGTTAATATTTAATTTTTAATGTTTTAAAACTTTTTTTAAATTCAAAACTAAAACTTAAGGGTGAAAAATTAACTTTTTAGGGCCTTTAGGAATGATATCACTTAAAAATAATTCGATCATCCTAAATTTTGTGCTAATGCATCAAATTTGATGCTAATACCTCAAATTTGAATTTCTCTTATAATATCTTTCTCTTAAAATATAAATAAATAAATAAATAGTTGACGCTTGGTTGCCTCAATTTGGCAACCGGAAAGATCAACTCCTAACATACAACAAGAAAGATGAGGCGGCCGGAAAGATCAACTCTTAATATACAACAAGAAAGATCCTATTTTTATTTGATTCTAAGACTTGAAGATTAACCTTAACCAAATCTCCTCTTATGGGAAAGTTATAAGGTTGCTCTTTAAGGATATTATCATTTCATCAAAATATTTTGTTCGACTTTTAAAGAATTCAAACCCGCAATGAAAGAGCAATGCTCACATGCCCACCTGTCTTTCATTTTTTGTTGGGACAAAAAATGTTCAAAATATATTGATTCACTATCATTTAAATCACGATCAAGTAAAAATAATGACATCAAAAGCCAAAAATAGCAAAGACATGGAACAGTCATTTTCACAATTATCTAAAGGTAGGGTTTTTTTTTTTTGTTCAAGACCCTTTTGCACTAAACTCAATAATAATACAATTATGGACCAAATTTTTGTTTTGGACTCATTTATGGACCCCCTAGTGGGCAAGAAGTAGAAGCCACAAACACATGATGCGTCGTGGCCACCTTTGGAAACAGTCTTTCTAAGTGGGCCAACTTGGGTAAAAGAGGAAACTCAAAACCACACAAAATGATAATTTTGTAAGAGCGGGAAGCAAGAGTTGCCAAAAATATCCATGTGTTTTCATTATAAATCACTTGACATATATATCTACATATAATATATTCATGACTCAACACGAATTGGACCCACCGACCCAATACATAACATTTGAAGTTGACAATTTTGACATAACTTATGAACACAATATAAAATTAACCAACTTATTTCTCGACATAATTTAGACCCGGCACCCGAACTCGAATTATCACAACTTGTAGTTGCCAGGCTCAATTGACAATTATTGTAAGTACTTTGTGGGTTGCAGAGCAGGACTTTGTAGTAACAAACCAGGCCCTGAATTATTTCCGCGCGGATGTGTCCTTGAATGGGCTGTTAGTCATTCATGGGTTGGGCCTCAACATCGTCAGAGAGCCTCCTACAGACTTCCTTCTCCACATCCTCAATATCCATTATCCAACAAACATGTCCCAGAAATGTAGAAGGATTACCTCTCTGCTGTGGCGAGGGGGGCTGTGACGCAGCCAACGGCCGCCATATACTGAGCTCTTCAGGTACTTGTTCTAATACCCATGAAGCATAGCAAAGAAATTTTAACTTCTTGTTCTTGCAGAAGAATGTGTTGGTTCAAATGCCCATTAATTGCTTTGGCTTGGATTTCGTTTTGAAGCAGCTCCAGCTAGTTGCATTCTTTATGCTGAAAATACTGTCTTGGAGAGGAAAGCAGGCTTCACAATGATCAAAAGCAACCTATTACATCTGCATATCTGGTATCTTCACTAATATCTTTCGCTGTTGCGTCTCATTTTGATTGTATATAAGTATTTTAATTCCATGTTTCATAAATAACGTTAGTATGCAGAGAACTAAGGGTGGCAATTCATGTTCACATATTGGGTTCGGGTCGTGTCGCGGAAATTCTCAAACATTGCACAATCAAAACCCCAGCAAAACCATACTAGAGGTACACTACTGCCAATTGATTACCTTAACAACAAGAATGAATGTAATATTTGTCTTATATTTGGAATAGCTCACATTTGACTGCCGAAGTATTTCAACTACCCGATTTTGTCCTGTTAAATATAGAAGTTTGATTGTGGGTATGTGTCGTACCTTTGCTTGATCTTGATTTGCATCATCACGCAGCCTTCTTATTAATTCTTCTGGCATTTGCTCCAAGTGTAACTTCTTGAGGTTAGTCAGATGTTCAATGGTCTCAGGCAACATCTTTAGCTCGGGACAATAAATTAGATTTAACTCCCGAATGGTTGGCAATGCACCCTCTTCCCCACTACTATACTATCCAATTGCGCAAGCTCCACAATATTCAGTTTGTTGAGTTTAGGAAACCATACCGCCTTGAAGTGCAAGAGCTTCCCATCGTAGGCCTTCTTTAGTTCAAGAAACACTAGAGCAGACTGTACATGTAGAGAAGAAACAATATCATCTTGGAGGCAAGACATACTTAAGTGCAAATGAGAGTGGTTGCTAGAGACCCAAACCAGTGAAGCAACGTATTCAGCTGCTCAACCATTTCCAGCTTCCAACTAAAGTTTTTCCCCGTTAGTTTCCATCAGCTTTCATCTTTTAAATGGAAATATACCCAAAGACTCTGACTAACACCTAAAAGGAGTGTTGAATAGGTTTTCACAAAATAACACAGAATTTAAAAATTATCAACCACACAAACAACCACCAAATAATATGAAAGCAGCAAATCAATCAACACAAGTAATTGGGTGATGAAGTGGAAACCTTTTGAAGAACTCTTCAAAAGAAAAGCCACTCTGGAATAGCCAACCTAAAAACTAACATTTGGATTGAAGGGTAAATCTTTGAAACTCAACAACAAGATACCCTTCACTTTTCCCAACATGGGATTGATGCTAAGTAATAAAAAATCAAGCTTAAGAAAAATGTTAGTTTGTTAAGATATGGTGGTTTTGAATTGTCAGGTACAAGGGCATGTGTATGCCTTAAAAAAAATAAAAAATAAAAAATAAAAAATAAAATAAAATTTTATAACTCAGTTGTGCCTTTAGATTTTAAAGATTTAATGTGAGCATAGGATGAACCAGAACATGTATGCATGTTGAACATAGCAGCACTTCTCTCTCCCTTTCACTGGAAAATTCTCTGTAACTGACTTAGCCCAGTTTTTCTTTTGTCTTCTTGAAACTTCCAGCCAATGCCTTGCAACCTCCAGCTCATACTTCTCAAATTTTCCTTAAACCAATTGAGCCACCAGCTTTAATCTCAAAATTTCCAGCCAACTGCCATTCTTGAAGTTTCTGTGACCAACAGCGTTTTTCAATCTGTCTTTTGTGCTGGCCATATGTCTTGTTTTCTGTAGGCGAATTGTGTTAGAAAATTGTCCCACATTGGTCAAGTGCTGAGAATGCTTTGTTTGGGGTTTCATTTATATGAGCCAATAACAAAGCATTCTCAACACATTGCTATTCTCTAACAAATTGTTGAGTTGTTTTTCTTTAAGTGAAGATGATGAGTTGTCCTTGAGTGTGAGGTGTTGTAATTGGTGAAGGTGTTTATGTGTAAAACACTTATATGATAGTTTTAAGCTTTGGTTAAAGTGAACCAATAAAAGTAGTACTCTTTATTTTGAGTGCTTCAATTTTCATTCAACAGAGCAATGGAAATTTGCCTTTTCACCCAATAATAATACCACTATAATATTACTTCTCTCTCTCTCTGTGTGTGATGATGCATAATCATGTGGAGCTCTAATTAATGGGTATTTCAGCAGAAGATGTTAGGTAGTGGTGGTGGTGCAAAGGATCCCAACCATATTATGATGACTCCAACTGTTTCTGCTGCAGCTGGGTATAAGTGGCGTTTGGTTATAGCATATGATGGAACCCATTACGCAGGTTTTATTTCTCCTTTTTGCTCTTTGGCTCTGTTTCGTTCTCAAAGCCATTAGCTTCACTTTTGTTTTTAATCCCTAAATTAGTAGTATAAGTTTGCTTTGCTTTGGTGAATTACTCATCTTTTCACCAATAGCTGCTTCTAAACGTGTTTGCTATTTTTTTTTTTAAATTATTATTTTTCCTCGGAACAAACTTAAATTTGGAGGAAATGTCTGCCCTAATATCTGTTTGTCTGGAACACAACCAAATAACTCAAGTTTCGTTTGGTTTAGCGGTTTCAAATGTGCCATTGAAAAAATAATGATTCAAAACACTGATAATGAAAATGTGATTTTTAAAAATAGGTAAAATTGAGGTCTAACCTTTAAAATTGTGCATTTTAAAAATGCACTCCTCGCTTGCTGTTCAAACCATCATTTTTAAATGCACCTCCAAACAGGACACTTTACACAATTTTCTTTAAAAACGTGTCTGGCCAGCAAAATTGCAAGGCCAAACACACTTGTAATTGAAGATAAGTTGGGAAATGTTGTGAAAGTTGCTGTGTACTGGACTCCAAATGCAGTGGCAGAAATTTTGAATTATTCAGATATAATTAGTGTCTCAAATGGTGAAACTATGCATTACAAAATATGTTTCTGTATCTGAATTTACTAGCTAGTAGGCATAATCATTGCCCATTTTATGCTCTTGAACCACATTGTGATGTTTATTTCAGGTTGGCAATATCAGCAGTCTCCACCCACAATACAATGCACATTGGAAAAGGCTTTAACTCGAGCAACCAAGTTGGAAAGGAAGGATCTTGTTTTGGTTGGTGCAAGTAGAACAGATAGGGGAGTTCATGCCTGGGCTCAGGTCTGACTTTGTTACTCCTATGGGATTCAATTAGCATTCATCAGAAATTAAACAACACGCTTATTACCAAATTAAGCTTTCAGGTGGCACACTTTGTTACACCTTTCAACTATGATAACTTGGCAAGTATTCACGCAGCTCTGAATGGTCTTCTTCCCTCCGATATCAGAGTTCAAGAGATTAGCCCTGCAGTGCCTGAATTCCACGCTCGATTCTCAGCAAAAAGCAAGGTTTATCACTATAAGATATTTAATGACTCCATCATGGACCCATTTCAGCGTTGCTACGCTTATCACAGTACCTATAAACTTAATACTGCCCTCATGAGAGAGGCTGCAAGTTATTTTGTTGGAAAGCATGACTTCTCTGCTTTTGTGAATGCATCTCACAACGATGGAGTGCCAGATCCAGTGAAGACTATATTCCGGTTTGACATCATTGAAATGGTAATTGTCAAGCCACATAGCTGTTCTTGCATTAATGAAATCTTTTTCACCTCAGAACTTCACCATCTTTCTTTTTTAATCCCTTTTCAACTTAATATTAGTCAAAAGGCCCAGAAAGGTATTGCCATTACATGTGTTGAATTTAACTGATCAAGGTCTCATAACTGATCAGTTGGTTGCATTATTGTCTAGGGAGCTCTTTTGCAGTTAGAAGTTGAAGGCTCAGGTTTCTTATATAGACAAGTGCGGAACATGGTGAATAATTTATCCCTGAATTCCATTTGAAATGTGATTGCTACTGTATTGCGCATTTCAGGTGTAAGCAATTTTCTGTTCATTAACTTTTCAGGTTGCTCTATTGCTGCAAATTGGGAAGGAAGCACTTCCTTGTGATATTGTTCCCATGATTTTGGCAAGTCGAGATCGCAAGGAGCTCGCTAAATATGCGTTGGCTGCACCACCTCATGGGCTGTGTCTTGTAACTGTTAAGTATAATGAAGAGCACCTACGGCTTCCATCAGGTTGCCCCAATACCAGTTTTGGTAGGCATCATACTGTAAGCAAATGTAAGCTTCCATTTTATTAAAAATCCAGTTGCACCAGAAAAGGAAAAGAGGAGAGATTGTTCACAAGGAATTGTGGGTCCTCTTTGTCACTTAAGCTCCCATTTTACTAGACATCCAATTGTACCGAAACAGAAAAAGAGAGATTATTTGAAGGAATGGTGCATGCCTTTGTAACTTTTCAATATAGGCAGTTCATAATTCACAATCCTGCATGCATGCCGATCAATTCACTGTTTTAGTTGGTATTGTTGGATTTCTTTGAGCAGCGGAAGTGCAACTGCTCTATTAAGGGGTAGAAATTTTTTCCTTCTCTATTATGATTAAATAGTTTTTATCAGAGACATCATCTGACATGTAATAAGTTGAGTCGAGGAAAAGCGTTTAAAAGCAGAGCAAGACTCTGAAACAGAGTATACATAGTTGAAATCTGGAGGGAGAGGAATGCTCTAAAAGGAAAAATAATTACTAAAAGGGAAGAGGAATGAATTTCCATTAGAATATACCTTCCAACTACCATAATAATAATAATAATAATAATAATAAAGAATATTAAAATGAAGTAGATAAAGATTTAGAGAGTTTAATGTGGGGTGTTTTTGAAAAGCTGCTAGCTAAAATAGAAAATGTGGGTGTTCTAGCTAAAATTTAGCTAGTTCACTAGGAATGCCCTTACAAAAGGGCATTCTTAATTGCAATAAATCCTGAAATAGGCAGTTTTTGAAGTGCAACTTTTCATTCTACTTAGACAACCTTTATGCGTATTGCCAACTAATGACTCTCCCCTGCACTAGTTGAATTGAGATTGTCATATCCAACAAACGTGTTCTGGCTTGTAGAAGGATCACCTCTCTGCTGTGGTGAGGTGGACTGTGATGCAGCTAACAGCCGCCATATACAGAGGTCTTCAGGTACTTGTTCTAATGCCCATGAAACATACAAGAAAATTTAACTCTTGTTCTTGCAAAAGAATGTGTTAGTTAAAATGCCCATAATTGCATTGGCTTGGATTTAATTTTGAAGCAGCTTCAACTAGTTGCATTCTTTATGCTGAAAATACTGTCTTGAAAGGGAAAGCAGGCTTCTAATTTGATAATACAGGGGGAAAAAAAAACTATTAGATCTGCATATCTGGCAGCTTCACTAATATCTCACTGTTGTGTCTCATTTGATTGTATATAAGTCCTTTCATTTGAAGTTTCATCATAACTCACAATAGTATGCAGAGAACTGCAAGATGTTACTTTCTTTCTACTTGTTAAGCATGTATGTTTTAGCTTTTTGTTAGATGCATAGCATTTGTCTATGATATTCATGTGCACACCATCCACTGCAAAAATTGTTGACACGTTGCTATAAAGTTTTGAATTGTGTAGGATTATTGTAAACTGCTTTGTTTTTGCTTGGATTAGTAGCACAGAGAAGACAAAGAGACAGAATATTAGGATTCTGACCCCTCAAGCCTCTAGAGTTGTAAGATTCAAAAAAAGAAATTCCTTTTTTTCTCAAATTTTGGAAAGGGAAAAAAAATTAACATTATCTATGATTTGTTGTTTACGATGGAATTATTTCTGAGTATATTGAATGAATCTGTAAGTATTAGTTAACTTCCTTAGTTTTCGATTTACCTAAAAACAATAAAAAATAAAAAGAGAATGGCAGTGTATGGATCCCCTTTGTGGGCAAGGACGTGTGCCACTCAAGATTACAAGTTACTTTGATTTTCCTGTCCTGGCCTCAGCATTGCAGAGTCAAAACTGCAGCAAAAGCAGACTAGAGGTATACCACTGCCAATTGATTACTTTAACAACAAGAAAGAAGGTAATTTTTATTTTATATTTGGAATAGCTCACATTTGACTATCAAAGTGTTTCAACTACCTGATTTTGTCCCTTCAAATATACAAGTTTGATTGTGGGTATGTATCGTACCTTTGCTTGATCTTGATTTGCATCATCCCGCAGCCTTCCTATGAATTCTTCTGGCATTTGCTCCAGGTGTAACTTCTTCAGGTTAGTCAGATGTTCAATGCCCTCAGGCAACATCTTTAGCTCTGGACAACAAATTAGATTCAACTCCTGAATGGTTGGCAATGCACCCTCTTCCACTACTAGACTATCCAATTGTGCAAGCTCCACAATATTGAGTTTGTTGAGTTTAGGAAACCATCCCGCCTTAAAGTGCAAGAGCTTCCCATCGTAGGCCTTCTTTAGTTCAAGAAACACTAGAGCAGACAGTACGTGTAGAGAAAACAATATCATCTTGGAGACAAGACATACTTAAGTACAAATGAGAGAGGTTTGCCAGAGACCCAAGCCAGTGAGGCAACCTATTCAACTGCCCAACCAATGCCATCTTCTGAAGAAATGGTGGAGGCAGAGACAAGGCTTCCAACTGAAGTTTTTCCCCGTTAATTGCTGTCACACCTAAATGAAGGAGGTTTGTCATCTTTTGAATGGAAGTGCACAACTCTGGTCCATCAACATTTCTAAGCCTTTTGATCTCCAGCCTTCTGAGCTCAGTCAAGTTCCCAATTTGTTGGATTGACTCTTCCTCTGCTTCAATGCATGCTAGAGTTTGTAGGCCTCGAATATTCCATATTCCTGCAGGAGCCTGAATGCTGTTAGGAATATTGGATGTTTCAGAATTCTGATCATTGTTGAAACCCATGTATAGATGTCTCAATCTTGGTAGTTTTGATATTCCACTTGGTAACCTTCTCACATTAGTATTACGTACATCCAAGGTTTGTAGGTTCTGTAGCCTTTCCATTGACTTGGGAAACTTACTAATCTTGGTACCTCTTAGGTTCAAGTACCTCAAATTGAACAAATTAACCAATGTGCTTGGTATTGTTTCAACAGGAACCCCTTGTAGTTCGAGGACCCTTAGCAATTTGAATTTCAATGATACTTCATCCAAAGAGAATGAGGTACACATATCTGTCTTAAAGACGAAGAAAGAGCGAAGGTGGTATGAAACGGTCCTACTCAATCGGATGTTTTCACCTCTATCATATACTGATAAGCGGTGGACTTTCCCTTCTATCTTTGATTCACGTCCATCATATGCTGTACAGAAATTCTCTTTCTCAGATGTTGCCATCGCCAGTTCATGCATAACATCATGCACTCGACATGTCTTCACCCTCCCCGCAGCATTAGTCTCTGTGACCTGAATCATGCTTAGAAAAATTAGATCTGTGAGGTACTCCTCTGCTACCTCCTCCATAGTTATCCCTTTTCTTTCTTTGATGAACCCTTCTGCTACCCAGAGCCGAATCAGCTTCTTCCTCTTGATCTGGTAACCAAAGTGGAACATACAGCAATACAAGAAACAGTGTTTTAGATAAAAGGGTAAATCTCTAAAACTCAACAACAAGATACCCTTCACTTTTCCCAGCATGGGATTGTTGCTAAGTTGCCAATTGAGACTTTCTTTAACTTTCTTCCATTCTCCAATTGTCTTACTTCTGAACACATGAGACCTCCTATTGCCACAATTGCAAGTGGCAAGCCTTCACATTTCTTCATAATGGCCTGAGCCAATGGTTGCAGTTCTGCTGGACAGCAGCGACCTGGTTCATTCCAAAATGCCTTCTTACAGAAGAGGGTCCAAGCATCATTTTCACAAAGGGGCTCAAGGCGATGAACACGATATCCAATTCCAACAGATGTAGCAACATTCTCATTTCTCGTTGTCAGGATAATTCTGCTTCCATGTTTATTATTTGGAAAAGCACCTCTCATTATACTCCAGATATCTATGCTCCATACATCATCCATGACAACAACATACCTCTTCTGATGCAAAAAGCCAATGAGCATTGCCATGAGCTGCATGTTGTTCATTGATTCAAGGTTGCTTGGTAACTCTGCTTGCTTTGTCCCAAAAAATTCTCTGACTATGCTTCTTAGTAGATCTTCAATGCCATATGTTTGGGACACAGATATCCACGCACAGCAATCAAAGTGTCGCTTGATTCTTTGGTCATTGTAGACTCTTGTAACTAGAGTGGTCTTACCTAGACCCCCCATTCCCACAATTGAAATAATTGCCCGGCGTTGTTCATCCTCCAGTAACCATTCAAGCATTTGTTTTGTGTCTTCTTCCATTCCTACTATCTCGTCTTCATCAAAAGGACCGATGATTCTCTATAGTGCTGCCAACATTCGCTAGCCATATTTTGTCTTGTCCCTTCATCAAACTTATCAAAATCATATCTCTTGCTTCTCTCTGAGATAGCATGCACCTTGGCTTTGATCTTTGGAAGCTTTGATGAGATCTGACGCCTTGCAGTGATGTTCTTGGGGAGGTTGACAAAGTCTTTGGCAATACCCTTGAAACCACTTATATGGTTCTCCCTGTCTTTGAGAAGATGCATGAACTCATCTATAATATCCTCAACTTCATACGCAACTTCTCTTACTTGCCTCACCCATGTTTCCACTAACTCACTTCTTTCCATTCTTCTTTCTGCATCTTTTAAGAATGATCTCATGGTCTCTAACTCAAGCTTGATCTCTTCAATTCCATCATGAGCATCTCCTAGGAGTGATGCCTGTTGAAGTAGGATAGTTGTAAGTTTATCAAGCAAGAAGTTTACAGCACCATCTGCCATATTTGCTCCTAAATTTCTCCCTCCCTCTGTTTCTCCCTTGTTTGTTGTTTCCTTTGTTACCCTTTTCCCATATTGTATTTTTTTAAAAAAAAACAAAAAAAAGTATCTCGAAACATAGGAATGGCTCATTTCTTTTTCTTTGTTTTCCTGGGGAAATTACATCGGTTCTATGAACTTTCCTCCCCGTAGAGTTGGTCAAAGGTCAACCTTTTTTTGGTGAGAATTGTCAGCAACGAGTCCGCACTGTGGCTACCGAGTAACTCATGCTTGGACGGAGAACCCCTTCAGCTAGCTTTGGGATTTAAGTAGAATTATATTGAAAGGAGTTTCATTAACCCTATACAAGTTCCACAGAAATTTCAGCAGGAAATCATGATTTGTTATGGAGGTTTTGTCTTTCTAGCAACGTTTGTTGCTTTGTTGTCCACTCTGTTGGATCCAAAAATAAATAAAAATAAATAAAGAACGAGGAAATCGGTTGGAAAAAGAAGAAAGAAAAGAAGGCCAAAGTTGCCGATGTGGCTCATCTTTCGGCCATTTGATTGGCCTAATCTTATGGGTTTTGTTGGCCTTGTTTGATGACCCAGGTCAATTTTATGCTCTTAGTTGGCCCCAATTTTGGCTTAAGTCGGCTCTCTTATTTTTTTGGCCCATAGTTAGTCCTATTGTTGTTAAAGGCTCATCTTTGGCCACCATTCGCCAGCCGCCACCAACTCCAATGAGTTTTTGATCATCGTCACCGGTATTTGCCACATACCGCTGCCATTTCCAATCAAAAAGAAAAAAGAAAAAAGAAAAAAAAATCTTTTCAAACTCGAGTTTCTAAAATCTAACACCTTGAGTTTGAGGAGGATATTAGAATATATTTTCATGTAATTTTGATTGATAATTAAATGTCATAGTTTGAACTATGTAATTTTCCGCTTTTCAATTTCATGAATTTCTTCATGGGAAGCATTCCCATTGCTACAAACGATATGACATAAAACAATATTCTTAATTCTAAAGGGCACTCAATATTCACAACACCAACTAGGGTAGGTAATGAAAGGATTATTGTAATATGTAAACAAAATCAACAATATAATCAGATGCTTTCTAGCAATTCAATTAACTAAAATCCTGATTTTTAAGTCAAAAAAAAAAAAAAAAAATTTTGTTAAAAGTGCATTTTGACAATTTTATAGTAAAAAAGGTAAAATAAGTACTTTTGTAATTTTTTATCAATCATGCTAGCTTTTTGTTTGGCACATACTTTTAGGCACTAAAACTACTTTTTAAGCTCTTTAACGCAATTCTAAATATTTTTATTTATTTATTTACTAAAAGTACATTGTAAGTTCTTTAAGAGCAATCTCAAACATGCTCTTAGTACTTGAGTTATAAGCAAATAACAAGATTTATTGAATCAATTGCCTAATCTAATGATGTAGTAACAAAAAGAAGAAGAAGAAACGTCTTCAAATATAAAACTTAGATCTTGTTTGAGATTGCGGTAGGAAGCTTAAAAAAACTACATGTTTTTTTTTTTATATTAAATGGCCAAAATGCATTGTTTAAAAAGCTTAAAAATGAAGCTTTTTTTTTTTTTTTTTTTTTTTTTATAATTTTAAAAAAAGACTTTATTACTTTAAGAGCTCTATTTCCTAGTGCAATCCCAAACATGCTTTTAGCATCCTAAGATTAGCTTTGTAAAGGAAAGATACTCAGAATTTTTTTGATTCAATAACTCGTACTTCCAAAACTTTGATTCTTCAATACAATCGGAACACTAAAAATAAAAAAACAAAAAAAAAACCCTATGGCCGAAACTAGGACTTGGTTGTGTGTTGGTCACAACCCACGGCTTGGCAATGGGTCATATTTTCCCGCTATTTTTGCCTTTTTTTTTAAAAAAATTATTATTATTTTATGAAAAAGTATATATATATTTTTATCATTTTTGCTTCATTCGTGAAGATTTAACAAAGAAAATCCCAATGGATAGAGATGACAGAAAGTGACTTATAAATTAAAACCTAGCATTACTTTTTAAAATTTAGAGATACTTCAAGTCCAAGGAAATTCATATTGAAATTCCAAAAAGAAAAATGTAGTCAACAAGTCATTATGACTTGTAGCATGGCCTAACGTACTCTGAAAAAAATAAAGATAATTTTGTCTTATATTTAGTCAAGCAAAAAAAAACAAGAAAAACAGACTTGCATTATTATTGCAACGACTTTTACGCTAACGTGCTCATAGGGCATCTATATTATTCTATAGAACCCTTTAAAGTGACATGTATAATTTAAGCTATTAAAGAACATATTATTAAAAAAAACACATGTAATTCTCAATGTAGCCTTTTTGTCATTTTTTTTTTGTCCCATTGATTGGATCACTTTTGATCAACCATGCATATGCATAGTAAATGAGAATAACTTAAGTTCAGTTGTTGCAAAAAGTGGGAGTTTTTTGTCAACCACTCACAAGTTGACACCTCACATAAAGACAAAAAAATGCAAAAAAAATAAAAATAAAAATTACACCATGCTTTAGTGGATTCTCACACTTATTTCTTCTTCTTCTCTCCCATTTCTTCCTTCCTACCGACTTCTTCTTCTTCTTCCTTCCCTTTTTTCTTCTCTCCCATTTCTCTCTTCCTGCCAACTTCTTCTTCTTCTTCCTTCCATTTCTTCTTCTCTCCCATTTCATCATTCCTGCCGACAGAGAATATGGGTCTGGCCGTGACCCACGGCCAGCCTCTCCGGGTCACCCTCTAAGGGTTAATCTTCCCCTTCTAGGTTTTAGATTTAATCTAAAAACGATTTTTATAGCATTAGAAACAAATTTTGGGCATTAAAATGGGTTTATAGGCTGGGTTTTGTGGCGGCTAAGTTGGATATTCCAACGGTTGCAGCGGGTTGGGTGTTGTGGGTCAGTAATCTCTCACGACAGATCGTCTCTCTCCGGCAAGTAATCTCTCTCTCCGGTGCGTTGTTGCCACCTAGTTCCCATGGCTTCGACCTTCATTTTTGAAGCCCCAAGCAAACGAAGAACTCGACCTCCACTTCCCTATGAAAGGCGATGAAGACGACGACGATTTTGGGGCCAACCTTCCTCCATTTTTTTTTTAAGATTAATTAATATTTTAAATAGTAATCAGGTGTAGTTGTGTTTATTATAGAAGCTTAAGTTTGATTGGATTGGATTATGTGGCAATTTCTTATTGGTGGCAAAAACACCCCCCTTTCTGTCACGATCGAACAACGGCACCACTCATAGCAAATATGTCTACATTATCAAGTTGACAGACATCCTTTATTATGGAAGTGACCATGCATATGACACACTTTATATCACATCAACATTTTTTAATTACTACACATGATCAAACAAAATATTCACCCCCAGCCCACGTATATCATTTTTTTAACAAACAACCAGACCAGACCCACTACATGCATGAATATTCTATATATATACAATTTTCTTTGATATTTAACATGAAAAAACCATCAAGTTTCTAGGACCGTTACCCGCAGTTGTTACCTTAAATTTCCCAACAACATAATAGCCAACAGGCAGGGCGGGCATTCAATTTCTAAAGTCTTAATTTGCGCACGTCCCCTACGACGGCTAGCTACGACCGGACCAAGTCTCAAATTAATGACAATTTCTTTAGTCTTAATTTGCGCATGTCCCCTACGACGGCCATTCAAATGGATTATAAATTTGAAAGATAAATTAAAAAAAAAGTTGAAGTTTTGGACTTACAATAATTGTAAAAGTGTGTCCTGACACTCTTGTCTTCATCGGCACCACCCTAGTCTACTCAATTTGATGAGTAATGATATAAGAAAGACTAGAATCCTCTTAGAGTCATCTCAAATATGATGTAATATTTAAAACCATCAATAGATTAAAATTAAATAATGATTATGTAAAATTGAATGATGATTTTAAATGCTACATCACGATTGGGATGACTCTAAACTCTTTAATCCTTCTTATATCATTACTCCAATTTGATGGCCACAACCACCCAAATTTGAGCCATCTTAAAGTTGCGGTCACTATATGTTAGGCCATGGTTGATGTAACCATACTCAAAAGTTTGGTTGATGTGACTAATATTTTAACAAATCTATTTAGAGCTCTTTTTTAGATTCAAACAATATTTTAGTTTTTCTCTCTTTCCTCTTCTTCTTCTTCTTCTTTTTTTTTTTTTTTTTTTCTCATGTTTCTCAAATTGATCAAGATACATATTTTCTAGTAGAAATCTATAATTAAAAATATTTAAAAATTAAAGAAACGCGGTTTATAACATATATTTATGACTAGAATAAAATTAAATTTAAAATAAAAAAATAAACCTCATTTGTCAAAGGAATTATTTCGAATGGATACAAATATCCTCCAATTTTTTTTTTTTTTTTTGAACAAAACATTAGACGTTCTCATTAATCAATAATAAAAAAGAAGTCCAAACAGATCTCCTCCAATACATCTCATGAGAATCCATGGAACCCAAAGTTTCAACTTCTCCCTAACAGATAACAGACACACGATAAGCGTTACCACAAAGGCTGCACCAACTACTGCCCCCATTAGGTTTTTTGAAGTCGGAATTTGAGCTACCTAAAAACATTGTTATAATATCAAAGAGTAAAAACATGTTCCTCCAAAACCAGAAGGTTTGAATACCCACAGGTGGGACCACAAACCACATCTCGTCCATTTCCCTCGCCGTCACCATCCTTGCCAGTTCATGTGCTGGTCTGTTTGTGTTCCTGCTGCCATGAGCTATTTTCCATGCTGAAAATTTCTGCAAATACGTGTTGAGGTCTTGCAAGATTGGGTTCCTCAAGCTCAACCTGGCCACTCCGTTTTTTATAGCATCCACGACCACCTTTGCGTCTCCCACAAACAGCACCCTATCAATACCCCATGATCGACAAACCTGAGTTGCTGAAATTGCTGCCAATGCTTTTGCCTCAGTTGGGCCTAGATAACCTTTCCATGTGATGCTTTTGGCCATGATCATCTTCCCGCCGGTATGGTCCCTTATCAGTACTCCAATGCCCATCCATCCTTTTTCTTTATGTATTGCAGCATCCCAATTGACAAGAACCCATCCCATTGGTGGAGTGACCCATTGAACCAGCCTATCGCTAGTCTCCGCTGTGACCTTCTTCTCTTGGGCAACTTGGAATTCAATTAGAGCTCCCTACGTCCTGAGAAGAATTTCCTTCGGAGAAGAGAAAACCCCTCCATGAACACTCTCATTCCGCTGTAGCCATATTCTTCGGGCCAACCCCACAAACAATCTCATCTCCTCCTCATCATAGATTGAGAACATATCTTTCTATAACCTATAAAAAGTTTGGACCCCCATGGGCACTCTTACGAAATTTTCGACCCTTCACTCCAAACATCCATGGCTGATGAGCATTGCCATAAAGTGTGGAACACCCAAGCCACATATGAGGCACATCGGATCATCAATTATCTTCCTCCGGAATAAGTTTGAACATGTTGGCAGTATCTCATGACTTGCTCTCCACAGGAAGTGTTTTCCAACATTTGGCACTTGCATCCTCCATATTTTATCCCACACGTCACTGCAAGAGGTTGAGCACCCGGCAATGTTCACCTCTTTTATCTCTTTTTTTCAAATGGTATGCACTACGAACCGAAAAATCTCCTTCATTGTTCCCCTCCCCAGCAAAATATCCTCTTTGTTCGTACTACTAAGAGGAATGGACAGAATTTTCTTAACTTCATCCGGTGAAAAAATCTGTTCTAGCAAGCTAATATTCCACCACTTTCTTTCTCTTTCAATAAGCTCACATACCTTAGCCGATGGGGCTAAAATAGCCAGGGGGATTGTACCTTGTATGCAGTCGGAGTGGGCAGCCATTTGTCTTCCCAAATTCGTATCTTCATTCCATTTTCCACCCTCCACACAAGACCCTTCCAAATAAGTCCACTCGAGCTTGTATGCTCCTCCATGCAAAAGATGGCTTTTTTCCCATAGTAGCTTCAAGAACTGAGCAATTGGGAAAGTATTTTCCTTTTATGATTCTTGCAGTGAGGTTGTCCGGAGTTTTCCTCCAAATTGATTTGGAGGAAATTTCTTTCAACTTACTCTAATAATTGAATTTCTGTCCATTTCAAATTCACATTTATCTTTATGATAGGATTATCTAACAGTTTCAACTTGCACAAGAAATAAATTTCCTCCAAATTGAAATAGAGGAAATTTCCTTCGACTTACTCTAATAATTGAATTTTTGTCCATTTCAAATTCACATTTATCTTTATGATATATAGGATTATCTAACACTTTCAACTTGCACAAGAAATAAATTCTAGCATTGAATGTTAGACCAATTAGCATTGAATGGTAGACCAATGATAATTGAATATTCTCCAATTCATTTTACTTTTTGAAGGGATAAAAACACTCATTCAAATCCCCCATCTCCCCTCATGTGTGGACATGTAAAAAAAAAACACTCATTCGATCAATATAACTAATCAAATATTATCCAATTCAAATGAACTGACGAGTATCCTAATTCATGTTGACAACTAAGGTTTTAGAAGGAGAAGAATCAAATGATATTAATGCTATTTTAATTACTTATTTACCATATTTAGGAGCCTTAATTAAGTAATATTGACTATAATTAGGCCTATAAATATTTTTTTAGGAAAAAAATTATTAATATTCATTAATTGGGGCTTAAGGCCACTACATAATCGGCCTAAAATAATGCTACACGGAGGATCTTGTACGTCTTGGCAAATGTGATGTGCCTTTCAAAACCACCACTAAATTTGAAATGATCTTTATTGAATTTTGATCTATAAGCAATTTTAAAAATTATATCACATTTGAGATAATACAAAGAAAATTCCAATGGTACTCATCGGCCTAATGATGGAGCCGGCTTTGGACAAAATGTCTTTAAGTTAACACCGTTGTAGTATCAAGTTACACCGCCATATCCCTAAATCTCTTTGGAGAATAGTAGGTGTTCCTATTGTGTTCTTATAGTCCTAAATGAATATTATTTTCTAAAAATCATGTGAGTGAAATAAGAGCTAATTTTATTTTTATTTTTATTTTTTTAAAAATAATATCCACCTAAAAACAAAAAAAAAAAAACCTAACATTTTCCCGAACCTTTTTAGGAGTTAACATGGAAGAGTCACTTCGCACTGCCGTGTAAGCCGAGTTAGTATTTAAATAATTTTGAGAATGAAAAGCAACGGATGGAAATTAATTAGCAGCAACGTATACGTAAGACATAGGGGAAGAAGCAAAATAATATTAACTAGGACCTGCGTGTCAAGAAAGGCAGTAATATAGGTAATTCCTTCCCTTGTATATATATATTGAAATATCCCGTGTCTTCCCTTCAACTGATAAGGACTCATTCAAAACCCTCATTCAAAGTCCCAAGAAACAAGGACTGCACGGAAGCTGTCTTCTGGATTCTGTGTTCCGACGGCAAAAGCAAGGTAATTTAAATGGCTCCCAATTGGCGCTATACAAATCCGCATGTTGCAGTTCTTTATATATATATATATATATATATATATATATATAAATTATGCAGAGGTTAACAACACCCTTAATCTGGCATCATCTTCATCATTTGGCAGTTCCAAAGAAGCCTACTTTTGGTATATCGCATCATCTTCATTCTCATCCTCATCCTCAAGCAGCTTCTCAAATATGTCATATGTGTTTATAAGCGGTTGCATGTTTGGGTTGTCGACTTTTTTGAGTGGACTGGTACCCAGATGGCAGTTGCTGTCAATATTTGTGTTTTCACTTTTCAAGATAGATACTGCTGTGGTGTGTGAATTTTTTAGTGCCTCACTGCTTTCGTTTTATTTTTTTTATTAATCGTACAGGTGGAAGATTCCCTTTCTTGATAAGAAACATGTCGGCTCCAACAAGTTCCATGTCAGCAGTAAGGAAGGCTGTGATGGGGGAAAATGAGAGAGTTCAACAGGTGGAGTTGTTAAGCTCAGTTGATGATTTGTATGGAGGAGTTCGTGTAAACATGGAGCATCATCCTATGGATTCCAAGGCCTTCGCTACTTTGCTTAAAGCTTCAATATCGCATTGGAAGCAACAGGTATTATATATATTGTTGAGACGACTTCCTGTGCTGCAATAGTATTCCCCCAAGACAAGGACGAGGTCAAAGAGTCTTTGGTTGGGAAGGTCAGGGGGTTTTTAGTTGAGGTTGAAAACTCTTCGATGCTTAAGTAATTAATTTCTTTATATGGCCAAAAGTACTGTTGAGCAGTGCAACTAAATACCCTAAAACCCTTTCGGGTTCATTTACGCTAAAACCTTTTTGGGTCCACAACGAGAAACTCTAGAAGTGGTGCGACCATTCTTGGTGTTATGTAATGGGTGGCCAACCACCCCACCAATAGAATTCATTCGATTTTTGTTTGTTTTTAGTTTTCTTTGAATTTGGGTTTGAAAAAAAAAATAATAATGTGGGTCTTAAAAAAAACACAGTTTATTCCTCTACCAATAACTATCAGGAATCATGTAAATATCTATTTTATAGAATAACGTACAACCAAATAAAAAAAAACAGTACTTATTCTATAAGAATAACCATTCCAATAGAGGTTACTCTTCCACATACATAACGTGGATTGAATGTGCAAGTAACTGCTATATGCCCTAATATGTTATGAATTTGGAATATAATTTGCAGGAGAAGAGGGGTGTGTGGATTAAATTGCCTATCGAACAAGTAAATCTTGTTGAAGCTGCAGTTAAGGTAAACATACACATTTCCAACTTAGACCATATGCTGGGTCAGCTTCAGAAAAACTTACTTTGAATGTAAAAATGTGTAGTTATTGGCATATAGTCTTTCCAAATCCTGCTTCATAATCTTGTTATGCTGCTAATTTTACAGGAAGGATTTAGGTATCATCATGCTGAGCCAGATTATTTAATGCTTGTATATTGGATTCCTGAAACTATTGATACTCTTCCTGCAAATGCTTCACGTCGAGTGGGTATTGGTGCTTTTGTCATGAACAGTAAGCGAGAGGTATTTCCCACAGTTATCATTATTATCATTGTTTTCACTACCCAATAATACTCTAATTCTTAATTTTTAACATACTCAATCCAAACAATAGCAATTTAAATTTTAGATTATCTTAAGGGGTAGCTTCACTTAGCCTCCCAAAATACTGCGTCTTTTGCAAACACTCCTCAAATGTTTAAAGTCTCTGACTTTGGTGTATTAATTGAACTTTCATTTCGTTCAAATTACTACATTTTTATTAGATATTGGGATTAAATGAGACGATAAAAATGATAAAAATACCTTTATATCCCTAAAATTTTGCACCCCTTCGTTAGGATTTAATAGAAAATCCTAACGGAGGGAGTAACTAAAACGAAATGAAAATTCAATATACCAAAGTAAGAGATTCTAAACATTAAAGGGGTTGGTGTTTGCAAAGGGTGCGATATTTTAGGGGGCTTAAGTGAAATTATGTCCTTATCTTAATGCTGCTATCAATTTAAATTCTTTTGTTTTGAAAATTCTACTAGTTCTTAAATTTCCCATCCAATCACAATCTATATATATATGCTTGCGTGTGAGGGAGTTTTTACTAGAAAGTGTAAAGTAATTCATGCTTTATTAAATAAAGTTACAACTTTATCATGGATTAAATATATATATGAAAATTACATAAATTGATTGGTCATTCATATGACTAGGACCAGATGGACACCATAAGATTATCTCAAATGCAAAAACACAAAGAGGGAACTTCAAAAACTCTATGGATCAAATGGTAGTTTTCATCTGTGTCTCAAGTACAGATTACTCTGTTCATATATCATATAGCTTCCCTCTGTTTTATTATTTTTATTTTTTTATTCTTTGGAAAAAATAACCTGCTCCAGTGTATTTGGCTTTAAAATTTCAATTTCTTCAATACCAGAAATGTGATGGCCTGATATATCTGACTACTGAAATTAATGTCATCATATGATAGGTGCTTGTAGTTATGGAGAAAGGTGGCATATTCAAAGGAACAGGCGTGTGGAAGTTCCCTACTGGGGTTGTCAATGAAGTAAGTACATTATGCGTGCGGTTCTTTATCCAATTCTTTAGAACATTTTAGGAAAGTGAACTGAAATTTTGCATCCACAGGGTGAGGATATTTGTACAGCTGCAGTTAGGGAAGTCAAAGAAGAGACAGGAGTAAGTCATAATTGTACAATTGGTTGACTCAAATGAAATATGACATGTGGGTTTACACATGCCAATGCAAATCTAAGACCATTCCTTATATTTTGTTTCAGATTGATGCAGAATTCGTGGAAGTTTTAGCATTCAGGTGTGAAATTTTCTCAGTATTATCTTCCCTGTAAAAGCAACTCAATTTATCTTCCCTGTTATTAGATTGATAAATTTTCAGTATAATATGCATGCTCCTCAATCTCCTTTTTGATTTTTGGGCCTCATTACAGGGAAAGCCACAAGGCATTCTTTAGCAAATCAGATTTGTTCTTTGTTTGCATGTTGCAACCACGCTCCTTTGACATCCAGAAACAGGATCAGGAGGTTGAAGCAGCCCAGGTACTTTTTTTTTTTTTTTCAACAATAACACTATGCTTGTTTTGCTTTCAGTAAATTTGCATCAACTTGGATTAGGGTTTTGAGTATAAAATAGTATTAGTTTTGTTAATCAAAATGATTTTGGGCAAGTCACAATGTGGATTAAACTTTTGTCAATCCTACTAGCTGCTGCTACTCTTTGGATTAACTCTTCCAAAATCATACTAGACGGATGCAAGACCTTGAGCCAAATTAATCAGTTTGCTATTCGTATTTGAGGAAAGAAATGGATTTAAGGAACAATCACATGCTGGAGTCAGGGTCTAGTTGATAAGTCCAATTGGGAGCTTTTTAACCCGGCCTTGTGGTTTGATGTTTTGCACTTATATTTGAAGTAATAGAAAAGTAGGAAAGTTTGACTCAAATAGGTCCTCCTAAATTACTGAAATATGAGACAAGGTTTCCTTATGTTCATTTTTTTTTTCTTTTCTATTCTCTAGTGGATGCCATTTGAGGAATATGCTGCCCAACCTTTCAACCGAGAACATGAGCAATTCAATTATGTTGCCAAGATATGCTTAGCAAAGTCAGAGAAGGGCTATGCTGGTTTTTCTCCAATATCTGCAGCTACATCTTCTGGCAAAACAGGCGGCCTTTACTGCAACAATCCGGATATACACCTATTAACTTCTGACCATAAGCAGTAGCTAGCTTTCAATACGGCAGTGTCAATAAATGATATGATCTATGCAAATTTTCCCTATATTTTTTGTATTGAAATTCAAATAAAAAAAAGCAAGAAAAGCGGATGCACGTCAGTATAACGGCTTTTGTGCTAGCGTGCTCTTAGGTATTGTATATTATAGAACCCCTTGAAGGGTTGGTCAAATGTTATATTCTGTCCAGATTTGTTTACCATATGATACGACTATTCCAAAAAGCATATATGTTTGTTATGCAATGGGTGTATGTTAAGATTCATTCTATGCTTTTTGTCCACATAATTATAACACAATATGGCTTTCTTTCTTTGCTAGTAATACATGATCGTATATAATTTCATTTCGATTAGTGGATCATTTACCATTTGTCCTAAGAGTGTTTTGATTAGAGAAACATTTTAGTATAACAAGAAGGAATATGACAAGAGTATGGCTTGCATCTTGCATGTGATATGTGCGTACAAGACGCAAGTGGAAGATTCCCTTTTCCCCCTCTCTCGCTTTGAATAGGAAAAAAAAAAAAGGCATAAAGTAGAAGATGTCACATCAATAATTGGGGCCGGGCCAAGTGACATACCCAATAAAACTTTTGAAATAAAATCTCGAAATATTGAAAAATGGGTTCAGTCTATCGCATTAAAAATTGTGAAATCTATATAAGGAAACCTTTTGACTGAATAATGAAGAACTATTTTTGGTCTATTAAATACATTAAAAACACGTTCAGGACATGTCTCAATTCTAAGAGAACACATGTTGCAATTCTTGGCCACTTATGAACAGTGACAAAGCTACTTATGGACGGCGTTGCCCCTGCAGGAGTTAAAAAAAAAAAAAAAAAACTATTATAAAGGAACCTATCCCCTTCAAGAACTAATGGCCCCTACATGTTTGGGTTGTTGACTTTGTTGCGCTGAATGGTAGATGTTGCCAATACTTTGCCTTCAAGATTTGGTGATATATACCGGGCGCTGTGCTGTGTGAGTTTTTGTAGTGTACTCAGTGCATTATTACTTCCTTACTTTCTTCATAAACCATGTCAGCAAGGAACGCTGTGATGGGGGAAAATGAGAGAGCTCAACAGGTGGAGTTGTTAAGCTCAGTTGATGATTTGTATGGAGGAGTTCGTGTAAACATGGAGCATCATCCTATGGATTCCAAGGCCTTTGCTACTTTGCTTAAAGCTTCAATATCACAATGGAAGCAACAGGTAGTATATTATATATATATATCTTTTCATCTTATGAGGGACTGCATATGCAGGCGGTTATTAACCGCAATTAACTGTTATCCGAGATTTATATGCGGATGTGGTTAGCGAAAATCACTAACCGCATATACAGATACGAATAACAATTTTAGAATATGCGAACATCATTTACAATTGTGTTTCATAGTTTGTATGTTTATTGTCACTACCCAATAATACTCTAATTGTTGTCACAATTATCATCATTGTTGTCACTACCCAATAATACTCTAATTCCTAGGCTCCGTTTACTTCGACATAAAATAGTTTTCAGAAAAATCATTTTTGCATTTTACGGTGTTTACTACGACATAAAATAATGGTCAAACAAAAATGATTTCGTAATGAGTATGATTTAACACTCTGTAGATATTGGTGTATAGTCTTCCTCAAATCCTGTTTGTTCTGCTAATTTTACAGGAAGGATTTAGGTATCACCATGCTGAACCAGATTACTTAATGCTTGTATATTGGGTTTATGAAACTACTGATACTCTTCCTGCAAATGCTTCACATTGAGTGTGTATTGGTATTGTTGGATCTCTCTTAAGCAGCAGAAGTGCAACTGCTCTATTAAGGGGTAGAAACTTTTTTCCTTCTCTATTATGATTACATAGTTTTTATCAGAGACATCATCTGACATGTAATAAGTTGAGTCGAGGAAAAGCGTTCAAAAGCAGAGCAAGACTCTGAAGCAGAGTATACATAGTTGAAATCTGGAGGGAGAGGAATGCTCTAAAAGGAAAAATAATTACTAGAAGGGAAGAGGAATGAATTTCCATGAGAATATACCTTCCAGCTACCACAATAATAATAATAAAGAATATTAAAATGAAGTAGATAAAGATTTAGAGAGTTGAATGTGGGGTGTTTTTGAAAAGCTACTAGCTAAAATAGAAAAGTGGGTGTTCTAGCTAAAATTTAGCTAAAGTTTGGCTAGTTCACTAGGAATGCTCTTACAAAAGGACATTCTTAATTGCAATAAATCCTGAAATAGGCAGTTTTTGAAGTGCAACTTTTCATTCTACTTAGACAACCTTTATGCGTATTGCCAACTAATGACGATCCCCTGCACTAGTTGAATTGAGATTGTCATATCCAACAAACGTGTTCTGGCTTGTAGAAGGATCAACTCTCTGCTGTGGTGAGGTGGACTGTGATGCAGCTAACAGCCGCCATATACAGAGGTCTTCAGGTACTTGTTCTAATGCCCATGAAACATGCAAGAAAATTTAACTCTTGTTCTTGCAAAAGAATGTGTTAGTTAAAATGCCCATAATTGCATTGGCTTGGATTTAATTTTGAAGCAGCTTCAACTAGTTGCATTCTTTATGCTGAAAATACTGTCTTGAAAGGAAAGCAGGCTTCTAATTTGATAAAACAGGGGAAAAAAAACTATTACATCTGCATATCTGGCAGCTTCACTAATATCTCACTGTTGTGTCTCATTTGATTGTATATAAGTCCTTTAATTCGAAGTTTCATCATAACTCACAATAGTATGCAGAGAACTGCAAGATGTTACTTTCTTTCTACTTGTTAAGCATGTATGTTTTAGCTTTTTGTTAGATGCGTAGCATTTGTCTATGATATTCATGTGCACACCATCCGCTGCAAAAATTGTTGACACGTTGCTATAAAGTTTTGAATTGTGTAGGATTATTGTACACTGCTTTGTTTTTGCTTGGATTAGTAGCACAGAGAAGACAAAGAGACAGAATATTAGGATTCTGACCCCTCAGGCCTCTAGAGTTGTAAGATTCAAAAAAAGAAATTCCTTTTTTCTCAAATTTTGGAAAGGGAAAAAAAAAACATTATCTATGATTTGTTGTTTACGATGGAATTATTTCTGAGTATATTGAATGAATCTGTAAGTATTAGTTAACTTCCTTAGTTTTTGATTTACCTAAAAAAAATAAAAATAAAAAAAGAGAATGGCAGTGTATGGATCCCCTTTGTGGGCAAGGACGTGTGCCACTCAAGATTACAAGTTACTTTGATTTTCCTGTCCTGGCCTCAACATTGCAGAGTCAAAACTGCAGCAAAAGCAGACTAGAGGTATACCACTGCCAATTGATTACCTTAACAACAAGAAAGAAGGTAATTTTTATTTTATATTTGGAATAGCTCACATTTGACTATCGAAGTGTTTCAACTACCTGATTTTGTCCCTTCAAATATACAAGTTTGATTGTGGGTATGTGTCGTACCTTTGCTTGATCTTGATTTGCATCATCCCGCAGCCTTCCTATGAATTCTTCTGGCATTTGCTCCAGGTGTAACTTCTTGAGGTTAGTCAGATGTTCAATGCCCTCAGGCAACATCTTTAGCTCTGGACAACAAATTAGATTCAACTCCCGAATGGTTGGCAATGCACCCTCTTCCACTACTAGACTATCCAATTGTGCAAGCTCCACAATATTGAGTTTGTTGAGTTTAGGAAACCATCCCGCCTTAAAGTGCAAGAGCTTCCCATCGTAGGCCTTCTTTAGTTCAAGAAACACTAGAGCAGACAGCACGTGTAGAGAAGAAACAATATCATCTTGGAGACAAGACATACTTAAGTACAAATGAGAGGCGTGCCCGAGACCCAAGCCAGTGAGGCAACCTATTCAACTGCCCAACCAATTCCATCTTCTGAAGAAATGGTGGAGGCAGAGACAAGGCTTCCAACTGAAGTTTTTCCCCGTTAGTTGCCGTCACACCTAAATGAAGGAGGTTTGTCATCTTTTGAATGGAAGTGCACAACTCTGGTCCATCAACATTTCTAAGCCTTTTGATCTCCAGCCTTCTGAGCTCAGTCAAGTTCCCAATTTGTTGGATTGACTCTTCCTCTGCTTCAATGCATGCTAGAGTTTGTAGGCCTCGAATATTCCATATTCCTGCAGGAGCCTGAATGCTGTTAGGAATATTGGATGTTTCAGAATTCTGATCATTGTTGAAAATGTATAGATGTCTCAATCTTGGTAGTTTTGATATTCCACTTGGTCACCTTCTCACATTAGTATTACGGACATCCAAGGTTTGTAGGTTCTGTAGCCTTTCCATTGACTTGGGAAACTTACTAATCTTGGTACCTCTTAGGTTCAAGTACTCAAATTGAACAAATTGACCAATGTGCTTGGTATTGTTTCAATAGGAACCCTTTGTAGTTCGAGGTCCCTTAGCAATTTGAATTTCAATGATACTTCATCCAAAGAGAATGAGGTACACATATCTGTCTTAAAGACGAAGAAAGAGCGAAGGTGGTGTGAAACGGTCCTACTCAATCGAATGTTTTCACCTCTATCATATACTGATAAGCGGTGGACTTTCCCTTCTAGCTTTGATTCACGTCCATCATATGCTGTACAGAAATTCTCTTTCTCAGATGTTGCCATAGCCAGTTCATGCAGAACATCATGCACTCGACATGTCTTCACCCTCCCCGCAGCATTAGTCTCTGTGACCTGAATCATGCTTAGAAAAATTAGATCTGTGAGGTACTCCTCTGCTACCTCCTCCATAGTTATCCCTTTTCTTTCTTTGACGAACCCTTCTGCTACCCAGAGCCGAATCAGCTTCTTTCTCTTGATCTGGTAACCAAATGGAACATACTGCAATACAAGAAACAGTGTTTTAGATAGAAGGGTAAATCTCTAAAACTCAACAACAAGATACCCTTCACTTTTCCCAGCATGGGATTGTTGCTAAGTTGCCAATTGAGACTTTCTTTAACTTTCTTCCATTCTCCAATTGTCTTGCTTCTTGAACACATGAGACCTCCTATTGCCACAATTGCAAGTGGCAAGCCTTCACATTTCTTCATAATGGCCTGAGCCAATGGTTGCAGTTCTGCTGGACAGCGGCGACCTGGTTCATTCCAAAATGCCTTCTTACAGAAGAGGGTCCAAGCATCATTTTCACAAAGGGGCTCTAAGGCGATGAACACGGAATCCAATTCCGACAGATGTAGCAACATTCTCATTTCTCGTTGTCAGGATAATTCTGCTTCCATGTTTATTATTTGGAAAAGCACCTCTCATTATACTCCAGATATCTATGCTCCATACATCATCCATGACAACAACATACCTCTTCTGATGCAAAAAGCCAATGAGCATTGCCATGAGCTGCATATTGTTCATTGATTCAAGGTTGCTTGGTAACTCTGCTTGCTTTGTCCCAAAAAATTCTCTGACTATGCTTCTTAGTAGATCTTCAATGCCATATGTTTGGGACACAGATATCCATGCACAGCAATCAAAGTGTCGCTTGATTCTTTGGTCATTGTAGACTCTTGTAACTAGAGTGGTCTTACCTAGACCGCCCATTCCCACAATTGAAATAATTGCCCGGCGTTGTTCATCCTCCAGTAACCATTCAAGCATTTGTTTTGTGTCTTCTTCCATTCCTACTATCTCGTCTTCATCAAAAAGGACTGATGATTCTCCGTAGTGCTGCCAACATTCGCTAGCCATATTTTGTCTTGTCCCTTCATCAAACTTATCAAAATCATATCTCTTGCTTCTCTCTGAGATAGCATGCACCTTGGCTTTGATCTTCGGAAGCTTTGATGAGATCTGACGCCTTGCAGTGATGTTCTTGGGGAGGTTGACAAAGTCTTTGGCAATACCCTTGAAACCACTTATATGGTTTTCCCTGTCTTTGAAAAGATGCATGAACTCATCTATAATATCCTCAACTTCATATGCAACTTCTCTTACTTGCCTCACCCATGTTTCCACTGACTCACTTCTTTCCATTCTTCTTTCTGCATCTCTTAAGAATGATCTCATGGTCTCTAACTCAAGCTTGATCTCTTCAATTCCATCATGAGCATCTCCTAGGAGTGATGCCTGTTGAAGTAGGATAGTTGTAAGTTTATCAAGCAAGAAGTTTACAGCTCCATCTGCCATATTTGCTCCTAAATTTCTTCCTCCCTCTGTTTGTCATGTGTTTTTCCTTTCCTCTCTCTCTCTCTCTCTCTCTCTCTCTCTTTTTCCGACTGGTTCGAGGTTTCACTTTTGTTGTGATAGAGTCGATAGACTTCTTGGTACGTTGATATTTCCTCATTAGACAGCCTATAATGAGATAGAATATGCTGGTCCATGTTTTTTTTTTCCTAAGCTGGTCCTTCTTGTTTATTAAACAAGAACATGTATTTATAATAACAAAATTACTTTTGAGATTTTGCTAATTGTTATCCTCCTGGAAACTTTCGGTTAATAGTTTGTACTGTTTTTAAGCACTGTAGTTTTTGTTTGGTGTTGGGAGCTCATCCCTTGTTTGTTGTTTCCTTTGTTAACCTTTTCCCATATTGATTTTTTTAAAAAACTGGTGTATCTCGAAACATAGTAGTGGCTCATTTCTTTTTCTTTGTTTTCCTGGGGAAATTACATCGGTTCTACTATGAACTTTCCTCCCCACAGAGTTGGTCAAAGGTCAACCTTTTTTTGGTAAGAATTGTCATCAACGAGTCCGCACTGTGGCAACCGAGTAATTCATGCTTGGACGGAGAACCCCCTTCAGCAGAATTATATTGAAAGGAGTTTCATTAATCTTATACAAGTTCCATGCACAGAAATTCCAGCAGGAAATCACGATTTGTTATGGAGGCTTTGTCAAACGTGCGTTAGTTTTGTCTTTCTAGCAACGTTTGTTGCTTTTGTTGTCGACTCTGTTGGACTTGGATCCAAAAACAAAAAAACAAAAAAAAACAAAGAACGAGGAAATCGGTTGGAAAATGAAGAAAGAAAAGAAGGCCAAAGTTGCCAACGTGGCTCATCTTTCGGCCATTTGTTGGCCTAATCTTATGCCTTATGGGTTTTGTTGGTCTTGTTTGATGACCCAGGTAGTTGGCCCCAATTTTTGGCTTAAGTCGGCTCTCATTTTTTTTGGCCCATAGTTAGTCCTATTGTTGTTAAAGGCTCATATTTGGTCACCATTCGCCGGCTGCCACCAACTCCAGTGAGTTTTTATCATCATCACCGGTCTTCGCCACAGGCCGCTGCCATCTCCAACTAAAAGAAAAAAAAAAATTCTTTTCAAACTCAAGTTTCTAGAATCTTACACCTTGAGTTTGAGAAGGACATTAGAATATATTTTCATAATTTTGATTGATAATTAAATGTCATAGTTCCAACCATGTAATTTTTATGTGGTTATTTTCTTTTCTTCCGCTTTCAATTTCATGAATTTCTTCATGGGAAGCATTCCCGTTGTTACAAACGATATGACATAAAACAATATTCTTAATTCTAAAGGGCACTCAGTATTCACAACACCAACTAGGGTAGGTAATGAAAGGATTATTGTAATATGTAAACAAAACCAACAATATAATCAGATGCTTTCTAACAATTCAATTAACTAATTCCCAATTTTTAAGTTTAAAAAAAAAAGATTTTGTTAAAAGTGCTTTTTGACAATTTTTAGAGTAAAAAAAGTTAAAGAAGTACTTTTGTAATTTTTTACCAACAAATTAAAAGTACATTTTCAACTCTCTAAGAGCAATCTCAAACATGCTCTTAGTACTTGAGTTCCTAGCAAATAACAAGATTCATTGAATCAATTGCCTAATCTAATGATGTAGCAACAAAAAAAGAAAGAAGAAGAAACGCCTTCAAATATAAAACTTAGAAACCATTTGAGATTGTGTTAGGAAGCTTAAAAAAGCTACATGTTTAGTAAAAAATTTCAAAAGCATTTTTTTATTACTTTTTTACACTAAAATTGGCCAAAATACAATTTTTAAAAAGCTTAAAAATGAAGGGTTTTTTAAAAAAGAAAAGAAAAAAAAGACTTTCTTACTTTAGGAGCTCTATTTCCTAGTGCAATCCCAAACAAGCTTTTAACATGCTAAGATTAGCTTTGTAAAGCAAAGATACTCAGAATTTTATTGATTCAGTAACTCTTCCAAAACTTTGATTCTTCAATACAATCAGAACACTACAAAAAAAAAATAATAATAATAAAAAAAAAAACCCTATGGCCGAAGCCAGGACTTGATGTTGGTCACAACCCACGGCTTGGCAATGGGTCATATTTTCCCGCTATTTTTTGCCCTTTTTTTTAAAAAAAAATTTATTATTTTATGAAAAAGTATTTTTATCATTTTTGCTTCATTCGTGAAGATTTAACAAAGAAAATCCCAACGGACAGAGATGATAGAAAGTGACTAATAAATTAAAACCCCAGCATTACTTTTTAAAATTTAGAGATACTTCAAAATTGGGCATAAATTTTCTACAAGCCAGATGGTAGGAAATTCATGTTGAAATTCCAATAAGAAAAATTAGTCAACAAGTCAATTATGATTAATTGACTTGTAGCATGGGCTGACGTACTCTGAAAAAAATAAAGATAATTTTGTCTATATTGATTCAAGCCAAAAAAAAAATAAACCAGACTTGCATTATTAGTACGACGACTTTTGCGCTAGCGTGCTCATAGGGCATCTATATTATTATAGAACCCTTTAACAAACCCAGCTTAATTTAAAGCGACATGTATAATTTAAGCTATTAAAAGAACATATTATTAAAAAAAAAGCAGAAGAAAAAAAAAACACGTAATTCTCTTGCATGTGGTCTTTTTTTCTTTTGCTTTTTGTCCCATTGGTTGGATCACTTTTGATCAATCATGCATGCATAACAAACATGTCTGCATTATCAAGTTGAGTCAATTGACAGACACCCTTAATTTATTATGAAAGTGGTGCAAGGGCAAACAACTTCTTAATATTTTCATTTCTTATATAAAAGTCAAAATTTTTTATTACATCAACATTTTTTAATTACTAGTCATGATCAAACAAAATATTCACCCCCAGCCCACGTACAAAATTTTTTTAACAAACGACCAGAACAGATCGACCAGACCCACTACATGCATGAATATTCTATATATATAATTTTCCTTGATATTTAACATGAAAAAACCATCAGGTTTCTAGGACCATTACCCGCAGTTGTTACCTTAAATTTCCCAACAACATAACAGCCAACAGGCAGGGCGGGCATTCAATTTCTGAAGACTGAAGTCTTAATTTGCGAGCGTTCCCTACGACGGCTACGACCGGACCAAGTCTCAAATTAATGACAATTTCTTTAGTCTTAATTTGCGCGCGTCCCCTACGACGGCCATTCAAATGGATTATAAATTTGAAAGATAAGAAAAAAAAAAAGAAAAAAAAAGGAGTTTTGGACTTACAATAATTGTTAAAGTGTGTCTTGACACTGTTGTCTTCATCGGCACCATCTCGGCCCACTCAATTCGATGGCCACAACCACTCAAATTCGAGCTATCTTAAAGTTGAGGTCACTATTTGTTATGCCGTGGTTGGTGTAACCATACTCAAAAGCTTGGTTGAGGTGACTAATATTTAATATTATTTTAACAAATCTATTTAGAGTTCCTTTTTGAGAATCAATTAATTTTTTAGTTTCTCTCTCTCTCTCCCCTTTCACGCTCGGTGTCTTTATATTAATATTCGATTAGCTATAAAAATATTCATTCGATTAATATAACTAATCGGATATTATCCAATTTAAATGAACTGGCGAGTATCCTAATTCATGTTGACAACTAAGGTTTTAGAAGAATCAAATGATATTAATGCTATTTTAATTACTTATTTACCATATTTAGGAGCCTTAATTAAATAATATTGACTATAATTAGTCCTGTAAATATTTTTTTAGGAAAAAAATTCATTAATTGGGGCCTAAGGCTACTACATAATCGGCCTAGAATAATGCTACATGGAGGATCTTGTGTCTTCCTGTTAGAAATAGTACTTCAAGTTAAGGTTTACTCAACCTTATAAATAATTTCATCTCCTTAATATCCAAGAATGGGACTTCCAACACGCCTCACGTGTGGCGGGAGGACATTCAAGCCAACACGCAACAAATGGGTGACGCGGACCATAATTTTTCTTTCTCGATACTGTGTTAAATTACAGGTTATCCCAAAAGCTGTTCGATAGGAAGAGGTAATTTAATCATTTAATCATTACTTTAACATCTCATCTCACGTGTGGCTCAAACTCCTTTTAATAGATGGTAACACGCTAATATTTAATTTAAATGGGGATGAATTGATGGAGTCAAGGTTTGATCCCATGACCTTTGGCTCTGAATATGTATATGGAGACAAGGTAGTGTTTGAGGACTTCATACTAAGCTCAACAGCTGACATGACAGATGCTGGAGTAGGAGAAATCGCATGAATAAATTTCTGTTTATCTTTATTCCCAACAGAAGCAAGACCCAAAAAGCAGGTTACATGCACAGCATCAATGTTAGAGTAAGGTTCACGAGCATAGAATATGCCTTTGGTACCTGCAATGTGATACCGTGGTTTTATCTCTGCTACTAATTCCGATACGGTAGAATCGCTGCCAAATGAATCAGAGAATCCTAGGGGAAGATCAGATGTAGCTGCTTCATATGTCACCCCACTCGGCCATTCATTAGTTAGGAACAAGTCAACTACTCCAGGTTCCTCAGCTATAGCTCTTAAAGCATCCACATCATCTTGCGTGTACATTCCAAACTGTTGACCATCGGATGAATGCCTACCAGACAAATACGCCACAGATAACCCATGGAGCGTGAACTTGCCACTGCCTTTCAACCAGAAAAGATTCTCACAGACCCTGAGGCCGTCCATCTTGAACCCTTTGTTAGCAACTTCCATTCCCTTTGAAATGGAGAGGATCCCATTCCTTGAAGAGCTGGCTGAGGGAGTGCTAATCATTTAATAATTACTTTAACACTCCCCCTCATGGCTCAAACTCTCTTTTAATAAGTGAAACATAAATTGAATTTAATTTGAAATAGGTCAGTTGACTTCGATCCTTTTGGCTCGAGCATACCATGTTAAATAGTGCCTACTCAACTCAAAAGTTACCAAGAAGCTTACCCTCAACCTTATAAATGGCCCATCTCCTTAATATCCAAGCAATGTGGGACTTCCAACACTTCCTAAATGTGATGTCTTTTATAATCACCATTAAATTTGAAATGATTTTTATTGAATTTTGATATATAAGCGATTTTAAAAATCATATCTCATTTGAGATAATACAAAGAAAATTCAAACATTACTCATTGGCCTAATGATGGAGCCGGCTTTGGACAAAATGTCTTTAAGTTATCGCCGTTGTAGTATCAAGTTACACCCCCATATCCCTAAATCTCTTTGGAAAATAATAGGTGTTCTTATTGTGTTCTCATTGTCCTAAATGAATATTATTTTCTAAAAATCATGTGAGTAATATAAGAGCTAATTTTTTTTTTTTTTTTAAATAATATCCACCTAAAAAACATTTTAAAAAAATACCTAACATTTTCCCGAACCTTTTCAGGAGTTAACATGGAAGAGTCACTTCGCACTGCCGTGTAAGCCGAGTTAGTATTTAAATAATTTTGAGAATGAAAAGCCAACGGCTGGAAATTAATTAGCAGCAACATATACGTAAGACATATATAGGGGAAGGAGCAAAATAATATTAACCTGCGTGTCAAGAAAAAGCAGTTAACTAGGAAATTAACCTGCGTGTCAAGAAAAAGCAGCAACGTATACGTTTGAGATATAGGTAATTCCTTCTTGTATATGTATATTCAAACATCCCGTGTCTTCCCTTCAACTGAAGAGGGCTCATTCAAAGTCTTAAGAAACAAGGACTGCACGGAAGCTGTCTTCTGGATCCTGTGTTCCGACGGAAAAATCAAGGTAATTTAAATGGCTCCCAAACTATACAAATCCGCATGTTGCAGTTCTTTATATATATATAAATTATGCAGAGGTTAACAACACCCTTAATCCGGCATAATCTTCATCATTTGGCTGTTCCAAAGAGGCCTACTTTTGGTATATCACATCATCTTCATCCTCATCCTCATGCATCTTCTCAAATATGTCATATGTGTTTAATTAGGCGGTTGCATATGTTTGGGTTGTCGAAATTTTTGAGTGGACTGGTACCCAGATGGCAGTTGCTGTCAATATTTGTGTTTTCAAGATAGATACTGCGGCTGTGGCGTATGAATTTTTTAGTGCATCACTGCTTTTGTTTTTTTTATTAATCGTACAGGTGGAAGATTCCCTTTCTTGATGAGAAACATGTCGGCTCCAACAAGTTCCATGTCAGCAGTAAGGAAGGCTGTGATGGGGGAAAATGAGAGAGTTCAACAGGTGGAGTTGTTAAGCTCAGTTGATGATTTGTATGGAGGAGTTCGTGTAAACATGGAGCATCATCCTATGGATTCCAAGGCCTTCGCTACTTTGCTTAAATCTTCAATATCGCATTGGAAGCAACAGGTATTATATATATTGTTGAGACGACTTCCTGTGCTGCAATAGTACTGTTCTTGCAAAACATGGGCGACGTCAAAGAGTCTTTGGTTGGGACTTAAAACTCTTCGATTCTTAAGTAATTAATATCTTTATATGTGGATAAAAAATATAATGGTTATTTGTCTCTAATATCCATGAATCACTAATGAGTGTTGAGTGAGATATAGAAGGGAGAGAGAGAGGTGTGAGAGACGGAGAGATACTCTCTCTGGGTCTTTTTTGGAGAAAGGAGAAGCTTCTCCTCCTCTCCTCTCCTACCTCTTTTTCTGAAAGCTCTATCATATCGGTGGCCGGCTATCTCACCCTAACAAAACAAGGAGGATATTTCCATAGGAATAAACTGTGTTTTTTCAAAAAACTAAACCTTATTATCCTTCTTTTCAAATCCAATTGTTTTTTTTTAAAAAAAAAAAAAAAAAATGAAATGATGGTGGTTGGCCAGCTTATAACAAAACGCAAGGGGGTGGTTTGGTCAACCCCCATGAGCATAAGAGGATGACCAAAAGTACTATTGAGTGGTGTAACTATCCTAAAACCCTTTTAGGTGCAACTACTCTAAAACCTTTTTGGGTCCACCATGAGAAACTCTAGAGGTGGTGCGACTATTCTTGGTGTTACGTAATGGGTGGCCAACCACCCCACTGATAGAATTCATTCGATTTTTGTTTTGTTTTTAGTTTTCTTCGAATTTGGGATTGAAGAAAATAAAAAAATTAATGTGGGTCTTAAAAAAAACACAGTTTATTCCTCTATGAATAACTATTGGGAATCATGTAAATATCTATTTTATAGAATAACGAATAACCAAATAAAAAAACATTACTTATTCTATAAGAATAACTATTCCAATAGAGGTTACTCTTTCGCATACCTAACGTGGATGTAATGCGCAAGTAGCTGATATATGACCTAATATGTTATGAATTTGGAATAAAATTTGCAGGAGAAGAGGGGTGTGTGGATCAAATTGCCTATCGAACAAGTAAATCTTGTTGAAGCTGCAGTTAAGGTAAACGCATTTCCAACTTAGACCATATGCCGGGTTAGTTTCAGAAAAACTTACTTTGAATGTAAAAATGTGTAGTTATTGGTGTACAGCCTTTCCAAATCCTGCTTCATAATCTTGCTTTGCTAATTTTACAGGAAGGATTTAGGTATCATCATGCTGAGCCAGATTACTTAATGCTTGTATATTGGATTCCTGAAACTACTGATACTCTTCCTGCAAATGCTTCACGTCGAGTGGGTATTGGTGCTTTTGTCATGAACAGTAAGAGAGAGGTATTTCCCACAGTTATCATCATTGTTGTCACTACCCAATAATTCTCTAATTCTTAATTTTTAATATACTCAATCCAAACAATAGCAATTTAAATTCTAGATTATCTTAATGCTATCAATTTAAATTCTTTTGATTTGAAAATTCTAATAGTTCTTAAATTTCCCGTCCAATCACAATCTAAATATATATATGTATGTGCTTGCGTGTGAGGGAGTTTTCAAGTGGCTAGGCTTATTAATCTATTAGTTTCCAAAGTATATATTTTTTACTAGAAAGTTTAAAGTCATTCATGCTTTATTAAATAAAGTTACAACTCTATCATGGATTAAATTAAATATATATGCAAATTACATAAATTGATTGGTCATTCATATGACTATGACCAGATGGACGCCATAAGATTATCTCAAATGCAAAAACACAAAGAGGGAACTTCAAATTTTGATGATCAGAAGTTTAGTTTGGCCGCAAAAGATAAATTTCTAGCTCTGTCATGGTCTTCTGGTTTGAAAAGTTGAAAGTAATAATGTTAAATATTGTAAAAAAAGAGTAAACTCTATGGATCAAATGGTAGTTTTCATTTGTGTCTCAAGTACAGATTACTTTGTTCATATATCATATAGCTTCCCTCTGTTTTATTATTTTTATTTTTTATTTTTTTATTCTTTGGAAAAAATAACCTGCTCTAGTGTATTTGGCTTTAAAATTTCAATTTCTTCAATACCAGAAATGTGATGGCCTGATATATCTGACTACTGAAATTAATGTTATCATATGATAGGTGCTTGTAGTTATGGAGAAAGGTGGAATATTCAAAGGAACAGGCGTGTGGAAGTTCCCTACTGGGGTTGTTAATGAAGTAAGTACATTATGAGTGCGGTTCTTTATCCAATTCTTTAGAACATTTTAGGAAAGTGAACTGAAATTTTGCATCCACAGGGAGAGGATATATGTACAGCTGCAGTTAGGGAAGTCAAAGAAGAGACAGGAGTAAGTCATAATTGTGCAATTGGTTGACTCAAATGAAATATGACATGTGGGTTTACACATGCCAATGCAAATCTAAGACCATTCCTTATATTTTGTTTCAGATTGATGCAGAATTCGTGGAAGTTTTAGCATTCAGGTGTGAAATTTTCTCAGTATTATCTCTCTCACCATGCATTTGCACATAGTGTTATCTTCCCTGTAAAAGCAAGTTTCAGATTGATAAATTTTCAGTATAATATGCATGCTCCTCAATCTCCTTTTTGATTTTTGGCCCTCATTACAGGGAAAGCCACAAGGCATTCTTTAGCAAATCAGATTTGTTCTTTGTTTGCATGTTGCAACCACGCTCCTTTGACATCCAGAAACAGGATCAGGAGGTTGAAGCAGCCCAGGTACTTTTTTTTTTCTTTTCAACAATAACACTATGCTTGTTTTGCTTTCAGTAAATTTGCATCAACTTGGATTGGGGTTTTGAGTATAAATTTGTATTAGTTTTGTTAATCAAAATGATTTTGGTCAAGTCACAGTGTGGATATAGGCATAAAATGTATCAAACTTTTGTCAATCCTACTAGCTGCTGCTACTCTTTGGATTAACTCTTCCAAAATCATACTAGATGGATGCAAGACCTTGAGCCAAATTAATCAGTTTGCTGTTCGTATTTGATGAAAGAAATGGATTTAAGGAACAATCACATGCTGGAGTCAGGGTCTAGTTGATAAGTCCAATTGGGATCTTTTTAACCGGGCCTTGTGGTTTGATGTTTTGCACTTATGTTTGAAGTAATAGAAAAGTAGGGAAGTTTGACTCAAATAGGTCCTCCTAAATTACTGAAATATGAAACAAGGTTTCCTTATGTTCATTTTTTTTTTCCTTTTCTATTCTCTAGTGGATGCCATTTGAGGAATATGCAGCCCAACCTTTCATTCGAGAACATGAGCAATTCAATTATGTTGCCAAGATATGCTTAGCAAAGTCAGATAAGGGCTATGCTGGTTTTTCTCCAATATCTGCAGCTACATCTTCTGGCAAAATAAACTGCCTTTACTGCAACAATCCGAATATACACCTATTAACTTCTGACCATCAGCAGTAGCTTTCAATACGGCAGTGTCAATAAATGATATGATCTATGCAAATTTTCCCTATATTTTTTGTATTGAAATTCAAATAAAATAAAAAAAGCAAGAAAATGGATGCACGTCAGTGCAACGGCTTTTGCGCTAGCGTGCTCTTAGGTATTGTATATTATAGAACCCCTTGAAGGGTTGGTCAAATGTTATATTCTGTCCAGATTTGTTTACCATATGATACGACTATTCCTAAAAGCATATATGTTTGTTATGCAATGGGTGTATGTTAAGATTCATTATATGCATGTGATATGTGCGTACAAGACGCAATTGGAAGATTCCCTTTTCCCCCTCTCCCGCTTTGAATAGGAAAAAAAAAAAAAAAGACGTAAGTAAAAGATGTCACATCAATAATTGGGGCCGGGCCAAGTGACACACCCAATAAATTTTTTGAAATAAAATCTCGAAATATTGAAAAATGGGTTCAGTCTATCACATTAAAAATTGTGAAATCTATATAAAGAATCCTTTTGACTGAATAATGAAAAACTGTTTTTGGCCTATTAAATACATTAAAAACACGTTTAGGACACATGTCTCAATTCTAAGAGAACACATGTTGCAATTCTTGGCCACTAATGAACAGTGACGAAGCTACTTATGGACCGCGTCGCCCCTGCAGAAGTAAAAAAAAAAAAAAACTATTATGAAGGAAGCTATCCCCTTCAAGAACTAATGGCCCCTACATGTTTGGGTTGTTGACTTTGTTGCGCTGAATGGTAGATGTTGGCATGTTGCCTATACTTTGCCTTCAAGATTTGGTGACATATACTGGGCGCTGTGCTGTGTGAGTTTTTGTAGTGTACTCGGTGCATTATTACTTCCTTACTTTGTTCATAAGTTCCATGTCAGCAAGGAACACTGTGATGGGGGAAAATGAGAGAGCTCAACAGGTGGAGTTGTTAAGCTCAGTTGATGATTTGTATGGAGAAGTTCGTGTAAACATGGAGCATCATCCTATGGATTCCAATGCCTTTGCTACTTTGCTTAAATCTTCAATGACACAATGGGAGCAACAGGTAGTATATTATATATATATATATATATATATATATATATCTTTTCATTTTATGAGGGACTGTATATTTGGGCGGTTATTAACCGCAATTAACCATTATCCGAGATTTTTATATGCGAATGAGGTTAGCAAAAATCACTAACCGCATATGTAGATACGAATAACGATTTTAGGGCATGCGGGCCTCATTTACAACTGTGCTTCGTAGTTTATATGTTCGTATTTTTGGATGAACTCATTGTGGGGTGTATGTATTTTCTTTGTTATTTTTAAATTGGAATGTAGAATCAAGATATGGATTTCATCTAAAACACTAGGGCTTATAAAATAAAATAACACTAAAATAAACCCAAAACACTACAAACATGCTTAAAACATTTTTAAAATCATATATGCAAATAAAGGTTAATAAGTGCACAAATAGCGGTTAATAATCTGATGATGTGGATGCGGATGCAATTACCTAAAAGTGGTAACCGCACAATGTGGATGTGATTATTGGCAATAGTCACGTATGTGTACAACCATACTTTTCAGTATCCATGTAGAGCAGGTTTGGTATACCTAATGGTCATTAATTTATGATTAGAATTAAGTATTACTGGGAATCTAAGGGGTTTGAATAGAACGATTTCCTATTCTTTTGTTTTGTGAGAACACATACGTTTTAATAGGAATCGAATCAAAATTCCTAAAATATCTAAATTTATTTATTTATTTTTAAAAATAAAATTCTTTGGGTGGCTAGGTTAACCACCCTAAATATTGGGATATTCTCATAGAAATATATATATATATTTTTTAAATACATCTTTTAATAATAATAAAAAATAATGGGAGTAGTCGGCCACCTATACCATAACACAGAGTAGTGTAGCCATCTCCATTGAGCATTAGAGGGTGGTTAATGGCACCAAGTGTGGTTGCACCACCCTAAGGGGCTCCGGGGGTGATGCATCCACCCCAGTGTTCTGTGATAGGTTGCTAACCATCCCACCAATTGCATTCATTTGGCTTTTGTTTCTATTTTTTTTTTCTTCTTTTAATTTGGGTTTGAAAATAAAATAAAACAATGTGGGTCTTAAAACAACACATCTATTCCACTATGAATAACTATCCCTCTATTTAGGAAAATAGTCATTTCCATGTGAACAATAATTCTGTGGAAGAGGAATGATACATACTCATCTCATCTCTCACTCCCATATCATTTGGCTATTGTGGCAGTGTCCATCGGCCATTGGATCAACCTTTATTAAGAAAGGAAAAAAAAAAAAAATTAAAGGGTTTATAAGCACTCTCACATCAACCCAATAATATGGGGATGATAGTAGATGAATATTTATAATTACTAACTATGAAATGAGGTGCAACCAAACAAAAGAATTGTAATTCATAGAAATAGCCATTTCATTCAAGGTTACTTTTCCATGTACCGAACGTGGATTTAAAGTAGAAGTTTATGCTATAAGTCCTAATATGTTATGAATTTGGAATATAATTTGCAAGGGAAGAGGGGTGTGTGGATCAAATTGCCTATCGAACAAGTAAATCTTGTTGAAGCTGCAGTTAAGGTAAACACATTTCCAACTTAAACCATTATTCTGGGTTAGCTTTAGAAAAACTTCAAATGTAAAACCATGTGTTAAATCACTACTTATCTTAAAAGCTTAAACTTATATCAAAAGACAAATTTAATCATTTAGTGAATGCTTTAATACTCCACCTTTTGTCTGGGCTCAATTTTAATAAGTAACGTTCAACACGTAAAATATTTAATTGAAATAAATGTAAATTGACAGAGACAAGATTCGAACTCAGACCATTTGCTTTGAAATGATCTTAAGCTTTTCGAATAAGTAATGAGTATGATTTAACACTATGTAGTTATTGGTATAGTCTTCCTCGAATCCTGCTTGCTCGGCTAATTTTACAGGAAGGATTTAGGTATCACCATGCTGAACCAGATTACTTAATGCTTGTATATTGGATTTATGAAACTACTGATACTCTTCCTACAAATGCTTCACATCGAGTGTGTATTGGTGCTTTTGTCATGATAAGTCAGAGAGAGATATTTTCCACAATTATCATCATTGTTGTCACTACCCAATAATACTCTAATTCTTATGTTCCGTTTACTTCGACGTAAAATAGTTTTCAGAAAAATTATTTTCGCATTTTACGATGTTTACTACGACATAAAACAATGGTCAAACCAAAAATGATTTCAGTTTGACCAAAAAGCCTTTACATTTTTAGGAAAATAGTTCACACTTTCTAATTTTGTAAATCATTTTCCCCTGCTAAAAAGAAGAGAGATTATTTGAAGGAATGGAGCATGCTTTCGTAACTTTTCAATATAGGCAGTTCATAATTCACAATCCTGCATGCAGGCCGATCAATTCACTGTTTTAGTTGGTATTGTTGGATTTCTCTTAAGCAGCAGAAGTGCAACTGCTCTATTAAGGGGTAGAAACTTTTTTCCTTCTCTATTATGATTACATAGTTTTTATCAGAGACATCATCTGACATGTAATAAGTTGAGTCGAGGAAAAGCGTTTAAAAGCAGAGCAAGACTTTGAAGCAGAGTATATATAGTTGAAATCTGGAGGAGAGGAATGCTCTAAAAGGAAAAATAATTACTAAAAGGGAAGTGGAATGAATTTCCATGAGAATATACCTTCCAACTACCATAATAATAATAATAATAAAGAATATTTAAATGAAGTAGATAAAGATTTAGAGAGTTGAATGTGGGGTGTTTTTGAAAAGCTGCTAACTAAAATAGAAAAAGTGGGTGTTCTTGCTATAGAAAATAGAAAATAGAAATAGCTCACATTTGACTATCGAAGTGTTTCAACTACCCGATTTTGTCCCTTTAAATATACAAGTTTGACCGTGGGTATGTGTCGTACCTTTGCTTGATCTTGATTTGCATCATCCCGCAGCCTTCCTATGAATTCTTCTGGCATTTGCTCCAGGTGTAACTTCTTGAGGTTAGTCAGATGTTCAATGCCCTCAGGCAACATCTTTAGCTCTGGACACAGATATCCATGCACAGCAATCAAAGTTTCGCTTGATTCTTTGGTCATTGTAGACTCTTGTAACGAAAGTGGTCGTACCTTGACCACCCATTCCCACAATTGAAATAATTGCCCGGCGTTGTTCATCCTCCGGCCAGTAACCATTTCTTACAAACTAATGTGCTGACTTGTCAACTTTTACCTTTGGTTTTGTTTATTAAACTCTAGTTTGTGGTAGGTGAAAATGTGTGTTTGTTGTAAAGCCAAGTGTGTGGTTGTAGAACTTACTTTTGTAAAAAGGTGTCTCTTATTTTTTTGTATATGGTAGCTGCATAAAAGAAGAACGAATGTAAGGAGTATGTAAGATAAAGAAAGAAAGAAGAAGAAAAACCGTGAGACACATTGCAGAAAAAGCTCTCTCTCCCCTGTTTTTTGCTCTGTTTTTTCACTCACATTCTGCAGAATTTCTGCAGCAAGCTTTTTTTCTTATTCTCTTGTATTTTCCTTGCTTAATCTACTGCCCTTGGAGTGTGTCTTGCTGGAAAATCCAGCCAACAAAATTTAGTATCAGAGCTTGGTTCAAAGAAGTATTTTGGGCAGAAATTTGAAGAGAAAGAAGAGGATAAGTTGAAGGAGAAGTCATGGCCAGCACAAGCAACAATGTAAATTGGAGTAATGTCCAGATACCAATTTTCTCTGGTGAAAATTATGATTTCTGGTCTATAACGATGAAGACTTTGTTTGTCTCCATAGATTTATGGGAGATGGTAGAATCAGGATATGAAATACCTTAATCTACATCAAGCTTGACCAATGCTCAAAAAAAGGAATTGAAGGAGAATAGAAGCAAAGATGCTGGAGCTCTTGGGATGATTCAAAAGGGAGTTTTAGAGACTATTTTTCCAAGAATTATGGGAGCAACAAGAGCTAAGGAGGCTTGGGGTACTCTTCAAGAAGAATTTTAAGGAGACAAAAAGGTAAGAGCCATCAAACTCCAAACTCTTAGAAGAGATTTTGAAAATATGAGAATGAAAGAAAATGAAAGTGTGAAAGATTATTCCACTAGATTTTTATAGTTAGTAAATCAAATGAAAGCTTATGGTGAAGATATGCTTGATCGTAGAATTGTTGAAAAAATATTGATAAGCTTACATGAAAAATTTGATTCTATGGTGGTTGTAATTGAAGAAACAAAAGATCTCTCTAATTTAGGAGTTCAAGAGTTGTTGGGTTCATTGAAATCTCATGAGCAAAGGTTGGAACAACACTCCGAAAAGTCAATAGAGAGTGCGTTTCAATCTAAGCTCACTGTTAATTCAAAAAATTCTGAAAAGAGAGTATTAACTCATGAACAAGGTGAATGGAACTCAACTAGAGGAGGTAGAAGTTTTAGAGCAAGAGGAAGAGGAAGAAGTCCAAGAGGAAGAGGTAGAAAACCAAGTGTTGAAGGCTCTTCACAAAGATGTAATATTTGTAAGAAGAGTAGTCATGTTGAAAAAGATTGTTGGTTCAAAGGAAAACCTCAATGTTTTAATTGCAAAATTTTGGCCACTTGCAAAGGGATTGTAGATTCTTGAAGAACAATCAACAAGCTAATTTCTCCGAGGAGAAAGAAAGTGAAGGGAACTTGTTCTATGCATGTCAACATGTTTCCTAGAAGAAAAATGATACATGGTTCTTAGATAGTGGTTGTAGCAATCATATGACATCGGAGAAGGAAATTTTCCTTGACATAGACACTTCATTTCATTCAAAAGTGAAGATGGGAAATGGTGTTGTGGTAGATGTTAAAGGAAAAGGCAATGTTGGAGTTGAAACCAAGAGAGGGCTGAAGAAAATTCGTGAAATTTTATTTGTTCCGAGCTTGATCAAAACTTGTTTAGCATTGGACAACTTATGGAGCATGATTATGCTTTTCATTTTGAAGGCCGTACTTGTACAATTTATGATGAAGGAAGAGAGAAATTGGTTGTGGCTAAAGTTAAAATGGCTCCAAATAGAAGCTTTCCACTCACTTTCAAGTATGCAAAAGACATGGCTTTAAAAGCTAGTTTGCTTGATGAATCATGGTTGTGGCATAAAAGATTTGGTCATCTGAATTTTCAAAGTCTCAAGCTACTACATCAGAAAAATATGGTGCAAGGGCTTCCTATTATTAGTGAAAAGAATGAAGTTTGTGAAGGTTGTGCTATTGGGAAGCATCATTAACAACCATTTTCAAAAGGAGTTGCATGGATGGCTAAGAAGATGCTAGAGTTAGTGCATACTGATGTTTGTGGGCCTTTGCAAACTCCTCATTCTCAAAACAGATATTTCATTTTCTTTATTGATGATTATAATCGTATGACTTGGGTTTATTTCATGAGACAAAAATCTGAAGGGTTTAATATCTTTAAAAAGTTTAAATGTCTTGTTGAAAAGCAAAGTGGTTGTTTTATTAAAGTCTTGAGAAGTGATAGAGGGAAAGAATATACCTCAAATCAATTCTATAAATTCTGTGAAGATGAAGGTGTGGAGAGACAATTGACAATCTCTTATACTCTACAACAAAATGGGGTATCTGAGAGGAAGAATCAAACCGTTATGGAGATGGTCAAGTCTATGTTGCATGAAAAAGGATTACCAAAATCATTTTGGGCTGAAGCTATATACACAGCTGTTTATTTGATGAATAGATGTCCAACCAAGGCCATGTAGGATAAAACACCATTTGAAGCATGGAGTGGAAGAAAGCCATCAATCAAGCATCTTAAAGTGTTTGGTTGTATTTGCTATGTTCAAATTCCAAACGAGAAAAGATACAAGTTAGATGAGACAAGTGAGAAGTGTATATTCGTTGGATATAGCTCAATGTCAAAGGGCTATAGGCTGTAGAACTTGAAAACTAACAAAGTAATCATTAGCCGAGATGTCTTATTTGATGAGAAAGCTAAATGGAATTGGGGGCAAGGCCAAGTTGAAGAACAATTGGTCCTGATGACTGTTTTACAGCAAGGTCCAGCTCAAGGAAGTGCAAGCAATGATGATAGCACTCACCCATCATCAAGTTCAACTCCATCACCAAGCTCACCATCATCTCCAAGCTCAAGCTCAACTTGTCCAAGCTCAAGTCCAATAAGATTGAGGAATTTGGATGATATTTATGCAAGGTGCAATTTTTGTGTTGTTGAACCTGAAAACTTTGAAGAAGCAATGAAGAAGAGAGTTGGAGAAAAGCTATGGAAGATGAAATTGAAGTTATTGAGAAAAACAGAACATTGAAGTTAGTTAATAAACCTCAAGACAAAGAAATTATTGGTGTGAAATGGATTTACAAAGTGAAGTACAATGTAGATGAGTCAGTTCAAAGAAACAAAGCAAGGCTAGTTGCAAAAGGATACTCACAGCAGCTCGGAGTTGATTTTCATGAAACTTTTGCTCCAGTAGCTCACTTGGATACAGTGAGAGCTCTAAGTTCTTTAGCAGCTCAAAAGGGTTGGTTATTGTACCAACTTGATGTCAAATCAGCCTTCTTGAATGGAGAGTTGAAAGAAGAGGTGTATGTTAAACAACCTCAAGGATTTGTCATCCAAGGTGAAGAAAAGAAAGTGTATAAGCTAAGAATTCAAGAAAGTGGAGGTAAAAAGGTATAGTGAAAAAATATGAGATGAGTGATATGGGGCTGCTACATTACTTTCTTGGTATTCAGGTGTATCAAGACAAAGAAGGGGTGTTCATTTCACAAAGAATGTATGCTGAAAAAATTATAAGAAAATTCAGAATGGTTGATTGCAAACCAATGGCTACACCACTTGCTATAAATGAAAAATTAAAGAAGGAAGATGGAGGTAAAAAGGTGGATGTGACTCTTTATAGAAGTTTGGTTGGAAACTTGCTATATCTCACTGCTACAAGGCCTGATGCTATGTTTGCAGCAAGTTTGCTATCAAGGTTCATGCATTCTCCAAGCCATTTTCATTTTGCAGCAGCAAAAAGAGTGCTTAGATACATTCAAGGCACCACATGTTATGGAATACGGTATTGCAGAAATTCCATGGTGAAGTTGCTTGGCTTTTGTGATAGTGATTGGGGTGGCTGTGTTAATGATATGAAAAGCACCTCAGGTTATGCATTTTCACTTGGATCAGGTGTGTTTTGTTGGTCCTCAAAGAAGCAACAATCATTTGCTCAATCTTCAGTAGCATTGGCCACATCTCAAGCAATTTGGTTGAGAAAAATACTTGAAGATATTGGTGAGAAGTAAGAGGATGCTGTACACTTGCATTGTGACAACAAATTAGCCATAGCAATGGCAAAGAATCCAATTTATCATAGCAGGACCAAGCATATTGCAATCAAGCATCATTTTATTAGAGAAGCTATTGAAGAAGGTGAAGTGGAGCTGAAGTTTTGCAGGACAGAGAAGCAGGTAGCAGACATTTTCACAAAGGCATTGCCAAAGGAGAAATTCCAGCAACTTAGAGAGGCATTGGGAGTTCAAGAGCAGCACATTAAGGGAGAATGTTACAAACTAATGTGCTGATTGGTCAACTTTTACCTTTGGTTTTGTTTATTAAACTCTAGTTTGTGGTAGGTGAAAATGTGTGTTTGTTGTGAAGCTAAGTGTGTGGTTCTAGAACTTACTTTTGTAAAAAGGTGTTTCTGGTTTTTTTGTATATGGTAGCTGCAGAAAAGAACGAATGTAAGAATGAGTAGGTAAGAAAAAGAAAGAAAGAAGAAGAAAAACCATGAGACACATTGCAGAAAAAGCTCTCTCTCTCTCCCCTGTTTGTTGCTCTGTTTTTTCACACATTCTGCAGAATTTCTGCAGCAAGCTTTTTTCTTATTCTCTTGTGTTTTCCTTGCTTAATCTACTGCCCTTGGAGTGTGTCTTGCTGGAAAATCCAGCCAACACCATTCAAGCATTTGTTTTGTGTCTTCTTTCATTCCTACTATCTCGTCTTCATCAAAAAGGACTGATGATTCTACATAGTGCTGCCAACATTCGCTAGCCATATTTTGTCTTGTCCCTTCATCAAACTCATCAAAATCATATCTCTTGCTTCTCTCTAAGATAGCATGCACCTTGGCTTTGATCTTTGGATGCTTTGATGAGATTTGACGCCTTGCAGTGATGTTCTTGGGGAGGTTGACAAAGTCTTTGGCAATACCCTTGAAACCACTTGTATGGTTCTCCCTGTCTTTGAGAAGATGCATGAACTCATCTATAATATCCTCAACTTGATACGCAACTTCTCTTACTTGCCTCACCCATGCTTCCACTAACTCACTTCTTTCCATTCTTCTTTCTGCATCTCTTAAGAATGATCTCATGGTCTCTAACTCAAGCTTGATCTCTTCAATTCAATCATGAGCATCTCCTAGGACTAGGAGTGATACTTGTTGAAGTAGGATAGTGTTAAAGTAATGGTTAAGTGATTAAATTTACCTCTTCCTATCAGCTTAAGCTTTTGGGATAACTGGTAATTTAACATGGTATCAGAGCCAAAGGTCATGAGTTCGAACCTTGACTCCGTCAATTCACCCCTCATTTAAATTAAATATTCCACGTGTTGGGCCTCACCTATTAAAAAGGAGTTTGAGCCCACACGTGAGGGGAAGTGTTAAAGTAATGGTTAAGTGATTAAATTTACCTCTTCCTATCAGCTTAAGCTTTTGGGATAACTGATAATTTAACAGATAGTTGTAAGTTTATCAAGCAAGAAGTTTACAGCACCGTTTCCCGTGTTTTTCCTTTCGTCTCCCTTTTTTTTTTTTTTTTTTTCATATGGAGGAAAAATAGAAGAAGGTACATAACAGGAAAGTAGATTATCTTTTTTATTTTCAGTATTTAGTTAATTGTTGAAGACAATGAAGACTTAGAAAGACTTAAATTAAATGCACAAATTAAAGGGTTGGTATTCCATGATAAATGATGGCTTACCAAGAGCCCACCACTGTCCAAAAATTGTCATTGTTTGGTTCAAGAATCCGACTGGTTCGAGGTTTGACTTTTGTTGTGGAGTCATGCTATGCGGCTGCCAAAAGCATCGGCCAAACTTTTTTGAAGAAAAAAAGTAAAAAAAAAAAAAAAAGAGCAAATTTTTTTTTTTATGTTTTTTCATTATATATGTTTGATGAAATTTCAATGAAAGAGTTTTTTGGGTTGTATTTTGAGATATTTGAGTGATATTTGCTAAATTTTCATAAGCTAGTTCTAATGTCTCAAAACTCATTTCTTGATTCAAAACTAAAAACCTAATGATGAAAGGTTTAACCCTTTAGGATGATGGCCCTAAAGAGATTCGGTCAACCTAAATTTGATGTTAATGCCTCAAAATTCGTTTATGGATTCAAAACAAAAACTTAGGGGTAGAAGGTTAACTCTTTAGGAATAATATCACCTTAAAGGGATTCGGTTATCCTAAATTTGATACTAATATCTCAAAATGCTATATCAATTGTAAAATGAGAGAAGAATAAATCGAGTAGAGGAAATGGGAGAGAAGGAAACAGATCGAGGTGGGAGCAGTTATAGAGAGAGTTTTGTATTTTTTTTTATAATAATATTACACGTCAGATTTTTGGTAGACGCAGGGATGACCCCAGTTAAATTATCAGTTATCCCATAAGCTTAAACTGATAGGAAGAGATAAATTTAATCACTTAACCATTACTTTAACACTCCTCCTCACGTGTGAGCTCAAATTCATTTTTAATAGGTGAGGCCCAACACGTGGAATATTTAATTTAAATGGAGGTGAATTAACGAAGTCAAGATTCGATCTTATGACCTTTGACTCTGATACCATGTTAAATTATCAGTTATCCCAAAAGTTTAAGCTGATAGGAGGAGGTAAATTTAATCACTTAACCATTACTTTAAAAACCTGTGTATGCCAAAAATCTCTAATCTTTGTTGTGATAAACTTCTTGGTACGTTCATATTTCCTCATTAGACAGCCTATAATGAGATAGAATATGCTGGTCCATGTTTATTAAACAAGAACATGTTTATTGATTTTTTTTTTTTTTCTAGGAAAAAAAAGATAACTGGTGTATCTCGAAACATAGGAATGGCTCATTTCTTTTTCTTTGTTTTCTTGGGGAAATTACATCGGTTCTATTATGAACTTTCCTCCCCGTAGAGTTGGTCAAAGGTCAACCTTTTTTGGGTAAGAATTGTCAGCAACGAATCCGCACTGTGGCAACCGAGTAATTCATGCTTGGACGGAGAACCCCTTCAGCTAGCTTTGAGATTAAGTAGAATTATATTGAAAGGAGTTTCATAAATCCTATACAAGTTTCAGACTAATATTATAAGTTTCTCTTGTGATATTTTTGTGTCCCTCCAAGATTAATGTGTTTATAAAATCACAATTAGACTTATGATTGATTATCATTAGATTTTGATCAAATGATAATTTTAAGAACCATATTATTATTAGAGGGACATAATAGTGACACAAGAGACTTCTAAAATTTTCTCCAAGTTCCATGCACAGAAATTTCAGCAGGAAATTACGATTTGTTATGGAGGTTTTGTCAAACGTGCTTGAGTTTTGTCTTTCTAGCAACGTTTGTTGCTTTCGTTGTCGACTCTGTTGGATCCTAAAATAATAAATAAATAAACAAGGAAATCGGTTGGAAAAAGAAGAAAGAAAAGAAGGCCAGTTGCCAATGTGGCTCATCTTTCGGCCATTTGTCGTCCTAATCTTATGGGTTTTGTTGGTCTTGTTTGATGAGCCAGGTCAATTTTATGCTCTTAGTTGGCCCCAATTTTGGCTTAAGTCGGCTCTCTTTTTTTTTTTTTGGCCCATAGTTAGTCCTATTGTTATTAAGGCTCATCTTTCGTCACCATTCACTGGCCGCCACCAACTCCGGTGAGTTTTTGATCATCACTAGTCTTCACCACATACCGCTGCCATCTCCAACCAAAAAGAAAATGAAAAAAAATCTTTTCAACTCAAGTTTCTAAAATCTTACGCTTTGAGTTTGAGGAGGATATTAGAATATATTTTCATGTAATTTTGATTGATAATTAAATGTCATAGTCCGAACCATGTAATTTTTATGTGTTTATTTTCTTTTATTCTGCTTTTCAATTTCATGAATTTCTTCATGGTAAGCATTCCCATTGTTACAAACGATATGACATAAAACAATATTCTTAATTCTAAAGGGCACACTCAATATTCACAACACCAACTAGGGTAGGTAATGAAAGGATTATTGTAATATGTAAACAAAATCAACAATATAATCAGACGCTTTCTAACAATTCAATTAACTAATTCCTGATTTTTAAGTAAAAAAAAAGATTTTGTTAAAAGTGCGTTTTGACAATTTTTAGAGTAAAAACCAGTCAAAGAAGTACTTCTATAATTTTTTACCAACAAATTAAAAGTACATTTTAAGCTCTCTAAGAGCAATCTCAAACATGCTCTTAGTACTTGAGTTACTAGCAAATAACAAGATTCATTGAATCAATTGCCTAATCTAATGATGTAGCCAAAAAAAAAAAAAGAAGGCACACCTTCAAATATAAAACTTAACCGTTTGAGATTGCGTTAGGAAGCTTTAAAAAAGCTACATGTTTGGAAAAAAAAATTCCAAAGCATTTTTTATTACTTTTTTACATTAAAAATTGCCAAAATACTTTTTTGAAAAAAAGCTTAAAAAAATGAAGCTTTTTTAAATTAAAAAAAAAAAAAGACTTTCTTACTTTAAAAGCTCTATTTCCTAGTGCAACCCCATACATGCTTTTAACATGCTAAGCCCAAAACTTTGATTCTTCAATACAATCAACAATAGGACCAAAAAAAAAAAAAAAACCTATGGCCAAACCAGGACTTGGTTGTGTGTTGGTCACAAACCACGGCTTGGCAATGGGTCATATTTTCCCACTATTTTGCCTTTTTTAAAAAATATATATATATATTTTATGAAAAAGTATTTTTATCATTTTTGCTTCATCCATAAAGATTTAACAAAGAAAATCCCAACAGACAGAGATGATAGAAAGTGACTAATAAATTAAAACCTAGCATTACTTTTTCAAATTTAGAGATACTTCAAAATTGGGCATACATTTTGTACAAACTATTCATTTAGAAAAAGAAAAAGAAAATATAGAAATAGATGGTAGGAAATTCATATTGAAATTCCAATAAGAAAAATGTAGTCAACAAGTCAATTATGAATTGTAGCATGGGCTAACTCCGAAAAAAACAAAGATAATTTTGTCTATATTGATTCAAGCCAAAAAAAACAAGAAAAACAGACTTGCATTATTAGTGCAACGACTTTTATGCTAGCGTGTTCATAGGGCATCTATATTATTATATAGAACCCTTTAACAAACTCGCTTTAAAGTGACATGTATAATTTAAAATATTCACCCCCAGCCGACGTACAAAATTCTTTAACAAACGACCAGACCAGACCCACCCCATGCATGAATATTCTATATATATATAATTTTCCTCGATATTTAACATGAAAAAACCATCAAGTTTCTAGGACTGTTTCCCGCAATTATTAAGTTATTACCTTAAATTTCCCAACAACAGAACAGCCAACAGGCAGGGCATTCAATTTCTGAAATCTTAATTTGCGCGCATCCCCTACGACGGCTACGACCGGACCAAGTCTTTAATTAATGACAATTTCTTTGGTCTTTGGAGTTTTGGACTTAACAATAATTGTAATAGTGGCTATGTTTGCGTAAGAATCGGATTGATGGTGGACTGAACTTTATAAAATCTCAAAAAAAAATTTAAAATCAATCTTAATATTTTTACTTTTTTATATTATATCAATTACTTTTTATTACTTTTCAAATGAAAAATCATTACAAAGTAAAAATTTTACTTTTTATACAAAATATTTTTATTTTTTCTTCACATCAATCAAATATGCTACAGTACCAGTCCACTTTCTCTAGTCAAGTCCATTGCCAAACACAACCGGTATGTCTTGACACTTGATCTTGTCTTGGTAGGCAATATCTTGACCCACTCATTTCAATAGCCACAACCATCCAAATTTAAGCCATCTTAAAGTAGAGGTCGCTATATGTCATGCCGTGGTTATTATAACATACTCAAAAGTTTGGTTGAGATGACTAATATTTAATATTATTTTAACATATCATCTAGAGTTCTTTTTTGATATTCAATTAATTTTTTAGCTTTTCTCTCTCTCTCTCTCTTTCAAGTTTCTCATATCCATCAAGATACATATTTTCTAGTAGATATCTATAATTAAAAATATTTAAAAATTAAAGAAACACAATTTATAATATATATTTATGACTAGAATAAAATTAAATTTTAAAAATACAAAAATAAACCTCATTTGTCAAAGGAATTATTTCGAATGGATGCAAATTTCCTCCGAATTGATTTGGAGGAAATTTCCTTTGACCTATTCTAATAAGTGAATTTCTATCCATTTCGAATTCACATTTATCTTTATGGTAGGATTATCTAACACTTTGAACTTGCACAAGAAACAAGTTCTAGCATTGAATGCTAGACCAATGATAATTGAATATTCTCCAATTCATTTCACTTTTTAAAAGGATAAAAATACTCAGTCAATCAATATAACTAATTGAATATTATCTAGTTCAAATGAACTGGCGAGTATCCTAATTCATGTTGACAACTAAGGATACATGAATTATAATATAATCGGTTTCTTAGCTTCAGCCAAGCCACCACCCCCCTCCTAGAATGCAGTAACTACAGGGGAGGAGGGATGGCCCCCACCATCCCTCCTCCCCACGTCCCTTTTGCACTGGGTTTTAGTAGTTTACTTGTTGTCCTTAAACCTAAACCTGGTGCCCTCGTCCCTTTTCCTCATCCCTCGCCTCCTCCATCCCGGTTTTTGTTTTGGTATTTTGCTATATTACTTTTCTGTTTGTTACTGTGTTTTTGAGTCTTTTTTGTAGTTTCTGCCGATCTTCTCCGTTCCGGTTTCGCTGTCCTCCGTCCATTGTTGAGCTTCTTTCGCGCCCCCATCGTGACGAGCTTCCACCGTGCTCTTCTTTGTACGGGGTCAACGTATATGCAATTGGTTTCTTTCCCTGTATTTTTTTTTGCTTGTATTCAGTTATGTTGCTTTTCTTTTCCCTGTATTTCATCTGTTATTTGCTTGTAATAATGTTTTGGCCTCGATGGTTCAATTGGATCCCCTTTGATCCTAACCTGTGTGTCGTGGATGTGTATGTTACCCTGACTTTCGAATCGAGGAGGAAAAATGGTCCAGACTTCTATGTCGTGGATGAATGTGTATCCTGGCTTAATTGTCGAGGAGAATGAGTAGCAGCATAAGAGAGTTTACCTCTTAGGGTCGTGGAATAAACGCTTCCTGTGCAGTTGATGGCGTCTGCTTGGTACAGTAGTCTTTGAACCTGCTAAGCAGATTTGAATGTTTATCCTGCTGTTTTAGTCATGGGGTGGTGGATGTGTTTTCGAATTTCATTGATTTGTATGAGATTCGACTTATGACTTTGTAGCTTAGGCTACGGTTACTTCAGAGCTTGCCATGTAATTGTAAGAGTTTGCTCTTGAATTCTATGGAATGAAAATGAGTTCTTTTCAAAAAAAAAAAAATGTTGACAACTAAGGTTTTAGAAGAATAAAATGATATTAATGCTATTTTAATTACTTATTTACCATATTTAGGAGCCTAGGCCTTTAAATGTTTTTTTAGGAAAAAAATTTATTAATATTCATTAATTGGGGCGTAAGGCCACTACATAATCGGCCTAGAATAATGCTACAAGGAGGATCTTGGGGGTTTGCTAGGGGTTCTCCCCATAGTATTTTCCTGGCGTTTTTTCAGTCTTACGTAGAACATGATTTAAGAAAAAATAAAATTGTAGTACTTTTTTTTGCCAAACAATTAATTTTTATGAGTTAATTATTTGGTTCTAATGCTTTAAAACTTATTTTTGGATTCAAAACTAAAACTTAAGAGTGGAAGGTTAACCCTTTAAGAATGGTATCACCCAAAATAGATTTGATCATCCTAAATTTGGTGCTAATGCCTCAATTTTGATGCTAATGCCTAAAAAAATCTGTGGTGGAGGTCACTATAATTTTATTTTTTCTTAAATCATATTTTTTGTAACACTGGAAGAACGCTAAGAGAACCTACGGGGAGAACCCCAAGCATTTTCCGAGGATCTTGTGTCTTCCCAAATGTGATGTACCTTTCAAAATCATCACTAAATTTGAAATGATTTTATTGAATTTTGATCTATAAACAATTTTAAAAATCATATTACATCTAAGATGATACAAATAAAATTCCAACATTACTGATCAGCCTAATTAATGATGGAGCCGGCTTTGGACAAATGTCTTGAAGTTAACGCTGTTGAAGTATCACATTACACCGCCATATCCCTAAATCTCTTTGGAAAATAGTGTTCTTATTCTGTTCTCATTGTCTTAAATGAATATTATTTTCTAAAAATCATGTGAGAGAAATAAGAGCTAATTTTTTTTTTAAAATAATATCCACCTAAAAAAAAAAAAAATACCTAATATTTTCCCGAATTGTTTTTGGAGCTAACATGGAAGTGTCACTTCGCATTGCCACGTAAGCCGAGTTAGTATTTAAATAATGGGAAAAGTATGGATCACCCCCCTAAAGTTTGCAACGATTTTCAATTCAGTCATCGATGTTTCAATTTTCTCAATTGAGCCCCTCAAAGTTTCAAAATCTCTCAAACTAGGCACTTTGTTAGTCAAACCGTCATTGACCGACGGAACAGTGGTCACGTGTGTCGCATATGGCCACTTTTGATTTTTTTTTTCCCTAAAATACCCCTCAAAGAGTGATTCTGGTGATACCCTACCAGAATCTGATGAAATTTGGTAAGATTTTTTTTTTCTCTCCTTTTTTTTTTTGAAGAACAGATTTGGAGGCCTATTCGAAACCGGCATGAAGCGGGAGTTGGCGGTGGGCGATTCACAGGCGCGGTTTGGGTCTGGCGGTGGGTGATTCACCACTCTCGCCCTCATTTTTGTCTCTCAGTCTCTCTCTTTCACTCGCTCACAGTCTTCCTTTCACTGGTGACTTCTCTTTGGCGATTTATAGGGGCGAGTCAGTGAAAGATGGGAAGAGGAAAAAAAAACTTCCAAGATTTCTCTGGATTTCGGCCATATCTTGTCGAAATCTGGCGGGTATCATCGGAATCACTATTGAGGTTCACCGGAATCATTGTTTGAGAGGTATTTTGGGAAAAAAAAAATTCAAAAAATCAATCAATGACGATTTGACTGATGGAGTGCTTGGATTGAGAGATTTTGAAACTTTAGGGGGATTAATTGAGAAAATTGAAATATTGGTGGTCGAATTAAAAATCACTGCAAACTTCAGAGGGTGATCCGTACTTTTCCTTGAAATAATTTTGAGAATGAAGGCAACGGTTGGAAATTAGCAGCAACATATAAGTTTGCTTTTTTTTTTTTTTTTTTTGAGTAAAAGCAGCAACGTAAGACATAAGGGAAGAAGCAAAATAATATTAGGGAAAAGTACGGATTACCCCTCTGAAGTTTAGGGCTATTTTCAATTTGGCTACCGATGTTTAAAAATTCATAATGTACTCCCCCAAAGTTTCAAAATCTCTCAATGTAGACACTTTTTTCCCAAAATGCCCTTAACAGTGATTTCGGCGAACCATGAATAGTGATTCTGGCGAAATCTTGCCGGAATCAGGCAAAATCTGAAAAATTGGCCGGAATCCGGCGAAATCCTGTGAACCCTCTTCTCCGACACCATGTTCCTTACCAGATTTGCTCTTCTCCAACGAGTTTAGGCCCTAAAAAGATCAAAAAAAAAAGAGAGAGGAAATAAAAAACAAAAACAAAAGCAAAAGCCGGCCAGATTTCGCCGGATTCCGACGAATTCGTGCCGAATTCTAGTGAGATTTCGCCAGAATCACTGTTCATGGTTCGCTAGAATCACCGTTGAGGGCATTTTGGAAAAAATTTTTTGAAAGTGCCTACATTAAGAGAAATTAAAACTTTGGGGGGCTACATTGTGAAAATTGAAACATCAATGGCCGAATTGAAAATCGCCATAAACTTCAGGGGGTAATCCATACTTTTCTCATAATATTAACTAGGAAATCAACCTACGTGTAAAGAAAAGCAGCAACCTATACGTGTGAGATATAGGTAATTCCTTCTTGTAAATATATTATGCTAGCTCAGAACTTACACGTTGCGTGGGACTATTCATTATAATTTAATTTTAAATTTTAAAACACATATCCATTGTATTTTTTATTAGATGTCAAAAAAGTTGTGTAAAAAAATCTATCATGCCTATTTCAATAAAAAAAAATAGGGTAAATATATAATAGCACCTTGGGTTTATCCTTCAGAATTATAAACTGCTTAGGTTTTTTTTTTCGAAAATTTACTCTTTGGGTGTAAGGAAACTAAAATAAAATCTCTACCGTCACTCTTTTCCTAATGGCCATTAACGGACCCAAAACGCACCGTTTTGGTTGATTAAAATATTAATTTTTGAAAATTTAATTTTAAATTTTTAAATCTAAATTTGTTTTTTTTTTTTAAAAAAAAAAAAGAAGAACAGGGGTGGCCGCTCCACCCACAAGGGTGGCTGGCCACCCTTTAGGCCATGGGGGTGAAACCACCCGCGTTAAAAAAAAAAAAAAAGTGAAAGAATCACGTTTGCTGCTGATTCTGGAGAGCTGCTGATTCCCCACAACCAAAGAGTCGAATGGAGAGCTGATTCTGGTTTGTTGTTGCCCTTTCACTTTTTTTTCTCTCCTGAAGCCATAGCCGGCCAGATCCTTTCACTTTTTTTCTTTTTCTTTAACAAGGGGTGGCCGAACCACCCACAAATGGGTGGTTCAGCCACCCACTGTTCTTCTTCTTTCACTTTTTTTTTTTTAACAGAGGTGGTTCACCACCCCTTAACCTTAGGGTGGCTACCACCCTATGGGTGGATCACCACCCCACCATTTCTTCTTCTTCTTCTTCTTTTTTTAATTTTTAGATTTAAAATTTAAAATTAAATTTTCAAAAATTAATATTTTAATCAACCAAAACGGTGCATTTTGGGTCTGTTAATGGCTGTTAGGAAAAGAGTGACGGCATGGATTTTATTGTAATTTCCTTACACCCAAGGAATAAATTTTCGAAAAAAAAAAAAAAAAAAAAAACTAAGCATCTTATAATACTGGAGGGTAAACCCAAGGTGTTATTATATATTTACCCAAAAAAAATATTATAAGTTACACAACAATATATTGCTGAATATAGTGACGCAATTACAAATAATATTGCATGAATATACAAATTACATAAAAATATACTATTATAAGAACTTTATTTAAATTAAAACATATTAAAGAATTCGCATATGTATAATTTAAAATGGAAAGAAGTGTAAAGAAAAAAGAAAACAGCAAGAAGAAAACCTAGAATGAGTTAAAACATAAAACTCTTAATTAATTTTAATTTAAGCACATTAAAAAATAATAGTAAATCATACCAAAAAAAAAAACTTTGAAATGAGTTAAAACATAAGACTCATAAAACATATTAAAATATTTATTGCCATAGGAGTAGTTTTATCTCTTTCTTTAAAAATCTTGGAAGGAATATTGGAACACGAAAAAAAAGAAAGTAAAGTCAATTAAATTTAAAATAAGAAATATGAATGAAAAATAATATATAAATTATAACCGAAAATAAGGAAAAACAAAACAACATCAAATAAATATCTCTTTCTCTATATTTTTCCTAGTTTCAAAGGTATAGGAAAATGTATTACAAATATATATTTTTTTTCTTTTCTATTTTGACTATCCTTCACATATATAACCTAAAAGGAGTTAATTTTAGGACAAACTAAAGAAGAAAAAAAAAACTCAATGAACATCAACATAATCTAAAAATTCATACCTCATTTTCACTATCATTTCCTTGAATTCAAGGTAAAATTTATAAAAGAAAAGTATGTGCTATCAATTTGAATAAAATATATATATAAATTAGAACAAAATATAAGGAAAAAAATAAGAAGAAGAATGAAATAACATAACAACATATATAACGTACAATGAACTACTTTTAGGACACATAGGAAGAAGAAAAAAAGAAAAAAAAAAAAGGGAAAATGCTAGGGGTTCTCCCCGTAGGTTCTCCTGGTGTTCTCCCAGTTTTACATAAAACATGATTTAAGAAAAAATAAAATTGAAGTTGCCTCAACTACCTATTTTTTTAGGCATTAGCATCAAATTTGAGGCATTAGCAACAAATTTGTGAGGCATTAGCAACAAAATTGAGGCATTAGCATCAAATTTAGGATGATCAAATCTATTTTGGGTGATATCATCCCTAAAGGGTTAACCTTCCACCCTTAGGTTTAATTTTGAATCCAAAAACAAGTTTTAAAGCATTAGAACCTAACTATTAACTTATAAAAATTAATCTGTTAGCAAAGAAAACGGTACTACAATTTTATTTTTTATTAAATCATGTTCTACATAAGGTTAGGAGAACACCAGGAGAACACTACGAGGAGAACCCCTAGCAAACCTCAAAAAAAAAAAGCCTGCTCAATAAACATCAACGTAATAAAAAAAGTCATACCTCGTGGCAAACATAATGATAGGAAACTCTTTCTCACTATCATTTCCCTAAATTCAATACAAAATTTATTGAAGAAAATTATCAATTTGAATAAAAAATATTATATAAATTAGTATAAAATTTAAAGGGAAACAAATGGAAGAACATAACCACATGAAATAAAGAAAAAAACTAAAAATACAAATTTTAATATAATTGAAAGAATTGTCTTTTTCTGCAGTATACGTTTCCCGATTCCAATGAAACCTTAAAAGCCACTGCCATCCGATCCATTAATTAAGCATGTAAATAGAAAAATAAATTACTCAATGACCAACAACGCAAACTAAAAAATCTTTAACTAAAAATAACGATAAAGAACTATCTCTCACAATTGATTAAAAGTAATCAATTTGAATAAAAATAATGTATACATTAGGATATATATATATATATATATATATATATATATATATAAGGAACAAAAATGAAAATGGAAGAATATAGCCATAGTATAAAGAAAAAAATTGAAAGTACTAATATAATTGAAAAATAACTATTCTAACAAAAACAAAAAAACAAAGAACAAAAGAAAGAAAAGAATTGAAGTGTATTTTTTAATTCAGAAACAACAATAGAAAATTCTATAAAATCTGCCTCTTACATATTAGATCGGCTGTATTTATAATAATAAGAAAACTTGGAACAAAAGTAAACCTAAGCTTATTATGGAAATTTTTAGAATAATAAAGAAAAAATTACAATTAAATAAAATCATAATTTGAATAACATAAATAATAAAATAAAATATATTTGATTGCTAGATTATTTGATTTGCTAGAATAAAATCTTCATTAAAGTCTCCAATAGAGCAACAAGTCTTTCCTTATTGGATTAGATATTAAAAGAAAAAAAAAAGTTTATATATTAGAAAGTATGGACACATGTCATAATTGTAAGCACTCCCGACGTCAAAACTCGGCTTTTATATATATATGAATATATGATAAGAAAAAAAAAATTCTGATTACCATCCTAGTGATAGTGATCAAATTTGAAGAACATATTTATTTCATTAGTTATTTTTTACAACATTTTTAATTAATTTTTATTTTATTTTTATATTCATAAAAATTAAAAAAAAAAAAAAAAAAATTTCTTGACCACCGTCAACTAAAATCTTGGCTCCTCTATATATTCAAGTATCCCGTGTCTTCCCTTCAACTGAAGAGGACTCATTCAAAGTCAAGGACTGCACGGAAGCTGCCTTCTGGATTCTGTCTTCCGACGGCAAAAGCAAGGTAATTTAAATGGCTCCCAAGCTATACAAATCCGCATGTTGCAATTCTTTATATATATATATATATATATATATATAAATTATGCAGAGGTTAACAACACCCTTAATCCGGCATCATCTTCATCATTTGGCAGTTCCAAAGAGGCCTACTTTTGGTATATCACATCATCTTCATCCTTCATCCTCATGCAGCTTCTCAAATATGTCATATGTGTTTAATTAGGCGGTTGCATGTTTGGGTTGTCGACTTTTTTGAGTGGACTGGTACCCAGATGGCAGTTGCTGTCAATGTTTGTGTTTTCAAGATAGATACTGCTGATGTCAAAAAAAAGATAGATACCGCTGTGGTGTGTGAATTTTTTAGTGCATGACCGCTTTCGGTGTTTTTTTTTTAATCGTACAGGTGGAAGATTCCCTTTCTTGATTAGAAACATGTCGGCTCCAACAAGTTCCATTTCAGCAGTAAGGAAGGCTGTGATGGGGGAAAATGAGAGAGTTCAACAGGTGGAGTTGTTAAGCTCAGTTGATGATTTGTATGGAGGAGTTCGTGTAAACATGGAGCATCATCCTATGGATTCCAAGGCCTTCGCTACTTTGCTTAAAGCTTCAATATCGCATTGGAAGCAACAGGTATTATATTTATTGTTGAGACGACTTCCTGTGCTGCAATAGTGTTCTTGCAGAACAAGGGCGAGGTCAAAGAGTCTTTGATTGGGGCTTAAAACTCTTTGATTCTTAAGTAATTAATATCTTTATATGTGGATAAAAAATATAATGGTTATTTGTCTCTAATATCCATGAATCACTAATGAGTGTTGAGTGAGATATAGAAGGGAGAGAGAGAGGTGTGGGAGAAGGAGAGATACTCTCTCTGGGTCTTTTTTGGATAAAGGAGAAGCTTCTCCTCCTCTCCTATCTCCTTTTATCCTCAAGTGCAAAAATAATATGTACAAGTGTTACAAGGTGAGGGATAACATATTGTAAATAAGTGTAAATAGGTGGGGCTCATTGTGAGATTTTTTCTCCCCAACATATATATCTTTTCATATTTTGATCAGTTCATCGGTTCATCTTGCTCTTTCCACTATCCACGTAGAGCACGTTTTGACATATTTCTTTTTCTGGTGAAAACACGTATATTTTTACTTGAAATCAAAATTATAAAGAAAAAAAGAAGTCTGAAAGCTCTGTCATATCGGTGGCCGGCTATCCCACCCTAACAAAACAAGGAGGCTATTTTCATAGGAATAAACTGTTGTTTTTCAAAAAACTAAACCTTATTATCCTTCTTTTGAAATCCATTTTTTTTTAAATAAATAAATAAATGATATGAGGGTGGTTGGCCAGCTTATACCAAAACGCGAGGGGGTGGTTTGGTCACCCCCAATGAGCATAAGAGGATGGCCAAAAGTATTATTAAGTGGCGTAACTACCCTGAAACCCTTTTAGATGCAACTACTCTATAACCTTTTTGGATCCACCACGAGAAACTCTAGAGGTAGTGCGACCATTCTTGGTGTTATGTAATGGGTGGCCAACCACCCCACCAATAGAATTCATTCAATTTTTGTTTTGTTTTTAGTTTTCTTTGAATTTGGGTTTGAAAAAAAAAATTAAAAAATTAATGTGGGTCTTAAAAAAAACACAGTTTATTCCTCTATGAATATCAATTTTATTGAATAATGTACAACCAAAGAAAAAAATAGCACTTATTCTATAAGAATAACCATTCCAATAGATCAGGTTGCTCTTCCGCATACCTAACGTGGATGTAATGCGCAAGTAGCTACTATATGCCCTAATATGTTATGAATTTGGAATATAATTTGCAGGAGAAGAGGGGTGTGTGGATCAAATTGCCTATCGAACAAGTAAATCTTGTTGAAGCTGCAGTTAAGGTACACACATTTCCAACTTAGACCATATGCTGGGTTAGCTTCAGAAAAACTTACTTTGAATGTAAAAATGTGTAGTTATTGGTGTACAGTCTTTCCAAATCCTCTTCATAATCTTGCTCTGCTAATTTTACAGGAAGGATTTAGGTATCATCATGCTGAGCCAGATTACTTAATGCTTGTATATTGGATTCCTGAAACTACTGATACTCTTCCTGCAAATGCTTCACGTCGAGTGGGTATTGGTGCTTTTGTCATGAACAGTAAGAGAGAGGTATTTCCCACAGTTATCATCATTGTTGTCACTACCCAATAATACTCTAATTCTTAATTTTTAATATACTCAATCCAAACAATAGCAATTTAAATTCTAGATTATCTTAATGCTATCAATTTAAATTCTTTTGTTTTGAAAATTCTAATAGTTCTTAAATTTCCCGTCCAATCACAATCTAAATATATATATATGTATATGCTTGCGTGTGAGGGAGTTTTCAAGTGGCTAGGCTTATTAATCTATTAGTTTCCAAAGTATCTATTTTTTACTAGAAAGTTTAAAGTAATTCGTGCTTTATTAAATAAAGTTACAACTCTATCATGGATTAAATTAAATATATATGCAAATTACATAAATTGATTGGTCATTCATATGACTATGACCAGATGGACGCCATAAGATTATCTCAAATGCAAAAACACAAAGAGGGAACTTCAAATTTTGATGATCAGAAGTTTAGTTTGGCCGCAAAAGATAAATTTCTAGCTCTGTCATGGTCTTCTGGTTTGAAAAGTTGAAAGTAATAATGTTAAATATTGTAAAAAGAAAAAAGTAAACTCTATGGATCAAATGGTAGTTTTCATTTGTGTCTCAAGTACAGATTACTTTGTTCATATATCATATAGCTTCTCTCTGTTTTATTATTTTTATTTTTTATTTTTTTATTCTTTGGAAAAAATAACCTGCTCCAGTGTATTTGGCTTTAAAATGTGATGGCCTGATATATCTGACTACTGAAATTAATGTTATCATATGATAGGTGCTTGTAGTTATGGAGAAAGGTGGCAGATTCAAAGGAACAGGCGTGTGGAAGTTCCCTACTGGGGTTGTTAATGAAGTAAGTACATTATGAGTGCGGTTCTTTATCCAATCTTTAGAACATTTTAGGAAAGTGATCTGAAATTTTGCATCCACAGGGTGAGGATATTTGTACAGCTGCAGTTAGGGAAGTCAAAGAAGAGACAGGAGTAAGTCATAATTGTGCAATTGGTTGACTCAAATGAAATATGACATGTGGATTTACACATGCCAATGCAAATCTAAGACCATTCCTTATATTTTGTTTCAGGTTGATGCAGAATTCGTGGAAGTTTTAGCATTCAGGTGTGAAATTTTCTCAGTATTATGTCTCTCACCATGCATTTGCACATAGTGTTATCTTCCCTGTAAAAGCGAGTTTTACCAAGCTAGTGTTATTAGATTGATAAATTTTCAATATAATATGCATGCTCCTCAATCTCCTTTTTTATTTTTGGCCATCATTACAGGGAAAGCCACAATTCATTCTTTAGCAAATCAGATTTGTTCTTTGTTTGCATGTTGCAACCACGCTCCTTTGACATCCAGAAACAGGATCAGGAGGTTGAAGCAGCCCAGGTACTTTTTTTTTTTCAACAATAGCACTATGCTTGTTTTGCTTTCAGTAAATTTGCATCAACTTGTATTGGGGTTTTGAGTATAAATTTGTGTTAGTTTTGTTAATCAAAATGATTTTGGGCAAGTCACAGTGTGGATATAGGCATAAAATGTACCAAACTTCTGTCAATCCTACTAGCTGCTGCTACTCTTTTGATTAACTCTTCCAAAATCATACTAGATGGATGCAAGACCTTGAGCCAAATTAATCAGTTTGCTGTTCGTATTTGATGAAAGAAATGGATTTAAGGAACAATCACATGCTGGAGTCAGGGTCTAGTTGATAAGTCCAATTGGGAACTTTTTAACCGAGCCTTGTGGTTTGATGTTTTGCACTTATGTTTGAAGTAATAGAAAAGTAGGGAAGTTTGACTCAAAAATAGGTCCTCCTAAATTATTGAAATATGAAACAAGGTTTCCTTATGTTCATTTTTTTTTTACTTTTCTATTCTCTAGTGGATGCCATTTGAGGAATATGCAGCCCAACCTTTCATCCGAGAACATGAGCAATTCAATTATGTTGCCAAGATATGCTTAGCAAAGTCAGATAAGGGCTATGCTGGTTTTTCTCGAATATCTGCAGCTACATCTTCTGGCAAAACAAGCTGCCTTTACTGCAACAATCCGGATATACACCTATTAACTTCTGACCATCAGCAGTAGCTTTCAATACGGCAGTGTCAATAAATGATATGATCTATGCAAATTTTCCCTATATTTTTTGTATTGAAATTCAAATAAAAAATGTAGTCAATTATGACTTTTCTATATTGATTCAAGCAAGAAAACGGATGCACATTAGTGCAATGGCTTTTGCGCTAGCGTGCTCTTAGGTATTGTATATTATAGAACCCCTTGAAGGGTTGGTCAAATGTTATATTCCAAAAAGCATATATGTTTGTTATGCAATGGGTGTATGTTAAGATTCATTCTATGCTTTTTGTCCACATAATTATAAGACAATATGGCTTTCTTTCTTTGCTAGTAATACATGATCATATATAATTTCATTTCGATTAGTGGATCATTTACCATTTGTCCTAAGAATGTTTTGATTAGAGAAACATTTTAGTATCACAAGAAGGAATATGAGAAGAGTATGGCTTGCATCTTGCATGTTGCATGTGAATATGTCATTTCCCTCTTCTCCCTCTCCCACTTTGAATAGGAAAAAAAAAAAGACGTAAGTAGAAGATGTCACATCAATAATTGGGGTTGGGCCAAGTGACTCCCAATAAATTTTTTGAAATAAAATCTCGAAATATTGAAAAATGGGTTCAATCTATCACATTAAAAATTGGGGAAAAATACAAAATTAGTCCATGTGGTTTACCTGATTTACAATTTACTCCATGTGGTATCAAAACGAATTTAAAAGTTCCTATGGTACGCAAAAAAAAAAACAATTTAGTCCCTATCATTAAATTTCATCCATTGACTTAACGGATTCTGTTAGTGTGCTATATCACATCAAATAAAACTATGACACATATCATGTTTTATTTATGACTTTTAAAAAACATACTTGAATTTTCCACGTCATGTTATTATGCCAACTAATATTCTTACCTCAGCCTTTTTTTTTTTTTTAATGTTAAAACATCAGGTAAAATATTTTAAAAAACCCTAATTCTACCAAATTATTGATCTGAAAACCTAATTCAAAAGAAAATAGATTTCTATCTGTAGACGTTTAGTTTTTTAGGCCTATACCCTCCTCCTCCTCCTCCTTCTTCTTCTTCTTCCTCTCTTTTTCTCCGTCATCTTCTTGTCGCTTCTTCACCCAAGTTTGTGTCTCTACTAGGAAACGTGGAAGGCAAGTCTAGAAATTAAATTTCTATATCTTGACCAGGGTTGTCGGCAAAGAAGTTATGTATGAGGGGCTTTTTTTTTTCTTCTCCGTCTCTATCTCTGTACTTCCCTCTTGAAAGTTGTCAAGAAAATGAGGAATTTCAACATAGGAGAAAAGCATAAGAGAAAAAGTAGAAGATAGGAAGAGACTGAGAAAAGAAACCACGACAATAAAAAAAATGGAGTAGGAGATAGGAAGAGATGGAGAAAAAAAAAACCATGATAAGAAAAAATGGAGAAGAAGAAGAAGAAGAAGAAGAAAAACCACAACAAGAAAAAAACAAAAACGAAGAAGAAGAAGAAGAAGGGATAGGCCTAAAAAACTAAACATCTGCCGATAGAAATTTGTTTTTTTTTTGTTTTTTTTTTTTTAATTAGGTTTTCAAATCAATAATTTGGTAGAATTAAGGTTTTTAAAAATATTTTACTTGATGTGTTTAACGTTAAAAAAAAAGAAGAAAATTGAGGTGGGAATATTAGTTGGCATAATAATATGACGTGGAAAATCCAAGTGTGCTTTTTAAAAGTTATAAATAAAACATGACATGTGTCATAATTTTATTGGATATGACATGGTACACTAACGGAATCCGTTAAGTTAATTGATGAAATTTAACGGTAGGAACTAATTTTTTTTTTGCATACCACAGGTACTTCTAAGTTCGTTTTAATACCATAAGGAGTAAATTGTAAATCAGGTAAACCACATGGACTAATTTTGTATTTTTCCCTAAAAATTGTGAAATCTATATAAAGAAACCTTTTGACCGAATAATGAAAAACTGTTTTTGGCCTATCAAATACATTAAAAACACGTTCAGGACACATGTCTCAATTCTAAGAGAACACATGTTGCAATTCTTGGCTGCTTATGAAAAGTGGCGGAGCTACTTATGGGCCAGAAGGGGGCATCGCCACTGCAGAAGTTAAATATATATATATATATATATATATATATATATATATCTATCTATTATGAAGGAAGCTATCCCCTTCAAGAACTAATGGCCCTACATGTTTGGGTTGTTGACTTTGTTGTTGAATGGTAGATGTTGCCAATACTTTGCCTTCAAGATTTGGTGATACATACTGCTGGGCGCTGTGCTGTGTGAGTTTTTGTAGTGTACTCAGTGCATTATTACTTCCTTACTTTCTTCATAAGTTCCATGTCAGCAGGGAACGATGTGATGGGGGAAAATGAGAGAGCTCAACAGGTGGAGTTGTTAAGCTCAGTTAATGATTTGTATGGAGGAGTTCGTGTAAACATGGAGCATCATCCTATGGATTCCAAGGCCTTTGCTACTTTGCTTAAAGCTTCAATATCACAATGGAATGAAGCAACAGGTAGTATATTATAAATATATATACTCATCTTATGAGAGACTGTAAATGCGGGCAGTTATTAACCGCAATTGACCGTTATCCAAGATTTTTATGTGGATACGGTTAGTGAAAATCACTAACCACATATACAGATACGAATAACAATTTTAGTGTATGCGAATATCATTTACAACCGTGCTTCGTAGTTTGTATGTTTGTATTTTTGGATAAACTCATTATGGGGTGTATGTATTTTCTTTGTTATTTTTAAATTGGAATGTAGAATCAAGATATGGATTTCATCTAAAAACACCAGGGCTTAAAAAATAAAATAACACTAAAATAAACCCAAAACACTACAAACATGCTCAAAACATTTTAAAAATCATATATGCAAATAGTAGTTAATAAGTGCACAAATAGCGGTTAATAATCCCATGATGCAGATGCGGATGCAATTACCTAAAAGTGATAACCGCGTAATGTGGATATGGTTATTGGCAATAATCGCATACATATGTGTAAAACCATACTTTTCAATACCCATGTAGATCACATATGTTTGTAGAACCATACTTTTCAGTATCCATGTGGAGCAGGTTTGGTATACTTAATGGTCATTAATTTATGATTAGAATTAAGTATCATTGGGAATGTAAGGGGTTTGAATAGAACGATTTCCTATTCTTTTGTTTTGTGAGAACACATATGTTTTAATAGGAATCGAATCAAAATTCCTAAAATATCTAAATTTATTTATTTAAAAAAAAAAAAAATTCTTTGGGTGGCTAGGTCAACCACCCTAAATACTGGTATATTCTCATAGAAATAGACCCCCCCCTTTTTTTTTTTTCAAATCCTTTTTTTAATAATAATTAAAAAAGGATGGGAATGGTCAGCCACCTAAACCATAACACCAAGAGTGGTGTAGCCATCTCCATTGAGCATTAGATGGTGGCTAATGGCACCAAGGGTGGTGCTAAGGGGCTTCGGGGGTGGTGCATACACCCCCAAGTGTTCTGTGACAGATGGCTAACTACCCCACCAATCGCATTCATTCGGCTTTTGTTTCTATTTTTTTCTTCTTTTAATTTGGGTTTGAAAATAAAACAAAACAATGTGGGTTTTAAAACGACACGTCTATTCCACTATGAATAACTATCCATAGCTTCTATTTAGGAAAATAGTCATTTCTATGTGAACAATAATTATGTGGAAGAGGAATGATACATACTCATCTCATCTCTCACTCCCATATCAATGGGCTATTTGTGGCAGTGTCCATCAACCATTGGATCAACCTTTATTAAGAAAGGAAAAAAATAAAAAATAAATGGTTTATAAGCACTCTCACATCAACCCAATGATATGGGAGTGATGGTAGATGAATATTTAGAATTACTAACTATGAAATGAGGCACAACCAAACAAAAGAATTTTAATTCATAGAAATAGCCATTACATTCAAGGTTACTCTTCCACGTACCAAACGTGGATTTAAAGTAGAAGTTTATGCTATAAGTCCTATATGTTATGAATTTGGAATATAATTTGCAGGGGAAAAGGGGTGTGTGGATCAAATTGCCTATCGAACAAGTAAATCTTGTTGAAGTTGCAGTTAAGGTGAACACATTTCCAACTTAAACCATTATTCTGGGTTAGCTTCAGAAAAACTTACTTTGAACGTAAAACTATGTGTTAAATCATTACTTATCCTAAAAGCTTAAGCTTATATGAAAAGACGAATTTAATCATTTAGTGAATGCTTTAACCCTCCACCTTTTGTCTAGGCTCAATTTTAATAAGTGATGTTCAACACATAAAATATTTAATTGAAATAAATGTAAATTGACAGAGACAAGATTCAAACTCAGACCATCTGCTTTGAAACGATCTTAAGCTTTTCGGATAAGTAGTGAGTATGATTTAACACCGTGTAGTTATTGGTGTATAGTCTTCCTCGAATCCTGCTTGCTCTGCTAATTTTACAGGAAGGATTTAGGTATCACCATGTTGAATCAGATTACTTAATGCTTGTATATTGGATTTATGAAACTATTGATACTCTTCCTGCAAATGCTTCACATCGAGTGTGTATTGGTGCTTTTGTCATGAATAGTCAGAGAGAGGTATTAATTTCTCACAGTTATCTAAAACTTTTCAGAGATACATATAAATCTATTAGTTTCAAAAGCTATATATGTAAATTACTTAAATTGATTGGTCATTCACACTTCAAATTGTGATGATCAGAAGTTTAGTTTGGCCCCCAAAGACAAATTTCTAGCTCTGTCATGGTCTTCTGGTTTGAAAAGTTGAAAGCCGTATTGTTAAATATTGTAAAAAAAAAGTACACTATATGGATCAAATGGTAGTTTTCATTTGTGTCTCAAGTACAGATTGCTTTGTTCATATATCATATAGCTTCTCTCTTTTTCTCTTTTTGGAAAAAAATAATTAACCTGCTCCAGTGTATTTGGCTTGAAAATTTCAATTTCTTCAATACCAGAAATATGATCGCTTGATATGTCTGACTACTGAAATTAATGTTATCATATGATAAGTGCTTGTAGTTATGGAGAATGATGGCAGATTCAAAGGGAAAGGTGTGTGGAAGTTCCCTACTGGGGTTGTTAATGAAGTGAGTACATTATGAGTGCGGTTCTTTATCCAATTCTTTAGAACATTTTAGGAAAGTGAACTGAAGTTTTGCATCCACAGGGTGAGGATATATGTACAGCTGCAGTTAGGGAAGTCAAAGAAGAGACAGGAGTAATTAAGTCATAATTGTGCAATTGGTTGACTCAAATGAAATATGACATGTGGGTTTACACATGCCAACACAAATCTAAGACCATTCCTTATATTTTGTTTCAGATTGATGCAGAATTCGTGGAAGTTTTAACATTCAAGTGTGAAATTTTCTCAGTATTATCTCTCTCACCATGCATTTGCAGATATTATTGTTTTAGATGAGTCAATAGAAAATCTTCCCTGTAAAAGCAAGTTTTACTAATGTTGCATTCTGAGGATTTATAGCAACTTGTTACACTAAGCTAGTGTTATTAGATTGATAAATTTTCAATATAATTTGCATGCTCCTCAATCTCCTCTATGATTTTTGGCCCTCATTTCAGGGAAAGCCACAAGTCATCCTTGTGCAAATCAGATTTGTGCTTTGTTTGCATGTTACAACTACGCTCCTTTGACATCCAGAAACAGGATCTCAGGAGATTGAAGCTGCCCAGGTACTTTTTTTTCTTCTTTTTTTTTTTTCAACAATAACATTATGCTTGTTTTGCTTTCAGCAAATTTGCATCAACTTGGATTAAGGTTTTGATAGTTTTGTTAATCAAAATGATGTTGGGCAAGTCACAGTGTGGAAATAGGCATAAAATGTAGCAAACTTTTGTCAATCCTACTAGCTACTGCTACTCTTTGGATTAACTCTTCCAAAATCATACTACATGGATGCAAGACCATGAGCCAAATTAATCAATTTGCTGTTCGTATATGATGAAAGAAATGAATTTAAGGAACAATCACATGCTGGAGTCGGGGTCTGGTTGATAAGTCCAATTGGGAACTTTTTAACCTGGCCTTGTGGTTTGATGTTCTGCACTTATATTTGAAGTAATTGAAAAATAGGGCCTCCTAAATTACTGAAATATGAAACAAGGTCTCTTTGTGTTCATTTTTTTCTTTTCTATTTCCCAGTGGATGCCAATTGAGGACTATGCAGCCCAACCTTTTATCCGAGAACACAAGCAATTCAATTATGCTACCAAGATATGCTTAGCAAAGTCAGATAAGAACTATGCTGGTTTTTCTCCAATATTTACAGATACATCTTCTGGCAAAACAAGCTGCCTTTACTGCAGAAATCTGGATATACACCTATTAACTTCTGACCATCAGCAGTAGAAAGGCTGATGTAACACCATATTTTTTGCATTGAAATTCAAAAAATAAAATAAAGATAATCTTGTCTATATTGATTCAAGCAAGAAAACGGATGCGTGTTAGTGCAGCGGCCTTTGCGCTAGCGTGCTCTTAGGGACTGTATATTATAGCACCCCTTGTAGGGTTGGTCATACTGTATGGAATGTTATACTTTGTCCTGTTTTCTTAACCATATGATATGACTATTCTAAAAGGCAAATATTTTTGTTAAGCAAATGGGTGTCAAGAAATATTCTGTTTCTTTATGCCATATATTTAGCAATGTTTAAAAGGGAGTACTCTGTACCTTAGAGTGGAGTCCATGTCTCAGATACAACACATAAAAGTATTCACAAACATGCACAACTTTAGGATCTTAGGTCAATATTACTGTGCCATTTTCTCTCAACAATAAATGTCTGTCTGTTATTGTAGAGAGTAAAGCTACTTTTATACTAATTTATTACACTTATTTCGTACCGACTAATGTGATGTATTTTAAATGACTTTCTTTGTATTCTTTTATTTGGCTAACATGAGAAGACCACTTAAATAATTTCATTTTTATTAGTGTATCATTTACCCTTTGACCTTAGGGTGTTTTTATTAAAGAAACATTTTAGAATCACAAGAAGGAATATAATAAGAGTAAGGTTTGCAACTTGTAATTTGTGCGCGCATGGAATGTGCCACATCAGTAATTGAAAGCGAATGACACCTTCAATTTGCGTCTTGTCTACACAGATATAAAACATAAACCTAACCCAGTCTCAACCTACCTCCAATACGTTAAAACTAAAAGGTAGTAACTTTTATGTTAGAAGTAAACCTGAAATTAAGCCAGATACCACCTCCCTATTTTCTCATTATGAAACAAAAGTTAATTGACGCCAATTACCAGTTGATTGCGCCCACAGACTGGGTCTGGTTTTGGCGCGCCCACAGACTGGGTCTGGTTTTGGCAATAATAGAACATTACATTTTTATTTGCATGTATTCTAATATATGTCCTAAAATGAGATAATATAAAAAAAAATATTTTTAGATAAAGAAAAAGTCGCCAAAACAAAAGCGCAGTCGTTTTATATATAAGAACATGAAAAAGTAGGGTGGGTAGATACTGGACTTGAACATTATAAAATAAATAATTCTCATATCAACACCTTTGGTGTCAGACTTGATACCAGCAAGGCTTAGGCACAACCCATGCCTTGGAGAGAAAAGAATATAGATTTAATATTGCTATTGACTTGCTACCCAAGACAAAAGAGCTTATAAAAAGTTATCTAGCCTAACTTTTTTAAAAAAAAAAAAAACAATGATATAGATGATGGCACAAGTAAATCTAAACTTAATCTTGAGTTAGAGCTGCATCAAGCATATTCCTAGAGCTTATAAAAGGTTAACTCGACCTAATTTTTGAAGAATATTTTTGTTCAATCCCATCTTTTAAATTGGCATTTATCATTAAAACACGTTATTCTTATATACATTTTAAATCACATATATTAATATTCATTTATCACATTAATTTTACACCCACTGACATTATGTATTTTAAAGTAATGCTATTTCCCATTAATATTTTTAAAATTTGTCTGCAATGAATGAAGTAGATATAGCATTACATGTATATAAAAATTACTTTTTAGCCATCCACGTTATTCATTGCGGATGGATTCTAGAAATTGATGGGATGTAGCATTATTTTAAAACATGTAACTTTAGTCGGTGTGAAATTAATGTGACAAATAGATATGTTTTAAGGAGTCCTTTTAATTAAAATCCTTTTCGTGAAATGGGTAGCATCAATGTTTCGTGCCACAAACCCTTATATAAGTACATGTAGTGACAAATGAGAGACCACAAGCTAGCTCGCAGGTTTCCGAGAGGCAAGAGCCGAGTCTTCAGATACGATCTTCACTCCCGGCGATGGCTCTTGCGCAAGGCAAATGGGTCAAGGTCTGTTCCTCATCTTCTTCTTTTGTTTTGCATCAACATTATCCAATTCTCAGATGATCTTTCCTGATGGCCTTTTCAATATTGTACATTGGCATCCCAAGATTTGAGCTTTTTGTTTTTTCCTTGCGAATTCGTGGAGAAAGAGGTTGGTTAAGCCTTGAATCGGGACTTCGTATGTATTATTATATCTATTCTGTTCTGTTGATTAAGAGGTTCAATAGAAAGAAGAAATAAGAAACTCTGGCTGCAAGCAGAGCCACGCAATTTACAAACAACAGTAGAACAGTGATATTGAATATTTTATCTCTTTGTGAATCCCAGAAATTAGGATGGTCCACAGCCAATTCTTCAATGATCTTCTTTCTTGGTCTTTGATATTTCTATATCTATTAGGTATTTTTGGTACGTTTTTTAAGCGAACCCCCAAGGCAAACATTCTGTATACCGATCCTCTCAGGCAGATTTCGAACCTAGGCAAAGCACCCCTCCCCCTCCCCTTTTTGTAGGCTGTTTTTTTGGCAGCTCAGAGTATCTTGATTCCTTGATCTGAATTCATTTTCATATTGCCCTATTCCTTTAGCAATATCATAATTTTCTTTGTATATTTTAGTGGATTGCCGCATGATTTTCCCTCAATAACAGATGAGATATACCTACATGTACCTACAGCAGGCTTGGTCACATAGATATACCTAGACCCTTTTGGTAAAGCCGTGTCGGCAAATGGGTCAGGGCCACAGTTGTCGTCACTGCTGATGTTGGCCACATATTATGACAAGGCTTTTTCTTTGTCATTGTTATATTTAAAAAATCAAGTTAGTGCAATTGTTCTTTGTATTTGTAAACTTGTGTCACACCCACCTGATCACATGTGTGATAAAGCTTTGTCCTTGTCATATTTAACATGAAGTTTTCTTGTTTGCATTTGCTAACTTATATCAGCTTGATCAATATGGTACTGGGCCTGGAGCAAGAAGCTCTCATGCCATTGCCATAGTAGGACAAAAGGCCTATGTTTTTGGGGGTGAATTTGCGCCACGTGTCCCAGTCGATAACAAGCTCCACGTCTTCGACCTTGAAACCCTAACATGGTCAGTTGCTGATGCTACTGGGGATATACCGCCACCACGAGTCGGTGTCAAAATGGTACCTGTTGGGAAAACCATTTATGTATTTGGTGGTAGGGATGTTGAACATAAGGAGCTCAATGAGCTGTACTCTTTTGACACGTGTACAAACAAATGGACCCAACTCTCCACCGGGCCCCCTCATCGGAGCTACCATTCTACGACTGCCGATGATCGCCATGTGTACATCTTTGGTGGTTGTGGCGTGGAGGGCCGGCTTAACGATCTATGGGCCTATGATGTAGTTGATCACAAGTGGGTCAAATATCCAGCCCCTGGGGACAAGTGCAAGGGAAGAGGTGGGTCTGGCCTGGCTGTGGCCCAAGGAAAAATATGGGTTGTGTATGGCTTTGCGGGAATGGAAATGGATGATGTACACTACTTTGATCCAGCTCGTGAAGAATGGGCCCAAGTAGAGACTACGGGTGAAAAACCTACACCCCGAAGCGTATTTTCTACGGTTGTGATTGGAAAAGACATATTTATACATGGTGGGGAAGTAGACCCTAGTGACCTAGGTCACATGGGTGCCGGGAAATTTGCTCGTGAGGTTTATACATTGGATACTGAAACGTTAGCATGGAAAAGGTTTGACGATGGGCCGGATTCGAGCGATCATCCTGGGCCTCGCGGTTGGTGTGCATTCACCAGCGGTAAACGGGACGGCAAGGAGGGACTTTTGGTGTATGGTGGCAATTCACCAAGTAATGACAGGCTTGATGACATTTTCTTTTTCACTCCCTAATAAGAGGCAGATGATAAATGAGCATAAGCACATGTACAATATATATATAAGGATTTCATAATCATGATCAAGATGGGTGTATGTATGGTGGTCATGAGAGAATGAAACTAAGAATGTATGCTATGTACTTAAAGCGATTATGTAACCTAGGATTGGCTTTTTATGTTGGAATAAGGTAATTAATATGTTGGCTTTAGACATTAGATGTTTTGGGTGTTGTAGTATGGTGTTTATGTCCCATCGAATAAAGAAAACAAACTTTTGTTGTCAGGGGCACAAAGCTGTGAATGAATGCTCAACTTCATATTGTTTTGTTTATTCAGTTTAAGGGATTGACCAAAGGAAAATTTTGGTTAATAATAAATCCCCATGAACTCTATAATTAAGTAACAAATTAATAATTGAGGTTGGAGCAGTCAAATACTTGGTAGTCCGCAGCACTTGTTCAACCTAAGAATGGTAGGTTCGGCCGAATTAAAATGAATGATTCATCAACCTTTGCCCTCTTTAACAAATATTAGGATCACTTATGCATAAATAGTCCTTTAAGCAATCAAATCTGAGTTCAAACTAGGCACGATCAAGTGCCAATCATATTGATTAGATAGAGGAGGTTGAATGACATATAAAATTAGTATGTTAGATTATTAACTAATATGATTAAATTTATAATTTTTTATTCGCTTCAATTTTTTGGAAAATCAATATTTAACATGGTATCAAAGAAAATGTCTTGAATTCCAACTTTGAGGTTATAGTTCACCCAATTTTCAGCTAAATATTTCACTTATTAAAGGATAATTTGAGTCAACACGTGAAAAAGAATATTAAAATATTAATTAAATGATTTCACTCTTTCCTATCCATCACATCCTGAATATATAAAGAAAACCGAAAAGACTAATAAGATGCAAATGATACGTTTTTCCTAACAACGTCAAAAGACTTGTTTCCTTAAATCCTAGATAGGGAAAAGCTTCAAAAAAACATTCTCTTTTTTTTTTTTGCTACAATTTTACTATATTTTAGGTTTGATAATTATTGACACGATATGCAAATGCAATATGAGCTTAATATGAAATTAGCGGGATAAACTCGAAGAATATGAATTGTCTAATTAAAAGAGTCGAGTTAAGGTTGATCTATATTATATTGTACTCATATTTTGACATGACTTAAACTCGATACATAATATTTAAGGCAGATAAATTTTGACAAGACCAACAAATCTGATAAAATCAACACAAAATTAATGAGTTAGGAGTGAAAGGTCTAACCCATTTAATTAAATGGATTGAATTGAAGTTTACCTATATAATTTTATATTTATGCATCAACACAAATCAAACTCAACGTACAAACACTAATGGCCGGCCTTACTCGATTTATCAAAGCAAAGGGTGAAAAATGCGCCTGTTAGAGTGAGAGTGAGAGTGAGAGGGAGAGGGAGAGACAGAGGCACATCTCTCTTCCAAACGAAACGAGGCCTCATCAGAAATGCCGTAAAACCTTTCTCAGACTGATTGAAGTATATATGCTTTATTCAATCTTAAACAGACACGAGAAGTCTTTTATTTTCTGATTGTGGTGCGAATTCTCCATCATGGGCCGGATGAGGTGTCTGCTTCTTCATTCACGTGGAGCACTTGCTGCATTACTTCCATAACTCTATTGGGTTGCTCTGTGTGATTGACTGATTGAAATTTCAAAGAATATAGTAGCCAAATAAATAAAATCAAGATACGAGAAAACAAAGGGCAAAATGACAGACCCATCTAAAAGTCAAAGGTTGTCTGTCTAGGCTGGGAAGGTTGAGAGGGAAACAGATAGAAACCCAGTGAAAAAGTTAGGTAGTTTAGCAGCCTTTGCATCTGTCCTATCTGAAAGTCAGAGAAGTTCCCACAGTTGGTACTGGTGAGAGGAGATGGTGAAGCTGTTTGAGTATCTAAACCTTAAACTATTTCAGGGTTTGCTGGCAAGAATGGAGGGTATGAAGGCAAGAAGACGTAATGGTTGCTTCAGACTTACAGCTATTTCTCTGCTCTTTTACGACTGAAAGCCTCTTATATATTAGCTCAGGATTTATATTGAATTTGGAGCAAAGTTTCATGATTGATAACAATCCAATTTATCAAGAAGAAACTCTTAACCTTTTATTTGCCTACAAAGTTGCATGGCCATACGCTTAAGTGCTTCTTCTTCCTCAGCCACCTTGTTTGCACCATCTTCATTCAGCCATGAGACTGAGACTACACCAGCAAGAAAGCTTTTCGGAACCTGGGCTTGTCAGAAAAATTCAAATTTTCACCAAAACAAGCATTTTGAGCTCAAAGCTTCAAATGTGCAACCGTTAAAGGCTGTGTCTTTGCAGGCTGGTGAGTTCTTGTACCTCTACTTTAACATGAAAATTGCCTCTTCATGTTGGTCCTGGTGCATTTTCCCTTCTCTAAATGAATAACAGTGTGTTTGATATAATGTTTCTTCAAATTTGTTTAGGCATCCTTTGTTTAAAATCGTAAAGGTACTTTTGTCGCTTTGGAAAAGCATGGATTTTCATAAAACAAGATAGGGAGTAACCCTTAAATGCCAAGTGAACTGGATATTTAATGATGATTGTTTTCCTTGATTAGTTAAAGCCTACTTGTGGAAATTTATGATCTTCTTAATGTTAGAAAAGAGTTTGGTTTTGGAATTCTATATGATAATGGTTAGGAAGAAAAGGAACGGCTCCTTTCTTGTCCAAAAATCTTCTGTGTTCAACATTGGATCCAGATCACCCTGCTTCCAGTCACAATTGTATGCTTTTTATTTTTGGTCAATGCAGTGTGATACTGATATTCTTTTTGTTAATTGTCTATATGCTTATGCGAATTGGCCAGTTCTGAGATTGAAATGGATTTATGGTTTAGGTGCTCCTGCAAGTTCTCCAGTTACAGAACGTGTTGAGAAGCCAACTCAAGAAGAGTACATTCCTTTCTTAGAAACAGACAAAGAAGAGTCTACTCTCAGCATTGTTGTTGTTGGGGCTTCAGGGGATCTTGCTAGGAGGAAGATCTTCCCTGCACTATTTGCTCTTTTTATTGAAGATCGTTTGCCAGAGGTTCTATTCTATGATGTTTTTTAAACTTCTTTTGTAAGATATGCCTCACCTTTGATTTATTTACTGCTGCTTATCTGTTTTTGTTTTTCCTTATCTATTACTTCAGAATTTTACAGTCTTTGGCTATGGACGGAGTATAATGACTGATGAGGAGCTGAGGAATATGATCAGCAAAACCCTGACTTGCAGAGTTGACAAGAGGTGCTATTTTATTGTATTATGTTTGAAATTATCTTCATATGATACGTTTTAACCAATTATGTTTTCCATTTTGTCCTGATTACTCTAATTTTGAGTGATTGTAGGGAGAACTGTGATGAGAAGATGGATGAATTCTTAAAAAAGTGCTTTTACTCTTCCGGTCAATATAGCTCTGAGGAGCATTTCTTGGAATTGGACAAGAAGCTGAAAGAGAAAGAGGTACTATGCCTTGTTCATGGAAAGTAAGATATCTAGGATTCCATCTTCAATTCTTGCCGATCTGTGATAATATTTTCGAAAATATTTCTCGGGTTTGATAGCAATAGACAATGATGATCTCTCATCATCATGTTTTTAGCTCTTGTATGTCCATATACTCAACATTTAGCTTCTTTTAGGCTGGAAGACTATCAAATAGACTATTTTACCTAGCAATACCACCAAACATGTTTGTGGATGTGGCAAGATGTGCCAAACGTCGTGCTTCTTCAGAAAACGGGTGGATTCGAGTCATTGTTGAAAAACCATTTGGTCGAGATACAGAGTCATCCAGGGAGCTGACCCAAGGCTTAAAACAATATTTGAGTGAAGACCAAATATTCAGGTATCTACTTTTCTGCATTTTGGTTCATTGAACAGATTCTAAGACACACACACAGCTTTGACCTTGTTAATCTTTGTACAGAATTGACCATCTCATGGGTGAAGAGCTTGTAGAAAATCTCTTGGTGCTTCGCTTTTCAAATCTGGTTTTTGAGCCTTTATGGTCTAGGAATTACATCCGCAATGTACAGTTCATTTTTTCTGAAGATTTTGGGACACACGGACAAGGAAGGTTAGTTCAATATCTTCCTTCTACTATTCTAGTCATTTAATGTCATTCCTTTTATCACATGGTTGGCAACACGACTTGACACTAATCTAATATGAAATTATAGCAGGTTAGGTTGAAGGGTCTGATCTGTTTAGTTAATTAGATTGAATTGAGGTTGACCTATATAGTCTTATACCTATGTCTCGACATAACTCGAACCTAACATACAAATACAAATTGCTACTCTAAATAGAATGTCTCGCTCTTATGGATAAAAATATTTCCTCACTGTGCTAGTTTTTCATCCAGGTACTTCGATAACTACGGTATCATACGGGATATAATGCAAAATCATCTTCTGCAAATACTAGCACTGTTTTGCATGGACACTCAGTCAGCTTAGATGCTGAGGACATTAGGAATGAGAAGGTATTGAAACGTATCTTTTAGAATGATCTCTACTGTCTGTCTATCAGTATCAACACTTCTGAAAATTCCATTTGCTTTAAAGAAAAACTCAAGTATCAGATGATCATAATGTAATGACTAATGTTCTGAACATGGCCTTGAAACAGGTTAAGGTTTTACGTTCTATGAAACCTGTTCAGCTTGAAGATGTGGTTGTAGGTCAATATAAGGGTGATTGTGATGGCATTAGATGTTATCCCGGTTATACTGATGACATGACTGTATCAAACAATAGCCTTACGCCAACTTTTGCAGCAGCCACTCTCTTTATAAACAATGCAAGATGGGATGGAGTTCCATTCCTGATGATAGCCGGCAAGGCTCTCCATTCAAAGCGGTAGGTAAAATCCTGCTCCAGTCCACAAGGGCATCATTCTTTTGTTATGCACTTGCAGACTGTTGAGAGTAATCAATGAAATGACCAAATTTGTTGCTGCAATGAAATTCCAGGGCAGAAATTAGAGTTCAATTCAGACATGTTCCGGGTAACTTGTACAACAGGAACTTTGGAACTGATTTGGATCAAGCTGGAAATGAGCTTGTCATTCGCATAGAACCTGATGAAGCTATATATCTGAAGATCAACAACAAGGTCCCCGGTCTTGGAATGAGATTGGATCGCAGTGACCTTAATTTGCTCTACAAAGCCAGGTAACAGATGACAACAAAATACAATTGACTTAGAGTACAAATCTGTTATATGTTTTTATATAATGCAGATATGTTACCTTAGGAAATTTACTGATACCCTTTATCTCTGTAGTCAGTGCAGTCACATATGGTTGGTTTTTGCAAATCAAAAATAGAAAAATAGAGCAAACAACCACAAGATTTATGCAAATTCAACTTATCACACATTGTTTGCCTTTCTAGTCCTCCCTTTCAATGTAATTATGAGCTGCTACTAATAAGACTTGGGTTGTGAAGGTATCCAAGAGAGGTACCAGATGCATATGAGAGGCTGCTCATTGATGCAATAGAAGGAGAGCGGCGGTTGTTCATTAGAAGTGATGAGCTAGATGCAGCCTGGGAAGTATTCACACCACTGTTGAAGGAATTAGAAGAGAAGAAGATTGCTCCAGAGCTGTACACATATGGTAGCGGTGGGCCAGTTGGAGTGCATTATCTTGCTGCAAAGCATAATGTTCGCTGGGGTGAATTTGGTTATGAGGACTAATGACTAGTGGCGATCTACTGCCTTCAAGGGTCTTTTAATTTGATGGTGATGATCATTAGCATTCAAGTATTCAAAACATTTTTCTTTCATTTTTCTATATATATACCATGCGTTTAGTTAATTTTTTCTCTGTAAATTTGGATTCTGCAACATGTTAATGTACAAACAAGGTGTAATTCATTGAAATCAATGAATAAGTATTATCCCTTTTTTAATGTCATTCTCTTCCTTCGAAATGGAAGGATTGTTGGTCATTGTGGAAAGAAGTTAAATGGATATTCTGACACACCTGATGGTCCTCATCTTGTTGGTTATACCATTGCTGATTCTTGTACTTGCCAACTGATTTCCTCTGTCAGGCTGGGAAATAAAAGTAACTCAACCACCTTTCCAAGGAGTTAATTCTTCTTTTCCATGCTAATTTATGATAGGTAATTAGCCAAATCTTAGCTTTTATTCTTGGACTTTACCAAGAATCTCAAATTATGATAGTGCTAGTGCTAGCGCTAGCAATATTTGACCTAACTCGTGAATTGACATAAAATTAAATAGTTAGGGTTTAGTGTAATAGTATTCGGGTCCAGTTAATTAGACATGGTTAATAAACGGGTTAAATTTGTGCTAACCTTAGAACCGGCCTATATAATTAAATTACACTTTTACCCTTAAAAACCTAAAGTATATAATTATGGTAATGGATATCGATTATCAAGTTTGTTGTCATGAATCTAGTTGTGAATGTGTATAATTTATGTCTATTAGATATGAACATGTTAGATCAAGTATTTGTATCAACTCAACTCATTTATTTTAAACGGGTTGAAACCGGTCGTTTTCATGTCAACCTAACACTATTTGTTTATTAAACAAGTTATGTGAGTCAAATCGTGTCACATGTATAGTTAAACATATATATTGTGTCAAGGTTAAAAGGTTTGATACGATTAATTAAATGAGTCGTATTCATGATTAAATACGCCCATCAATCCAAATTTCCGCCCCTAATTATACATATCATACTGAAATTCAAAACAAGAAACATAAAATGTGCACCTCAATTTGGAAGTAATCATGTGTACATTATACAGATTACATATAGAACATGACAAGTAAATGGCACCTATACAAGACACACGCATCATGACAAATCATGATGGAACTAAATGGCCCAAACAAATATGACTTTTATTTCTTTTTTCTCCACAAGTAAACTGTTGTATCAAGAAATAAAAAAAATCATCTCTCACATGGAAATTGAGCAGTATAGCAATGAAACTTAATTTTTATGTGGCGCCAGGGTGTATGGTACCCACCAATCATAGCACCAGAACTCCCATACAAAAACTCAAGAAACACCATCACCAATCTCCCACCATCCACTCCTCCAAGCCCCATTATTATCAGCCGTCTGATCTCCCACAATATCATCCGCAGGTGCATCAGCCTCTGCAGGGGCCTCAGCCTTACCCTTGGCCTTAGCCTTTGGAGCCTTCGGCGCTGGTGCTGTCGGTGCCACCTTAAACAACTCCCTTGGCAACAAAACCTTGTCAATCTTATACACCACTAACGGCTCCTCATCCTTCACCGTCCCCGTTATCTTCACCGTCACAACCTTCGTCTTCAACGTCACCTCTTCGCCGTCATTTTGCACGGTGAAGTCGTACTTGTTGGCTCCGTCTGTGGCCAGCGTGTTCACGATGCCGTTGCTGGACTTCAACATTTGCATGGACTGGTACACGGGGATGCCGTGATATAACAGCAACGACACCTTCTGGGGCGCCGTTAAGTTCTTGTACTTCGGCATGAAACCGTTGATGACGGTGTCGGTCGGGCAGAACACCGTCAATCCTCCGTCGATGCTCTCTTGGAATGTCTTGTCGGCTCCCGAGGATAACAGCAAGTTGGCGAAGGCTTTGCAGCCTTGCTTGGACAGGATAGCCGTTAAATTCAAATCGCTTGGTCCCGGCGTTGGCGCTTCAGCTTCAGCCGATGTTAAAACCTGACCATTGTTTTCATTTGCAAATTCTTAGCTCAATATTTGATGGAATCTGAGTTGGGTTTAATTTAAATAATTAGTTTGGCAAATATTCTAGAAATTAAAGCACTTTTTACCTGACTGATTTGTAAGACAGAGATGTTGTACGGCTTCTCGTGCACAGCCTTGACGTAGACAGCATCAAGCGTGCCGCCATTGTCGGCAGCACCAAAGCCAACTCTGCCGCCATTGAGGTCGGTAATGTTTACGTACCCTGAGGATCCCGGGGCGGCGCCAGTAGCTTGGTACATGCTGGCAGTCAACGCAGTACCATTTGTGATCTGGTGAAGTTTCTTAGAACCAAAGTAGTCGACTAGGATGTGGAGGGAGAGCACGTTTTTAATGGTGTAGAGAGAGAGGTGCTTGGAGAGGAGGGATGACATGGCGGCATTGTCCACTGCAAGGACGGTGATGGTCAGACGGCGATTGATCTCCGAGGCGAGGTGGGTGAGGGTGAGGTAGTGGTTGAATGTTGAGAATTCGGGGTTTTGGCAAGTATGGTCGTGATATTGTGCGCATGGCTGCCGGTCGAGGATAAAACAACAAGAAGAGAGGAAGGGCAATCACCGCGGCGAGAGGTGGTGCTTGCCTCATTGTGGAGGAGGAGGTTTGAACTTTGAAGTGGAGGAGTGGGAAGGACAAAGAGATCTGTTTGTGACTTAAGTAAGGAGTATAGGAGCAATTTGTTGCATGACAGTATATGCTAGCTAGCTTGGCATTAGGTTGGATATGGGGTCCATAAAAGGGTTCATTATGGTCACAGATTATGGATAATATTTTAAAATGTGCTCTCTCTTTTTCTTTTTTTATGAATATTTTGAAAAACGTTTTTAATTTTGGAAGAAATTAAAGAAAACCATTTTGGAAAATCTAGATAGCTACCTTGCAAAACCCTCTATAGATCTTATACAACTAAAAGTTCTGATATTTTAATATATTTTTACAAGGTTTGTTGACAAAATTTCTCCTCCCCACATGATACTTGCCTTACTTCTTTGTTTCAACTTCCTCCATTTTTTTTTTTTTTTGGGCAAGTCCCCAAATTTCTTCTATTTTTCAATTGCACCAACAAAAGTTGATATATATATTTCAAAATTTCTCATTTAAATTGCATGTAATATTAATTAATTCAGGCACCATTAATCCCATTGAGCAATTATACAATAAGATTTTCTTAATGTTGAAGATTAATTTACATTCAAATTTCAAATATATAAATTAGTCCATATTAAAGAGCAATTATGAAAGTATGGAACACATACCTTATTGAAGAAGAAGAATAATAATTAAGCATTGGGGGCCACACAATATTATTTCTTGTAGTCCCATTAGCTAGAAATCAAAGCCAAAAGTTGCAATGTGCATGGGATGTAATAGTATCACCCACCAAAGGAACAATTTTTAAATTAATTATACCCTATATATTGGTCTTATTATGCCTAAATAAATTCAGAGAGAAGGAATTAATAATGCTATTTTTGTAAGCAGCGCGATGTCGTTTCCTTCCCTTTCTCCTATACTTTCAAGTTTCAATCTTGTCATATTGTTTTATTTATTGTTTATTATATGTGGTTAAGGCTATGGGACCCAAAACGTGTCGGTAGAGCAGTGTGCTCCAAAACCAGCCAGGCTGGTATGACAATGGCGTATGAAGTTGGGCCACGTGGACAGCTATTGTTTGGTGGTGCCACATCAGCGGATGCTCCCCCAACCAGGCATGCACCTCCTCTTTTGCGTTGGAATAAAATAATCCGATCGACGGAGTCACGGTTGAGATTTTCTTTTCAACTCAGAGCTCACTCCACTGTGTCCAGGCTGTTGTTTGTCCTTCCTATTGTCTTTATTTTCTTGTACGTCTAATTTGTTTAACACTTAACTTGTCCATAGTAGACACCTGAAAACAACAAAAACACTTATATAATGGTAATTAATTACAAACTCAATAGTAATTTTAAAAGTCATATTATTTTTGGAGTGATCAATTCTAATTTGGTTTATTTAATTAAATGGGTCCAATTATTCAACCATAATCTACTAATTTTGTATTGGGTTTACAGGTCGTGTAAAAACTATCCATCTTAAATGTCACGTGCTATGTTTGGGTTGTATCGAGATATATATATATAAGACTATAAGGATAAAATAAGGCTATATATGGTTATAGGTATGAGTTGCATTCAGTAGGTGATCAGTGCTGGAGGCATCTTGGGTTGTCCACTTCAGTAGAATTGAATTGAACACAAATACTGTAGAACTTGACTATTCAGGCGTTATTGGGTAGCCCAACAATTGGTCTTCATAAAAGGACGGATGGGGAATTTTGGCAATACTAGATCAAGGGAGAAGGACATATAGCGTTTGAACTGGTGCCATACTTGGACTGCCTACCCAACTGCATAAATTAGCCTTCATTTTCCTTCTTTTACTTTTTGGGGTAAAGTGGCCAAAAGTTCTTTGGTGGACCAAGATAAAAAAACAATGGCGGTTGGCTTATTAATTGGAGTAGTTAGCCCTCCAAGTCCCTTAAAAACAAAAAAACAAAAAAAACAATGAGACCTGAATATTCGGACCGAAATTCTCTGTAGTTAGGAATCCTATGCGGGTAGGTAATTGTAAGAGGCTTTCGATAAGACTCACTTATCTAAACAGGAGGTCTTCACAACTGTAAAAAAATTCCTTACAATTTGGATAGAGAATTGCAAGAAATCCCGATCAAGCTTTCAAAGTCTTTCGTATGGGTCAAGAGGGAGGAGGAGATAATTGAGCCAGACAAGAAATGAAGCACTTGCTTTTTTTCCTGTTACTTTTGTCCAGAATTTTAGTGGCATATACTATCAAGATAAAAGATAAGGGAAAAGGCATTGAATTATTACAGGATGGATGAAGCACCAGTTTCTGAATGAGAGACTATAGTGGCATTATACAATGTTCCTAGTAAATATAATTGTGCCCGGATAAAGCATGATAAAGCAACGGTAAAAATCACAGAAATTTGTCAAAACATCCTCCTTTCATCATGGATTTCAGGCAAGAATATTTGGAAGCCTTTTATCTCCATTCGTTGTGGTTGACTCCAAAGTAATGATAAAAAGCAAACCACTTTGGATGGAAGCTAATTTAGCATAATCAACTAAGGGGCAAAAATTTTTGAATTAAAGACGATGCGTTTTTTGAAACACACAAGTGTCAATACAACTCAACAGTAGTGCTAAATGTGAGTGTGAGGCCCAAAAAGATTCAATGGATCGGGATTGACTGCAATTCGCTTCATTGACTGAATTGTACGTTGCTTGCCCAAATAGGTGGACCCGATCGAGACACTCTTTCAATTGGCTATCCAAACTGACACCATGCGCTATGGGCAACCAATTATAGGGGGTCTCGATTTCAGTATCAATTTTGAGACACTAATAACAGCGGAGACGCTTTAAATCATATAAACCCAAAACATGATAGATTGATCTTCATAGGCAATGGTAAGTGTGAAAAGACAGACAGTTAATAACCGCCCGCTAACCACTTTTGAAGGTGGTTAGAAAAAATTGCTAACTGCCTAGATGGTTATAGTTAGTTAGCAATTTTAAATTTATTCAAAACCGCTAACCATTAATGGCTAACTGCCTATATATATATATATATATATATATATATATATATATTATACTTATAATGGCATGATGTCATTCTACAATTCTATTGGTATATAAAGGAAGACTTTCGAAGAGGTGCATCAGCCATGAGTATGGCTTGTATCTTTATTATGTACAAATAGGATACAAGTTAAAAGTAGTACGTTAGTAATTGAGAATAAGTGACACCCTATGTTATTGATTTGGTAAATTCTATCCCTCAAGTGATGAAGGTATTTTCACAAGTTGAATGTACTAGCTAGGAAAGTAAGAAGCACCACTAAAGAAACTTCATATACACTTCATTGGTAAACCCTTTTTCAAACAAAGAGATCCTACAATAGTGTAATATGAATTATAGGCTCGATCGCTTATTTTGAAATGGATTAGTGTGTCGTGTTTTAAGTTTTTTTTTTTTTTTTTGATGACAGAGACCTTATTCAACGGAAGTTCTAGAAGTGGATAAAAAAAAACACGAAATCTTTGTTACTTTGCAACAGCTGGCCCTTCCAACTAACAACTAACTCAATAGGAAGTTCCGTGTGTGGTTCTAAGTTTCCTATAATGTCCTGAAACCAGAAGGAGAGCACCACAAAAATTGGTTTCCCCAAATGCTTTCATCATAAAAAGGTATCCATCAGCAAGACAATGAATGAATGAATGACACAACACCCTGTCTTTATACAGCCACCAGAAACTCAAAAATGGAACACCTGGTAAGCAAAGCAAGGAGAGAAATTTCTTTCTTGTATGACAATTGACAAATACAGCCCAATCTAAACGGAGTGGCTCTTTCTCTTTCCCTATTTGGTTGGTACACACACAACACAACACAACACAACACAACACAGCACAACACACGTAAACCAAGAGACAAATGGCTAAACTTGAGACATAAAAATCACTTTCGTAAAAAGAACATGTACACTACATCATCACCACATGCAAACCCGCCCTCCTTTTCTTAAAGAAACTGTCAAGAAAAAAAAAAAACTGTCAGTTCAACTACCGTTTCCAGATTTCCAATGCGCCATGAAAGTAGTGGAAACGGAGAAACTCGATCGATCCCATATCATCATATTCACCAGTCACCACCACGGCACCCAACTAATTAAAGAACATGAGGGGGAGACAAGAATAGAAACAGAACAAGCGTCTCTAGATATGATACAAACATTTTCCCTCGATCAGAACTAAATGCTCTATCATTAGAGGTTACAGTTTTTAGTACTATGCGTCATATAATATCTTCTTCTCCACAATTACAATTACACATGAGATTCTCTCTCTCTAAACTCCACAACGTTTTTAGTACAAAAAAATAGCAAATTTTTTTTTAAAAAAAAGTACCCTAAACAGTCATTTTATCATATTCTTCGCTACTCCATCAAGCACACAAACCTACCTTAACCTCACCATGGAAGCTCCACCACCACTACCGCCACTGCCGCCGCCGACACCTGACACACCCTTCCCAACAACACCACCACCACCACCCATACCCACATGATGATACCCACCAGTGCCGTACACGTGTCCTTGATGATGCCCCATCACCCCGCCATACATCCCACCATACACTCCTCCCCCAACCCCATTAAACCCTCCACCCCAACACTCCCCTGAGCTTACCCCTCCACCGCTCCCACCACCACCTGCGGCGGAACCACCCCGCCGGATCCACCGCCACCACCATCCTTCTCCCCCTGCCTCCCCCCGCCCACCGCGGTCTTGTCCCCCTCCATCTCCCTATACTTCTGCAGATAAATCTTGAGCGGCTCCACATACTCCTCAAACCCCAGAGTAGTCATCGCCCACAGCAAGTCATCCCCATTGATCGTCTTCCTCTTCTCCCTCTGGCACTTGTCAGAGGCCTCCCCAGTGATGAAGCTAATGAACTCTGACACACATTCCTGCACTGTTTCCTTTGCGTCCTTGGAGATCTTGGCGTTTGCCGGCAATGCCTTCTTCATGATTCTGCTCACGTTAGCGATGGGGAGGAACCTGTCTTGCTCTCGAGCGGAGAAGTCGCTGTTTGCGTTGTTGCTGTTGTTCTGCCCTCCTGAGTCGTTGTCCGAATCAGCCATCGCCAACCAAAACCTTTCCGCTTTATGTCTCTGCTTAAGCTTCACAAACTAGACCCAATTCAAAAACTTTGACCTTTAAACTTTTCTGGGTCTGATCCAATCCAACAAAATGGACCAAATTTAACGACTTTCAGCTATGAAGTATTAAGACCCAATTCAACAACTTTGAGCTAGAAAATCATATGGGTCTGACAAAATTTCAGAAAAAAGAGTTTGATCAAGTAATTCCAAAAATTTCAGCTTTAAAAGTTTCTGGCTCCCATAAAGATTCACAGAATAGACCAAATCCAAAACTTTTCAGCTATGAAATTTATCCTGGTTCTAATTGAATTTCATCAAATAGATTAAGTTCCAAAACTTTTCCATCTACAAAGAACCAACTGAACAATATTTGAGGTACAAAACAAAATTTCATATCAGAAAGCAAAGAAAAAGAAGCAACCAATTGGAGAAATAGTGAAGAGATGGGAACGGAAAAATTGTTCATGAACAGAATCTGAGACCAAAGTTTGAGGGGGGAATTGAGCGGAAGGCGGTGGGCAGAATAGGGAAAAAGAGGGTTTGGGGGACAGGGCAGGTCAGGAGGGAGGAGCTCCGGGAATGTGGGTGGAGTTGCAGCGTTGAGATGGAGAGGGGTTGGGGTCCGTTGGATCGTTGGGGTAATAATTGCATCGAGCCTGACACGTGGGTAGCTCTGGACCGTTTATTTGTCGATAAGGATGGAGTCACGTGGGTAGTTTCGAAACGTCAGATTGGTTGGTGGGATTAGTGGGATCAGGCGGCCGAAGATCTGACACGTGGTGAGTTAGTGGGTATATGACTCTTCGTTCCGAGAATCTTAAGGCGGCTGCTGCAGCTCGGCTCCAGCCGTGTCGAATTCAGAATCTGAGCCGTCTATGTCTCCTTGTCCACACGCGTGAGCGTCAGAGATAAGCCATTGGATGAGTTTCATTTGGGTTAAAACTGCAGTAGATTTTTTGTCGTTTTAGATATGTCCATGTTCTTTTAAAAGAGTCGACCACTCTATGTCTCCTGGGGAATGGGGACTGGGCCCAAGTCCACTGACATCAAAGTCTTGTGTCCCTCTAACCCCCTAATTTAACCCATCCAACACTCAAATTACTGCTGTAATTTTTTGAATTTTAATATAAAATACTTTTTCTTTTAGCTTCGCCGGACACCTTGGTGTCCCAGCGGTTGTTCAAGAGGAACAATTTGCACATACTCTACTCAAGCACCCGTTGAGAAGAGCTGTTCAAACACCTATCGAGTGGCAGCGCTAGAGTGGTGCACTGCATCTACTCAATCGCTTATCTGATGACGCTCAAACGATAAATGTGAGTTACTTTACGTCATTATCTACTGCATTAATTTTATAATTATTTATAAATTCAAGTTAGATTAGATATATAACTAAAAACATGTTACAAAATCAACAAGTAGAGTCATTTTATTGACTTTAATCAATCTAATATCAACTCATTGATGAGAGATTTTGGAGTGGATACCATGTTTCCATTGTTCAAGCTTTTTAGTGTCGTTTCAAGGCTATGATTAATCATTGTTATATATCCAACCACGATCATTAATCAACTAGTCTAATGGCCACCATCTTTTTCTGTCGACTTGTCAACCAATCTATCAACCCATTAAAGTTGGAAATTTGGAGCAGGCTGTAGGTCCAACACGTTTCCATTCACCAAGCTTTAATGTCTAATGGAATTTAGAGGCATTTGACTAAACGGCAATGCCTATTTTTTATTGGACTCGTAAATTTGACATAAACTAATGGGTTATATTTGGGGTCAAATTTATTTAATTAAATTGATTAGGTTATGACCGACCTATACAGACTTATAATTCTACACAACTCGAATTCGACACATGACATAAGAACTGATAATTTTTAATATGACTTGCGGACCTAACATGAAAGTTGCGAATTAGTATTGAGAGGTTTAACCGGTTTAATAAAATGAGACGGGTTAAGTTGACCATTATAGTCTTCTTATATTGATGTCTCAATACAACTTGAACTCGACATACAAACACAAATTATTACTCTTATTTTTTTTTGGTCGATGAATAATTAATTTTAATTTTAGTCCAGCGTCTTGCTTTCAAATGGCACATTAATATGGTTATGAATGTATGGTCCATAATATTGCATTTTTATCTGATCATGGGCGCTTACTGTTGAGGGTAAAATATGTAACTTTGTGGCGAGGCTTAAATTTGAAAATTTTCCAACTTCGGTAGATAATTTTCTTTAGACATGGTTAGGTAAGGAAGCCATCCAACAATTATACAAATTTCGTTGTCTGTAAAGTTTGTTGACAAAATTACATCAAATTTCGATAGATCCTCATAAAGAAGGTAAGTGTGGAACGTACTTATCTTAAGCAGGTTGGAGCGTGGAGCTCACCTATTCGAAGCAAGTGAGCCCCGCACCTATTCTTTAGCAAATTGCAGCCGATTTGGATGGGATCTTTGGGCTATGAGATTTGAGCATCATTGTAAGGAAGATTTATACTTGGTATGGGGAGCAATATGGGCACTAAACAGGCCTGAGGAGCAGTATGGGTTCATTGACTGAAGTAGGTGCCCACAAATCTTGTAGGATCTATTGAAATCCAGCTTCATACAGGCAGAAATTCCTTGCCCGCAAGCCAGAGAGACTTTCACCTCACATTGCCCTAATAGCAAAATTTTCATTTATGGACTATGGTCCAAAAGTTATGGTGAATTGGTTCAAAGTTAGGAACAAGACCTGGTGTTTATAGGGATGAGGATCTCTTATAATTGGGCAGTTTAGGCAGTCCTATAGGAATTCTGGATTTTTTGTTCTGATATCATTATATACTATCACTTGTCATTTGTCTCAAATGTTTAAACCGATAATAAAATGGTGAATAGCATGTCAACTCTACGGTTTCCTTTTATAAGATTGTTCAAATTACATGCAATTTGGATGAACAGTCAGAAAGAATCTTTGTATTGATCATAGGCCTATATGGAACTTGGTGGAGGTCGTATGAAAGTTGCTATCATATCAAAATTGTTGAAGCCACTTACAAAAATGCTTGGGGTTGGCTTAGTCACCCCTATTAGTTTCAAGGGTAGATTGGCCACCACCTCCCAAGTGTTGGGGGTAATTTAGCCACCCTCTTTTTTCTTTTTCTTTTTTTCTTTTTTTTCCATTTTCTTATGTTGATTGCCTTTTCTTTTTCTCTTTTACTTTTAAGAATTATTTTTTTTATTGAGGGTATTTTTGTTATTAGAGGGACATTGACATTTTTTTTTTGTTAATTTAGGGAGAACATGGATAATGCAATGGTAATAAAGGGAATATGTGTACTTTTTCCTTCAATAATAAAAATATTGTGAAAGTTTGGTACTTTTGAAGAATGCTGATTAATGGATTTTGCTAAATAATAACAGATTGGATCAAGCAAATGATCATGACTCGTTACCAATGCTGCCTTTCCATAGTTAACTCATTAATTATTTCAAAAGTTTAAGATTATAAAAAATGGTAAATTTACTCATTTAATTAATATTTTAACACTGATCAAGATGAAGGAAAATAATACGCCAATGGTTAGCATATTATGCCTCAAAGTCTTCCCAGGAGATGAATGAGAGCGACTTGTAAGTTTTATGTCTTGTTTCTGGTACACTAAGTGCTGTATGTGGAAGGTGAAGTTCAATCATATAGATAAAATTGGTTTTTCAATCAAAATGTGTCATGATGAGTCGTATGCAACCACATTGTCCCCTAATGAGTAAATTAGGCTAACAGTGATTTAGAAGCATTGAGAAATACTTGCAAATAGAAATAGTTAAGGTAAAATTGCAAGGAATCATGGGTGACTCGTCTCAATCTTACTGAAATATTCAAAAAACAATGATCTGCAGCAAGAACAATCTTATAAATAAGAAGAAGAATGAGTAACGCTACTCTTCACACCTATTTATCACATCACAGATGATGTAGTATGTTTTAAGTGGCTTCCCATCTCATTGTCACTCAAAACACGCTAAATCAATCAATGTAAAATTGGTGTGAATAGTAATATTACTAAAAAAAATAAAAACAAAAAATAAAATAAAATAAAAACTTGAGCAAAGCATGAATGGAGAAAGATTGATTACTTGCAGGTGCTAAATGCTACATTTCAAAGATACGCAGAAGGTAACACTAGCAAATAGTAAAACTAGCTGCAAGGAATCATGGATGACTGATCTCAATATCTGACCTAGGAAATTCATAAGGTCATGATATGCAGCAAGAACATTAATCTTACATATAAAAAGTACACTGGAGAAAATAGCACATTTCAGTGGAGAAAGATCAGCTATTTGCTGCAGGGAGGTGCTAAATGCAACATTTCCAAGAGCTTTTTGAAAGCAAATTAAAGCAAAAGTAATATGTCAACAGCTTTCCATCGTAAAGATACATAATTAAACTTGTTGGCAATTGATTGTGCTTTAAATGTATCTGAACAGATTAATTCAATTAGAATGATTTAACATCAAGGTTCTCTCTCAGCGTTGAGTTGTCTTCTGAACCCCACAGAATAGTTCTAAAACATGAACAAAAAGATAAGGATCAGTAGAAAAAGAAATGGAAGTGGAGTTCCATCAATTGGCAATGGCCTTCAAACTTTTAATACTTTAATGTGCATTAAGAGAAAACAAAGGACCATAACACACTTGGTGCCTTAATGGGTATCCAAAGTTTGGGAGCAGAAGCTTTCACAGTGCACAACAACATAACAAAGTAAAAGAAAGATAAAAGTATGCATGACATCCTAAATTCAACAAAATCCATGGCGGATCAAAAACTTCAACAGTAAAAGTTATTTATCATGACTTCAATTTAAACACCAACTCAAGCTTCGATCTCAAACCTTGAACACTTGATGGAGCCCATGGATATGTCAATCTCAATCAAGTTGTCTTCCTCGTTCATCTCATTTATATCAGAGAAGAGCTCCATCAGACAATGTGGCTGGAAAAAGGATTCAGGCGAGAAATCTGCAGCCACTTTCTGCTGCTTATTAATTACCTTAGGCTTCTCTTCTGTATGACCAACATACTGCCCACTTGGAAGAGCAATTTCAATTAGGCTTTCCTCGTCAGAAATTGAACCATCCGATTCCTCACTTGTTGATAAGCGATAGATGCCTTCATTCTCTGATAGCGAATCAGGTGATGTGACAAAATATTGATCTTCTTGTTCTTCCTTCTTTTCTGTCATGGATTCAATTTCAGGCTGATCAGGTTCTGACACAACATCTTCCATTTGCGATGCGCTTCCTCTGCTTTTTGAGAATGTGAAGTAAACAGTAGACAAGATGATCAATACTGTAGATGTAAGGAGCACGGAGGAGAACCCAAATCCCAAAAAGCCAGCAGAAATCAGCAATGGTGCAAGAACAGCAAACCATGGAAGTGGGTTTCTTCTAAAGCAAACCATTTGATCTTTAACTCTGCTTTCCAAGTTCATGAATTAGAAAAAAGCCTAGCCCACTAATCAGTTATCCCGAGAAAAGTAATTATGCACGAAAAAAGTAATCACTTTCCCTTTTATCCAACTTCAAGAACAGTAGCTGCGATCAATGGAAGACGAAATGGGTGGAAAAGAACAACCTTTTACTTAGAAAAAGGATTACGCTAAATATAGATCAAGGGACGATGAAAGAACATAACAGAACAGAACACGTCATGAAGATAACATAAAATTAGATTGATGGATCTTCTATAGATTGAGAAAGCAAATACAGCTAGGAGGACAAGGTGTTTTTGCAGAAAAAAAAAACAAGGGAAATGACAATTTAAAGCTCCACTGCTTTTCTTGCTTGTCTATACTTAGAAAAGACAAATAGCTAAAAAGGAAAGATTTACATGGGACTCCAAAATGCAGAATCTGCAGATTGTATTAATAGGCAGATGAAAAAGGCATGAACAAGGAAGAAATCAGTACCAGCCCAAGGTGCTGTGCTTAGAGATTTGATTAACAGCTGTGCCTGCACCAGCTTGCACAAAAGGGAAAAAAATAAGAAATTTGATTTTTATTTTAAAACTAGTAAATTACATAGTTGTTTCTCTTATCACAGACTCACAGTTTCCCAAGCCCCATTGCTCCTAAAAAACTGGGGTTTTGCTTCTTAAAACCAATCAGGTGGTTTTCCTCTGCAACTGATTCTCTTGAAAAACCCAAAACCTGTGGTTTCCCACTACTGTTTATTAGTCTCAGAGCATGGAAATTTGAGAAGCCATGTGCACATATGTGAGCTCACCACATGGCACTTCCCCTCCAATTTCAATGCAGAAACAAGGGTCGACAAAAGAAGATAAAAAAGACCAAGAACAGAAGAGTAAAAGGAAAAATTATATTATTTGCTCAGAACCATACCAGAAGCTTCAATAAGGTACATCACCCAAAGACTCATCGTTTACTTATTTTCCACCAACAAAAAACTTTCTTTTGCTCAAAAGCCTCATCTGATTAGCCCAAAAAGACCAACTTTGTGCAGAAACCAAATTGTTTGAAGCATTTCTGTGCCATTAGATTCAAACCATCATTAATATATACCTCAGCCTGCCAATGGGGACCTAAAAGAATATCAGCTCTTTTGCAGCAAATTCAAGGGAAGACTGGAGCCCAGGATCAGAAGACGGAGGTCCTTTTAGCAAAATTTAGAAACTTTGCTGCAATGACATCAAAACTTCATATGCAAATGGACAAAAATTGGTATATATTCATGATCTTATAGAAAACCAATACGTCTGTTACTTATCTCATAGGCCAAGTCCTTTGAAGCAAGAAGTTGTAACTGTATCCCCCACCTCTTGTTTTAAATTAATTTTTCATTCGTATTAGGGAAGATTTCATCGAGTAGTTAGTGAAGTTTGCTTATTATTAAGTTCAAAAGATGTGACCATAGAGAGAAGAAACAAAAGAAGAGGTATAGATTTTGTCATTTAAAAACTCGGTGACAAACATAAAGCAGAATATTCAAATAAACCAGTTATCACCACCTGATAAAAACCAAAACAAATGTATGTGTTTGACTTGGTTTTTATAATCACTCAATGGGTCATACACCCAAATAAAACTTTTTCATAATCTTAATTAACCTAAAAAATAACAAAAGAATAGGAAAAATTAAACAGCTATATATATATTACTCCTGTTTTTTGTCTTTTGGCCCTCTTTTTGTAGTAGTGCTCTATTTTCAGTCAATGTAGATGAAATTAGTTCTAGATGAAATGGTTGAAAGATAACAATAAATAAATATTTTTAAATATATATATATTTATAGATCTTGACATTAGGGAATGTAGATATATATAGGGTTAAAAGTTTTAGCTATAAGCAATGCTTTTTGCTTTCAGGATTGCGCCACTAATGATGGCTTCAAGTATGCTTTAACACAAGGGCCATCTGTGTGTTTTTTTTTTATACCTACCAGAAACAGCTTGCCCCCACTTCCACCATTGCTGGTGAAACGCAGTGCCAGAGGTCGACTCAAATCCAATGCCTGGATTTCTCATTTCCTTGATGCGTGTCAACAACGGCCTCCCAAAGCGTCTCGCACATGGGCCACTCTTCCACCACTGCTTGAAATGATGTTGATCATGAGGAGTGAAGGATTTCTATATATATATATATATATATATATATATACTCAAGTTGCGCTTCATTTATCACAAACATTTTTCTTCTTGGTGATAGGGTCCAACAAGAAAGATGTAACTCAATGAAGACGAGTTTTTTAGTTTTTTATTTCATGATGCAGTCACTGACTCACTAGTCACTAGCTAGCTAGGGTTTCTCTCTTTTGTTTTTGTTTTTTTTTTCTTCTTTGAATAAGGCAAATATTATACATCTCTAAAGATAGATATCGGAAGAAGGTAAAAGAAAAAGAAGGGAAGTATGAGTTTGTTAATGAGTTTTCAGGTAGATGTGTACAAGTGATAACGGTTAATTAGCAGTTACCGTCTCTAATCTCAACGGTCTTCGATGATTATCAAATTTTAGTAACTGCAACCACATCATCTTAAACAGTTAGTGGTTTTTGAAACCTAAAACCATACTGCATAACCATTTTTTAGGTACATATGGGTATTTTGGGCCTACCTAGTGCCTTTTTTTAGTGCATATTTTATATGATTGTTGGACCATTTAGGACCTATATTTTTAAATATATTAAACACTGATATGAAGTCTGTTTGTTATATTATTTTTTATATATATTATATATAAGGGTAGGTAGTTAACAATTTTTTCTAATAGCCTAAAAAGCACTCATGCAATTAGTAATTATTAGGCCCACTTGTCCAATCCAATTTTTGGGAGTTTTTTTTTTAATAAAAATATTATGATATAACATAAAAATGAAAATTATTTTAAATTAATGACTGAAACTTTCTTTAATTATTGATGAGTTAAACATTTTGTACGCTAGTGGTATAATACTATTAGAGCTAGTATTGGATTGAGATATAAATAAATTCTATACCCTAAAAAATAAAATAAAATATAACTACACCAACCTGCTCTAGGCAGATGATACTAATAGAATAATCTGAATTCAAATCAACATCCTATACAAGAATCTAGATTGCCATCAATATATACTTTTCTTTGTTCCTTTTTATCTGCTCCAGTCAAGTAATTAATGTCATTACATATTACATTTTCAAGCTTAAACTTAATTAATAGAAAGCACTATCACTCAATTTGTGGAGTGTGTAAGCACTAATTGTTTCATCCTTCCAAACTATATATAATTTTGTGATAATTGGGATTTAAAATAAGAACCAAAAGGAATTGTTTATCTTGTAAGAAGAAAACTGAATAATATTAATAAAGAATTTAAAAAAGGAGATTCTTTTTTTTTTTTTTTTTGACATGTCCATGCAAGGATAGGGGAGGATTAAAAGGCGTAGTGTACGCCGATTGAACTACCTCTTGGGGACAAAAAAGGAGATTCTTTGTATAGACTTATTCGTCCAAGAGAGTAAGTGCTTCCTTAGCTAGCTTATGAGAAGCTCCGTTCGCCTCCCTTCTAACATGAATCTCATGCCAAACCTGCAAATTATTCAAAACAACTCTAGTATATATCTTCAATCAAATGACCATATCTTCACCAATTCATTATTTCCTTTTTCAACGCCTGCACAGATCATCTTCTAAATCTATATTTTGTAGCCCCAGATCTCTACAGGAGCTCTCAAAGCTGTCAACTCCATCGCCTTTGCAACAACAGGATCAGTTGGTCATCTTGGTTTTTATTAATCAATCCATATTAAAATACCTTTCTTCTTCTAAGCCCAATTGAAATTACTCCTTATAAAATTGATTGCATTCGTAATTTTTAATTTATTTTACTTAATTTTATTATGCAGTAGTACTGCTATATCCTAGCTAGCTCTATCTTAATTAGGAGATTAATTAATATAAATACAAATATATATAGTTTGGTAATGAAAATCCTCCTAGGAATTAAACAAGTAAATCTAGCTAAGGCAGGGAAACGAAGTTAATGCCACATGTCGGCCAATTGCAGGTGCTAGTTGCAGATAAAGCAGTCCCGTATAAAGACAAACTGGATCATATTTTTCTCTATAGTTTGACTACAAGACAGACAAACTTAACATTATTCCACAATTTATTTAATTAAAGATGTTTTCGAGCTCTGACTTAGAGAAATTTTTTCTTGAAAGAAGCATGCATTGTTGTTGGGGAGTGTAACTGAAGGAATGTCGACTACATATCGATCGATGAGAATTGGAGGGGACCATATCTAAGTTTTGATGAATGTTTCATATGTATAAAATATATATATTCTGACTTTGAATCTAGAGCTAAGATTTTTATTTTTATTTTTATTTTTTAATTGGGAGTCCCTATTTTCATTACTCAAAAACCATGCTGATCAGCTCATACATTCTTCACCAAATTGGATATCTTCGCATGCCAAAGCCTTTTTGGCTAGTATGTAGGCAGCTTCATTTGCTTCTCTTTTGACATGACAAACCTCGATCCTAAGACTATAACTTTTGGAGCAGAATTTTTGTATCATTGATCAAGTGCCGGCCGGCAGCTTCCTTCCGTCCTTAGGGATTTGATAATATATGGCGCACCGCCTTCTAGAATAATCTAGAGCTAAGACTTTTATTACTCTAAGTCTTCAAGAAAAATTTAATTATTTAATGGACAATAAATTATTTCTTTTGTGCAATTTCATGTATATAGGAAAATTAAGGGGGGGAAAGAAAAGGCAAAGTAGTTAAAACTTGGGTAGACCCTCCAGAGTGTATACACGATCTGATATTACCGAGCAATTTGCTCTAGTTCCCTGATTTTTTGAGATTCTGATTTTGTTATTAAAAAACTTTGATTTCGCAGAATCTAATGGGAGCAGTGGGGGGTGTAGTCTTTAAGGTGGTGCTACATGTTGTCCGTTAAGGCCATTAGGGAGAAATTTGACTTTTTTAGAGGACATGTTTTAGTCACGATTGTAATCATGAGCTGTATTGGGGGAGTAGTTTTCATACTCCTTTCCTTCTTGATTGATTAATAGAAGAGTTGATGAATTTCTTTAAAAAAAAAAAAAGGTTAAGCATATAATAGTTCTTATTGAAGCATTTAATGGAAAAAAATACTTGCTAGCACAGACGTGAACAGGATTAGTAAATGATAACATTTAAAGTAATAATTGAAAGGGTTACTTTATCATAAAATAAGTTGCGGCATAATTAAACATTTAAAGCAACTTTTCATAAGTACTATAGTCTTGTAATTTCACTTAAAATGATTAAGTTTTTCTTTCAAAAATTTCGAAAATATTTTTATGAGGACTTGGGTCAGAAATGGTCCATTTGGACCTCTTCCTAATTAGGTTAACCATCTAAGGACCATATATATCCCACTCAATGAGCCTAATCTAGTGTATTACACTCAACTCTTCAAGTTGATTCAAAGCTTGTTTTTGATGAAATTTGTGAGAAATTACTTGGTTTCTTGGAATAGCTAGTTTTAAGTTTTAACACCACCTAAAGGGGTATTGATTAAAAATGCTTTAACATTCAAGAAAACGATTTAATATGAGTTTTTTTTTTTTTTTTTTGCCATATATAGAAGTTTCTAACCTAACCCAAAATCTACGCTCATGTGCCCTTTTTTTTATATAAAAAAATAAAACATTTTCACAGCATTTAACAACTATGGGCTTTAGGCATGAGATCTCAAATCATTTTCCTTTCATGAAAGCATATCATAATAAATGGGCCATTATGAAGTTCTTCCTTTTTAAAAGACAAGTCTTTTTTTCATGTCAAAAAAAAAAAAAAGTCTTTTTATTTTTATTTTTATAAAAGAAACATATTTTATGATTTAGTGAACAGAAGAGTCTACTGATTCCCATTCGATAAATACATCATATGTATTGTTCAAACGAATGTTGCATCGTACAAAAATTCAAGGTGTTTAGATGATGTCTTAATTAGTTGAACAAATTATCGTGAGTCTCGATTGAACAAGATTTAATCTCATTCAAACAATATCATGCTAATCATTTATTTTTATTTCATTTTTAGTAGGGTTATGACTATTTTCTCTGCTTAAGCCTAATCACTTGGACTTCTTTGGCCACAATTTATTTTGTATTTTCATCCGTTTTCAATTAGAAATGGCTCCAAGGTTGAGTTTTCTTCTATTTTGCATCAATTATTTGATTTTGTTAGTTTTCTTCTATTATGCATCAATTATTTGATTTTGTTAGTTTTCTTCTATTTTGCATCAATTATTTGATTTTGTTATTGGATTTAGGAAGGGTTGTTAATGTTGTGTTGTTTGGTTCTGCATTAATACACCACACCTACACTCAAGCTACTTTTTTTTTTCTTTTTTTTTTTCAATCCTAGGTGGTGTTTTGCATGAAAAAATTCATGATCCTAATGAAAGAAAATTAGCAAGGGTACGGTTGACTTAGTTGATTAGCTAGGGTTAAGGGTATGGAAATTACTTTATTTATCAAAATTATGTTAAGTTGAAATCACAAGATTTTAAGCCTATTAATGCCTCATATGTCATGTGTCATAGATTAATTTTTTTCATTTTTGCCTACCACAATGAGTGATTATTCACTTTCAAAAATTAAGTGAGCTAGTGAGTTATTTGTCAAAACTCTAGACCACAGAGACTATAAATGCATTAATTCAATCCCTTACTCAAAATATAAAAATACATATCTAGTTCAAGTTAGATGGGTCCCAAATATTGGATTGAAATCCCCTAGCTAGCTCTAGTTCTAGGTATTCCGAACTAGCACGAAAAGAGACATAGACGATTGAGAGGTCGTGTATATATATATATATACATATACATGTTGTTTCTAAGCAAGATATCATTTCATTAAGACGAGAAACAAATAAAGTACAAAAAGTGGGGGGAAAAAAAGGAAAAGGGAAGGAAAGGACACTATGCTTCTTGCTAGGGAGTGGCAAAGGAAAAAAAAGGGAAAAAGGAACTCTACTAATTAAAAGAGCGGGATGGCGTTCACAAAGAGGTGGAGGTAGGGACGGAGGAGGGATGAGGGAGGGGACCGGCATTGTCCATGCCCCCACCCCCCAATTCCTAAGAAAAAAGACATTAAGGTAAAAATAATAATAATAATTTCAGCTTACTAGCCCCTAGTAACAAATGTTTTTAGCCCCTAGCTAGCTAGCTAGCTAGCCCCTGCCCATAATAGTTGCGGCTCCGTTCATGGGAGCTTTTCTCTCTAGCTCTATATAACTTTTTGGTCTACTACCATAATCAATAGCTTTCCCACGTCTTTACGTTTATTTGACAGATGATGAATAATTATGAAGGCTACTTTTTGGGGACAGCGAAGTGAAAAAACCAATACAAAATACGAATCGATGAGCATCCATGAATTAATTAAAAGATGGCCTAGCTTGATGATCAACAGCTTCAAGCAAATTCTTGTTGCAAGAAGTAGGTGCACCCTGCTTATAATTAGGACAGCAACCGAAGAACCACTACTGAGGCTGAAACGACTGATTTCTGGTGCAATAATGTAGTTTTATCTGCTTGTGCATGTACGTTGTCGTGAGGAACATTAACATTTGATCAAGAATCAGTTGGTCGCACAATATCTTGAATTGAGAGAACATGGAAAATTAGAGAGAAGGAGAAAGTCAAGTACAAAGTGTCCTGTCAAATTCCGACCGAGTCATTCCGATGATATTGCCCAAGGGTTCTCAGAAAAAGAGTGTTCGCCTAAAATAATGGTGGGTACCTCTCGTGAATGAGTCACTTTCCTTTCCGTACTCCGTTATTTGAATGTTTCTTAGCTCTGAAGAATAAAGGAGCGTTAAGAGTCCGAAGACGGTGTCTTTTTATTGCTTGTGCGTCCGTCCGTCCGTCCATCCATCCATACACAATTGGCCAGGTTCATATCAGTCGTCCATAAAACTCATAAAATAAAAAATTAGCTAATTAACTTTCAGCCAAAGATGCCCATTAATTTTCTTGGAGTTATTCTCGGGCACACCATTTGGCATCTAGTGTTAATCATTATAGTGGAAACTAAAAGTGATCCTAGCTTATTAATTTGGGATACTTGCTAGCATACAGAGAGACTCAATATTTTACACCTCGCGCAAATAATAAACTGGTCAGTTAATTACTTTCTTAGTACATAGGTTTTCACTTTTTTTTCTTCTTTTTTTCCCACTTAGATTTCAATTCGTATCACAATTGGTGCTTGATTTATGGATAAATACTAATTTAATACATTTGTTATCATTTTGTCAGCCAAACTAACAGACTGCAATAGAGGTGATTTTGGTCATACCCTGTGGCCGGTCTAGGGGTGGTTGACACCGGCCCCCATGGCCTCTAGCTGAAGGATGGTTCGGCTACTCTCAAGGCCTTTGGAAGTGGTTTCGGTTATTCTTTTTTGGTCATAGTAAGGGCCTTAACAATGGTTCATCCACTCCAAATGGGCCGCAGAGGGTGGCCAAAACCACCCATAATGCAGCATAGTAGTTTGGCTAATGGAATAGTGATGAGGTATTAAATTGATATTTACCTATAAGTCGGGTACATATGTGATACAAATCGAAACCTAGGTATGAAAAAATAAAAACATGAAAACCTAGATAATAAAAATATAATTAACACTAACAAAGTAATGACTCGACAGTGCATGGAAGTTAACTTATATCATGCATTATTGGCCCAACTCATCACCTAATTTCATAAAGTAACCTAAACCCCTAGCTTTTCAATAGCCACTAACATATATGTACAACTTGCTTCCTCAATCCTCATCATATAGCTATTTGCTATACATGCTGTCCCTATCGAATTGGTCCATCTGCTCAATTTGCAAAATAAACCTTTTTTCTGTAAGACTGCATGATCAACCATTGTTCTTTCTTAATTTCCATGCTTGATCATTAATAAGGCAACAACCTTTATATGATTAATTATAAAACTCAGTGTCATTATGTTTAGAGCCTAAATATTAATCAAAGATCTAAACGTCTTACAACGGTCGGATACCGATTATTAAAGATTTAATCGTTGATCATTGAATACTAATTTGGTTAATTAATTAACCCATTAACCATAATTAGGATAAAAAAGATATTCAGTTTCTGCACTAATTACAAATGGAGATCGAGAGGCTAATTTCCAACAATTATTAATGTTCCGTATGGCAACCAACGACTGTGATTGTGAGTTCTGATATTTATGTTGACAGTACCACTTGTCGAAAGGAAAAGAAAGGAAGAAGAATTTGGTGACGACGCAACAATTGTCCGGATTGATGTGTTGTCGTCGGAGATGGACCTGCATGTGTATGAAGCAGACCCAACTAGATTCTCTTCCGCCGTCACATCTCCACCCATGTGATGCTTTATTTTACCATAATCACTTCAACATAAGATCTAAATTCTCATTCTCTGTCTCTCTCCTTCTTTTCCCTTCTCTTTAATTTAGTGATCTTTATATATATATATATATATATAAAAGATTGATGTGTTGTCATCGGCATACAAGTCGGGTTTGTTCAAATTGTGTTAAAATATGAATATAAAATTATATACGTTAATCTTAATTGGATCAATTTAATAAAGCATAAGAGACTTGTTAGCCATAACTCACTAATTATGTTAGATTTACAGATCGTACCAAAAATTGATGATCTTTTGCTGATTGTCGATTTTCAAAAAGGATGAAATTGGAAGCCCATATTTGCTATCATGTGCATAATTACTTTGAGCTTGTTTAGAGATGATTGGATGAACAAAAGGAGATGCCCACTTCCCCCCATACTTTGCTTTGGTGGTACCACATTTGTTTCTCTCCTTTGCTTGCAAGCACACACACTAATTCTTACCTTGGGAGTAATCAAAGCATGCTTAAGTAGTATATATTTAGCACATATTCTCTCCCAATAATTAAAAAGCATGTCACATGGGGAGATAGCTTTAAGGCCCCTTATATAGGAACTGCATTGACGAAAGAAGCTAGTAAAAGCAACTGATAGCTACTTTACAAAATCTTGTCACATGTTTTCTGTTTCTAAGTTTAATTTGCATTATTTTCTAATAAATGAGGCTAGAATTACATTGCTTCCTCTAGGTGGTAGAACTACAAAAAAAAATCAAGTTTAATGGCATTGAAATAGTGGCACTTTTTAATGGCATTTGATCAATTACTTGGTTGTTAGCTAAAAATCAACATATTAGGGTAGAGGTTTCGTGACATTTTATAAAAAATGTCACTAATCAAATGCCATTAAACCTGATTTTTTTTTTGTAGTGTAGGTGCACATAGCAATTCATACTCAAATCCATATGTCAAATTCGGGTCATATTGAGGTATAAACCTATATATATATATATATATATATATAGTCAACAATAACTAAACCTATTTAATTAAACAGTTAGATCTCTCAATCTTAACTCCCTAATTTTATGTTGGGTTTGAATCAGGTTAGCAGGTAGTGTCGAAAATTGTCAATCATTTGTCGCATATCGAGTTCAAGTCGTGTTGAGACATAAGTACTAAAAGACTATATAGATTAACTCTACCCCGACCAATTTAATTTAATGGGTCAGACTCTTCAATGTTAATCTTTACATATAGATGATTTAGGTTGGCTTCAAAATCCAAGAATAAAGTGCAAAAAGATTATGATTTAAAAAAACTCAAACATGTAAAAGAGAAAGGGTGACACCTTATAAATGTATGCTTTTCTTTAACATTAATTTCAAAAAATGTCTAGTTACGTAATGTGGACATGAGTAGTGACATCCTTACAACTAGCGTGCATGAACAGTAGCACGCCAATCGTATGGACAACTATTATTTTTTTGAAATTACGGTTTATTAAATTTTTGAATATTATTTTATATTAACTAATAGTTATTCGTACAACTAGCGTGTTACTGTTCATGCATGACAATTGTAAGGATGTCACTACTCTATGGACATATATATTCAATGGTAATAAACTATTCATCCAGTTAAGGTTTGAAAGAAATATATTATAATATCAAAATATTATTAAAAGATTCATAAGCACAAATATAGAAAACTTATACTAGAAGTAACACATAACTCAGGAAGTTGTTACAAAAAAAAAACAAATAACTCAGGAAAACTTTTCACCAATATTGAAAGATATTCTTTTATTGGTTAAACATTATTTATTATAGATACTGTATAATATTATAAATGACATTTTTATCCAATAAAGCAATATATGTTACACAAGAGTAACGTTAGGCTTACAAACACATTTTACTAAAAAAAAAAAAAATACAAATTGATGTGACACAACATAATTAAATATGAGATAAGTTTAAATTTTGAGAAATCCAATTATATTATGCTACATTAATTTATAAAATGTGTTTTTATAAGCATACAATTTTCCATGGCACAAACATGACACCATGACCTTTTGACTTTCGTGCCATGCACGACTTGAAGTTGTAGATGTTGTGTTTATATATAGCTTAAACACATTTTTTTAATAAAATTGTAAAAAATATTATTATATTTGTTATATTTTCAAACCATACGTTTTGAAACCATTAAACCAAATTGGCACATTATTTTCATAAAATCTATTCTAAAACTTACAATTATATGCAAATACAACTTGTATTTCTATAAAATAAAGTCGATTAAATAATACTGCTATGAACTACATTTTTATCTCATGAGTATCCAACAATGTTAACATGATAATATCAACTAACCTTTTGATTTATTTATTTATTAATAAAACAATGAAAGATTAAAGTGTTGGTTGGTATTGCTATATCTACGTAATGAGAAAAAATATATAATATCTAACATTATTCAAATCAACTTTAAAGCTTGTGATTACGTACGCAATGAGTAATACTAAAAGGAATACCCATATCATCCTTGTATCCTTCCAAAATTGATATAATTCTTAATTATAATTTGACAAAAATTTAATAATCATATATATTATAATTCTAATTCTAATTTGAAGAGTCGCATTAATTTTGAGAAATCACAAAAAGGACATATAGATCTTCCTTTTAGTATTACTTGTACACAATAGTCGTACACAAAATTAATTATGTCTTAAATGCAAGTATTAGATGCAATATCATCAAATTTTAAGTGTAAAATGACTTATATATGTCTCCATTTCAAGTGGAGAAGTCCTCATCCTGAGGCATAACACTACTTTCTACTGTTTCCATAACCAATTTCCAACACAGTCAAGGACTGAGATGTATTTCCATAATTATGAATGTTAATCCCATACGCCAAGGTAATTTGTAACCACTTATGTCATGCCACGTCACAGTACTCATCAATTCTAATGGGAAATTTTCATTTATTTCATATTTATTACAATGTCTCACAATTGTACCTACTTTATTATTGGGATTGCAATTAGGGTGTTGTCAATTTTTGATACTCGACACGAACTCAATACGAAATTATAAAATTAAGGTTGATAAGTCTAATTTGTTTAATTAAATGGATCGGATTAAAGTTGACCTATATAATTTTATACTCATGTTTCGACATGATCTGAACTCGATACGATATAATTGTTAGTCATTTTGACATGACTCGAAAATTCGACATGAACCCAATACAAAATTAGAGTGTTAAGGTTGTGGGGTTTAAAAATAGGTTAGGTTAAAGTTGAATTATATAGTCTTATTCTCATACCTTGACATGATCTAAATCTAATATGCAAACACAAATTGTCATCCTTACGATTAGGGGCATAAGTTTTCACACAAAACCTTTAAAATTATATAAGTTTTAATGGCATAAACTCTTTAAAATTTTTACTTTTACCCCTAAAAGTTTTAGTATTAGTTTTGCTTCCCCTTTGTTGATATTTTATGGTTCCGCCCCCTGGTTGCAATATTCCTTTTTGCGACTTAAAAGAAAAAAAAAAAAAAAAATTGAAGAAAAAAGAAAAAAAGACAAAATCTTGAAGAAAAAAATGGACAAAATAAAGAGAGAAAACAAAAACATCGGAACCTAATGATTGGGTTGGAGGGACATTTTTGGGGTAAATATTCTAGTTTGTCGACAGGGCTAAAACAGTACATTGACATAATGAAGTGGCAGGCTGGTATTGGGCCACGCATGATTATGCAGAATCAACGACTGTAGAGGAACCGAGCAATGATGCCGGCCAGGCAGCCTTCCTTATAGAAACTGAAGTCTACCACAAAAAGAATCTCCTAATTCGTCGGAGAGAAAATCTACTATTCACACAATTCAGTGTACTGCAGAGCGAGAGAGAAGAGACCCAGTCACTGAGGGAGTGTTTTTGTCAGAAAACTCACTGGGAAAACTCCTGTATATATAACAAGCTGCAAGAGCAATGTTACCTTCTTTTCGATCAATCTTCTTCGCTTTGCTTTCTTGTGTTCCTGAGATTCTTTTGCAGAGACGGGTATGTCACCTAAGCCCAATGGTTTATTCACTTATGTATTGCCTTCTTGTTCATGTTTTTGTTCTGTTTCACACATTCTGTTCATTGGGTTTTTTTTTCTGGGTTTCTGGGCTTCTTCTGGTTTTTCACAACCTGTACGTGGCTTTATATTATTCATTTTCTTGCTTTGGAATTTGATTGATTTTTGTTCCTGGGCTTGTTCTGTTCATCTGTTCCAATTAATGGCCATGGTTTTCTTTGCTCTTTGCCTTTTCTTTTTTTTTAAAAAAAGGTTCTTCAATAGTTTTTTTTTGCTTTTACTTTTTCTGTTGATGGAATAGTTTTGTTTTTTTTCTCCTTCAATGAGTTTTTATTTATTTAGTTTATTCGTTTTATGAAATAATTGATTTTTATGATTTGTATTATTTCTTATCATTTTTATACTTATGATTTGTTTTGTTCTTTGATAAATGGTTTTGAATCCCAATTCATACGCTTTTTACAAAAATTGCCAAGATTATAACTGGGATTGTTGTGTTTTCAGTAATGGGAAGCGCTGGTGACAGAAAAGGTCAAGGTGGCCCTTCTGGAGTTAAGAAGCCCGAAGAAAAGTGTGAACATTATATGGAGTTTGGACAGGGTGGGACACTCCTTAACTATCATGTCCCGGGGCTCGTGGTTTACTCTCCCTCCCACAACCCCAGGGCCTACCAGTCGCCCTCTAATCCAGAGGTCAGTTTTCTATTTTAATTTTCAGAAATATTTAAACATGAATATTATTTTTGAAAAATTATGGAGAAGAGTCTCTTTAATTAGGCGTATGTTCATCCATTTCTTTATATCAATAGCAGCTGTTTATTTTGAAGTACTGAAACTTGTTTGTAATAGCTTTGGGGTAGTCTGAAATTTGATTTTGTTTCTCTAGGCGTATGCTTCCATTGATACGCGTTAATTGTTAGATAAAAATCTTGTAACAGAAAAAGGTAGGGTCCAAGGAGCAGATTCAACAGTGTATTGACTTTTTTGTTTGGGATCCAATCATCCTCAGCAATATTTTGTGGGAGACCAATGTTAAGGATGCAATGAGTTGTATTTTGATTAAAGATGGTTCTAACCTTATCTAGGATCTCTAGTTTTTAGGATATTTCTCCTATCTCAAGATACTTTATTTTTTGATAAGTATCTTAAGTTTGGGGCAAGTTTTTACCTTTAAAGTCTTTTACCTCTCAAAGATTGAAGGTAGAAGCTATTGTCATTTTAAAGCATCCTCCTTACCGGTTTGGTAACTGGAGCCCTGTTTGTATCGTGCATCCTTGTAAGACCAACTTGGAGATGGAGATGGAGTTTTAAGTGTTAGAATATAAAATATGGAATCATATCATATATTGGTACTATTGTAAAAATCTTGAATTCAAGTATTGTCTACATCTTTCACCTCTCATTTCAATTAAATATTTCACGTGATGAGTATCACTTATTAAACGAGAGTTTTAGCTCATACGCGAGGGAGAGTGTTAAAATATTAATTAAATAATTAAATCAACAATTTCTTATTAAATTAATCTTTTGGTATGAGTGGTGATTTAACATTAAGCTTTGGGGACAAAGTTTCAAGGCATGTTCTCTTTAAAGCCCCACTAGAAGTATGAGTCAAGGAATTCAAAGAGTTGCAGAGGGCTTTGGAAAGAAGAAAAGTTGACATACGAATGAGGGAAGGGTAGTCACCATGGTTTTGATGAGAGTAGTTCTAGAGAAGTTTAGTCTTCCACCCACTTAGAGGTGGAACCATAATTTTTTTGTGTGTGTGTGAAGGGGACGCGTGGGGGGTCCCCTGCTCCCACTAATTTTCTTTTGGATCTATTCCGTGATATCTTTTACATTTGGGTAATAGAATGGCCAAGAAAAAGGCAAAGGCAAAGAAATCTGGTGGACTAACGAGTTCTCTTCAAACCAAGGATACTGATAATGGAATTGGCTATGTGAGATCTGGCATTTTTTCTGAAGAAAATGATGGGTTTGCTTACATACAATCATAGCTGACATTCATCATATCTTTTCCTGCTTAAAACCTTGGATAGCAAGAAAGGTGCACCATACAGCAAAGGCAGCAGCTTCTGACTCTAAACTGATATGGCCTCGTCCTATAATCTCTCAAGTCTACTTCCCCTTTTTTATCTCCCATATCTGTGTTATTTGGTGTTTAAAAAAAAAAAAAAGGCTAAAAGGGGATACCTAGCAAGATTGGAGTTATAGCTACACATGTGAAATGCACTCTCATAGAACTCTTCAATACAATTTTGGTCTATATACGCATGCAGACACACACTTGAGGGCACTCTAGAAATCCAGTTGTAGTTATACGCTTAAAAGATTCAGTTTTATAGTTACAGCTACTTTCTATCTTTACTCAATTTGGTGCATCCATATACACACCTTACACTTGGGACACTTGGAAAATCTTGAGTCATGGTTAAGCTAATAAGCATGAAGACCAATAAGGCTCTTCAATTTCTTATGGAGTTTGGCTTCTACACACACAAACATGCACAGACACGTTTGTATGGATTTATACTCATTTTAAATTATACTTTTTAGGTTCCTGTGACTCCATATGAATTTAAACCCATTTGCTTTCAACTTCCAGGTGCTTGTGACTTCCATTCTAGGACCTGCTCAGATTGTGCAGTCTCAAATTCACTCACTGCCTCAAAGTATAATGGATAATAAAGATAAGTTCTATGGTAGATGGATTTCTGCTGAGATAACATGGAACTGTGCTGGCAATTCAGTAGCTGTATTGGGATCGTGGGACAACTGGCAGACAATGTATCATAGCTTTTCTTTTTCCAAACTTGAACTTGATTTATTTTTGTTCTTTGACTCTATACTTTGGTATGCTGAACTTTCTTCTGTTTCAATCAGTGAGCCCTTACAGCGTACAGGCGAAAATTTTACTGTTACAAAGGTGCTTCCAGTAGGAATCCATTACTACCGCTTCATTGTTGATGGAGCGTTGGTATGTGCTTCAGACTTGCAATTGATCTGTGATGACTATGGAAATCGCTATAATATTTTGAACTTGCAGGTAACTTATGGTTTTTTTTTTTACTCATTTATAAATTGTTACAATATTTCTTATCATCAGTAATATTGCTTGTGGTAGCACTCACCCTCTCTAGTTATATTACTTATCCGGTTTAATCGTTTACTTCTACTATACATCATTATCATCAGTGTAGGTCGCATATGTCACTTTCAGCAACAACTTATCACCTTGATTGCTATTCTATTTAATCCTTAATATCTCTCCAAATATTTTTAATAATGAAAATAGATATGTACATTGTCAGCTCATATTGCCTTTTATATGGTGCATACAGTTGCTAAGGATACAATAGATTGTTCATCTTGATAGCATGTCCCTTGCTCCGAAAGTACTGCTGGCAAACAAAATCTACATCTTATCTATAATGCTACATCATATTGGAGTCTTGATGCTTCATACTGCCCTTTCACACTCTGAGCAAAGTATCATTTCTTTTGGTTCCCTACCTTATTACATGATTCTCTTATGGCATTTATAATAGATATGGAAATTTGCTTATCTCTTAGCCTCATTTAAACTCCCTCTTAAAGTTCCTTTGGTTATTGAATAGGCAAAGAGCAAACGAAAAAAGAATCCATTGCTACCAAAGGGGCATAGAAACCTTCATTCGTTAAGAAGGGGGGGGGGGAGATAAAAAAACCTTCATCTTGATAATTTCCTTTCTTATCCTGTCATCCTTTTAGCACTGTCGGTTGTTATCTTTTAATTCTGGTGGTTAGCTATAATTCAGAAGAAATTGGACATAGTTTACATTTGTTTCCTCCAATTCTGAGTAAGCACTGGATTTCTTAAGTTCTATAAATTCTTCATTTTTTCATTTATTTGAATGCCTTTTCAAAGTTGGATTCTTATCTTGCTACAGTAGCATGCAAAATCATTTATTTACATAATTTGGTTTCACCCTGCTGGATGTATACGTGTTCACAGGAGGAAGTCCTAAAAGCGCCTTCAAATGGTCCTCCACATTTGTCCGAGTTTGAATGTCCTCCTTCCCCACCGTCAAGCTATGACAATAGATTTTTCACTGATGAAGATTTTTATTATAGAACCAAAGAAGGGAAGGTTCGTGAGTTGCAACCACCACGACTACCACCACAACTAGAAGACGCATTTTTGGATAAGCCATCATCCTCAGCTGATATTCACCATTCTCTCTCAAGGCCTGAGTTTTCACAGTTGAATCATCTGTACACTCAACATAAGGATGGTGATCAGTATCTGGCCATCACCTCAACACAGAGGTTTGGCAATAAATATGTTACGGCAATATTATTTAAGCCTTTGCCCGAAACCAAATAAACACATCCTCTTTTTTTTTGCTTTTTAGATATTGAAGTTAGCTTTTATTTGGCATCTATGACTTTGTCTAGGAAATTACTATTCTCATCGATTTAGTAGGTGAGGAAAAGAGTTAGCCCAGGGTAGAGTAGGATCTGTTGCAACATGATTCCCTAGTGCAATTGCTATTCATTTTGAGCATAATTATTTTCCTTATACTTCTTTCTCATTTCTAAGCTTCTGTACCCTTGTAGAGAATTCACATTTATTTGGATATAATCGTATTTGCAAAGGTTTTACTAGTGAGCCGACAATAATGCAAGTGTATTCTGTTCCTTTGAATCTGATGGATAAAAAGCATGATTTGGTTTGATGTGCGATGCTGTTGACTTTATTGAAAGTAACTAGAGTAGGGATATGCAGCATGTTATTGCCTTTTCCTTTTATCTTCTTTCTGGGGGTGAGTTCTAACTCGTGTTATATCTTTGTTTAACTAAATCTTCATAGTCCAAGGCCTGCTGCATTGTAGTTGAGATTCTGCTAAAAAATAACCAAGTTTGTAACTTCCACAATCTTAGAAGTATTTAGAATCAATGCTTCTGAGTATGACCCAAAAACAAAAGGCAAAAGGAGTTTATTTTCATCCCCAGATTTTCTAATTTTACCATGGTACTATATAATGATAACTTCACTTGCCCAAAAAATAAATTAGTTATCATTTTAGATTCTGCAATGTACAGAGGGAGATGAATTGAAAGGAATCGCAAATTGTGTATCATCCATTTGTGAATAGTGAGATTGAACTCTCTTAGATCCCAGTGTTGTTTCCTCCCTTTTGTGCATGCTCTTTCATTCAAATGACTTGATCAAAACTAAATGGTTTAATAAAAAAATGTGTATATAAAGAAGAGCAATACTACTCTTCACACTCATTTATCACACCCATTTTACACTAGTTGATGTTGCGTGTTTTAAATGACTTTTCTTTTTTGAAGAGTAGCATTACTCAATTAAGAAGCTGGTTGAAATAATCAAAGAGAAATGCTATGAAATAATCTGTCATCTCACTTTCATCCCACTGGGCTCATTGGCGGTGTTTATCAGCCCTTGGATTTTTTTGTTCTGTTTTTAACAATAATTGATCTAGTAACTGATAGACATTGCCACATCTATTCAATAGGATGCATGTGTAGTATATGGCATTAATCATAATCAATTGCAATAAAAGGAAGCAAAGCCAAGAGCTCCCCTTGTACTTGTTGCCCTTCTCTCATCAACATATTTGCTTAATCAAGAGCAAAGGGTGTATAAGTCACTAGCATGAAGTGGTTACTATCAGCCAACAATGATAATAGTTGAATTACTATGTTTCATCTAAGAAACCCATAAATATTCAAGCGATTTTTGGAAGAACATATGCCTCGATTGGACAACCGGCGTGCAGTCAACTGTACAAACAGTTACTAACCGAATAAAACTAGGCATTCAGCATCCAGATCATGTTGCTGCTATTTGCATCAGAGTCCTATTCATATCATCGAACGGGTACCTTAACCCAGCCATTTGCAAAAGCAATGGCTAAGATTACAAAAGGCGTCGACATGCCAAATATAATTATGTAAGGAATAGGAGTCTTCATGGGATTCTCCCCTTCCCTTTCTCCTGCTGTTTGCCAATACCTGCAATTAGCACTTTTAGTTATTGACATGACATGTTTTGCTGCAGAATTCAATGGTTTGAATTATTAAAGCAAAGATTACAAATGAGTGGAAGACCTTACTGTTCTGGTTCTTCCTCTCTAGTTATGAATTTCTTCTTTCCCCTTCTCGATTTCTCCTTCCCCACCACCTAACAGGACCAAAATTTTATCCTCTCAAGCTATCATCTTTCAGCCTAAGTTTGCTCAAAACTAAACAAATAAAATTTGGGAAAATACATTTGAATACAGAGAAATCTCTTACCCAAATTTGCATGGACTCTCAAATGATGGACTCTTGTCTTTGGTAAAATGTAAGTGCAAGGGAAAGGAGATGATAAAGATGGCTTAGGTGGGAGTGGAAGCTTGGTGCTGAAAGAAGAAGAGAGTGCCACCTTGGCTGCCATTTTTTTTTTCTTCTTCTGGGAATTGTGCTTTCTTTGCTCACTCTCTGACCATCACATATATCTGTTTTGGATAGGATTTGGTAGGGCACTGATATTTACAATTCCGGATATTAACCTTGTGTGACCAACATATGACCAGCGTGCCCAAAGTGAACCACCTCTGTTTCAGATATATGGTGTAGAGTCATTGCAAAAGTGAGTGGACACAAAGTATTGTCCACTGGGGGTGCATCGATATCCTGCACTTTAGATGTATCAAATAACAATAACAGGTAGAGATTTTCTAGCAATTTTGTTATTTAGATAGTTAATAATTTAGATAATAAATATAAAAGAGACTTTATAAAATCTATCTGTTTGAACATGTCTCGTGTAGTTTGCTCCTGATTAAGCAAATGATCCTATAAAGACTTTCTCACATTTGTTGTAGGTATCGAATTGCTAATGATTCAAATTCTAAGGGGAAACTTCACTTTGACTCCTTGATCTTTTAACCGATTTTGTAAACTCCCCCTGAACTTCCAAATTTCTTATTTTGGATCTTTGAACTTTCAATTACTCTCAATGTAGACCACTCCGTCAGATTGTAAATGTTACATGACATTTATACTATCAACTTTTATATAAAATTTCAACTTCTAAAACTTCTTTTATTTTTAAAAAAAATGAAAATCAATGACATTTTGGTCTTCTTTTATATTTTTAACGGCTACAATTAACAGAAGGATTCTAATTGAGAGTAATTGAAAGTTCAGATATTCAAAATGGAAGATTTGAAAGTTCAGGAGAAGTTTGTAAATTCTGGTGAAAGTTCAAAAGATCAAAGTAAAGTTTCCCCAAATTCTAACTTTTTGTTACTACATGTCGGGTTGCACAATCAAGAAACTTGGTCCAATTATAATTTTTTTTTCCTTTGAGGGGCTCAATTTTCTTGGGGATTTATGGGGGATTTTAATGTGAATATTATATAATGGGCCTATCAAAACCTTGTTTAGGAGGGTTGGCAAACATTACTTCAAAAGCAACATCATTATCTATCGGTATCCATCTATGAATGCCTTTGCATATTTACACTTTCACATGAAAGAAAGTGGGAAAAAGAGTGATTCTTACCTTCTACCATCATGATAATGAATTGACAACCAAATACAAAAACAGTCCCAATTCTTTTACTAATGACAACTATTTCTTTTAGGGTACTCCTTGCAGCTTCACTAAAGTTATTTTTTTTGTTATTTTAGTGAGCCAATTTAATCAAAATGACATAAGTATCCACTTTTTAGCCTCTATACTTAAAATAATAATAATAATAAATAGTAAGGTGAAAAGTGCTTAAAAATTTAAAAATTACTATTCACTCATATTTTGAATAAACAAATATAATTTATCTCTCTCCCTTTTTGCTTTTTGTTTCTCTCTCCTTTTAAACAAATATAAAAGTTAAAGAAAGAATAAAAAAACTTTAAAAAATAATATTTAAATGAAATAGTAAAAGTGTATTATTAAAGTAGTGAAATTGCTATGAGTACTCTAAAAAGGTGAGTTGTTAAAATAATCAAAAGTGTATTTTTTGTTATTTTGGTGAGTAAAATTTGGTGAGGCCATTAGGAATGCTCTTACTAAAAAAGGAAGTAGTTGTAAGAACACTCCTTCCAACCTCACTAAAATTATTTTTTGGTTATTTTGGTGAGACAATTTAACCAAAATGGCCTAAATGTCTACTTTTCAGCTTCACAACTTTAACAAAATTAAAAAAAAAAAAATAGTGAGGGGAACAATACTCACCAAATTTAAAAATTACTATTCACTCACTTATTGATTAAACAACTCATTTCTCTCTCTTCCTTTTTGTTTTTCATTTTTCTCTCTTCTTTTAATAGTTTAAAAAAAGAATAAACGAATCTTTGAAAAATAATATTTAAATGAAATAGTGAAAGCATATTATTAAAATAGGAAAGTTGTTGGGGTGCTCTAAAAAATTGAGTTGTCTAAAAGTTTGCTGAGTAAAATTTGATAAGATTGTTAAGAATGATCTAAGTTTTAAGTTCATTAATTAATATGCAAATCGGTTGAGTAGGAGTGTGGGACCATGATTCTCTCACATTCATTTGAACTGAAAAGAAGCTGGCCGTTTATAATAGTAGGGCAAATTTGTTATTTTTTAATGGTAATTTTGCCCTTATTATAAAGGACTAGTTCATTTGAATTTTGAATTGTAAATAAACGGGAGAGAATTCAAATTCAATTGATAGAGCCCCATGAGATAAACAGGGGATTAAAAACAAATTCTCTTTGACTTGGTGGTTAGTTGTGTTTAGGAATCAAAACGAAGAGATATATATAATTTAAATTAAAAGTTGTGGTAATGTGGTGGAAAAACTATCATTTTTAACTTGTGATAAAAAAAAAGGGGATAAACTTCCGAAGGGTTTTTTTTTACCTCGTTGTGACCTTTTATGTTTCCCGACAACCAAGTTATTATTAATATTTTTTCTTTTGTTAAATAAATTGAAGAAGAATGGGAATACTAGGAGTATTAATTCTTTTATTAACACACGAGATACTAACATGATATGAATCTCATTCATTAGAAATAATTAAAACAATTAATAAAAAAAAATGCTACGAATACTAATAAATAAGCTCTACATCATATTAGTATTCATTTGTTAGTAAAAGATTTAATACTTATAACATATCTCAAGTTTGAATAGATGGAGGGCTCATTTGCCCAGACAGTCCGCCTAAGCAAGTGATCCTCTCACTTGCCTCTTATATGAGCGATATGAATGATAATTTGTGAATTTAAATAATGTCAATACATAATTATAAAATTATATCAAATCTGTCATTAGATTTGACCAATGTAATTTATATATAACAAAAAGGGTATCCCCTACCCATGAGGGCTAAAAGGCCCAGGAAGCTCCCTATCGCCCTCATGTTGACTCCATGATCTCCATACAAAAATGTAGGAGGGGCTTTGTCCTAGCTTGCAATTGAAGCATATTTTTCGTTTTTCAGTTTTGTTTTTTTTTTTTTTTGTTGGGTTCATTGATTAGACGGGGAACCCAAGTAACACCACAGACAACTTGTGAACTTTCAAAGCCAAAGCATACGCGAACAACTTGTCAACTTTCAAAGCCAAAGCATAGGCAAAGTCATCTAAAGGAAGTTTCCTCGCATTTTGGCCTCTGTGTCTCCACCGCTCAGCTCTGTTCTGTTCTTCAAGTCCGTCAACTGTGCAATCCAGCCTGTTGATCTCAAGAGGTATTAAATTTTCTGAAGCAATCCAATGGTTTTACTGTAGATTTGTAGATTGTTACCCACTTGGGATCCCCCGATTTTTCACCTAGGTTTTGCTATATTTCACTAACCAAAACCTTTATTCATGGTAGCTGACTGAATCGAAGCAACAGGGGGCACAAGTTTTCGGTTCATGGGTATCAGCTATCACGAGCTCTGCGTGCTTTCAGTCTCAGTTTGAAGGCTGTAATAGAGGTTTTTGATATTACCCTTTTTAATTATTCTCTGTGTTCTCAAATGGGTTGGTGCAGTTTTTGGTGTTTGACACTAGTTTAGAATCAAGTTTTTTTTTTTTTTTCCTCATTGGAGAATTTAGGTGGGTTTTATTTCTCTAAGCTTTGAAGCTAACGATGCTGTTATTGTACAATCGTTGAAGCCTGTTTGACACTTTGTATGTTGTTATTGACTTAGTCTTATGGCTACTAAGAAACTCAATTTCAAAGTTGCGGCCTTGCGTCGTCTCTTGTCTGTAGTTTTCATCACCTTGTTAGGGGTTTTGCTCCTGATATTTCTCCTTGGAACGAATTCAACTTCAAATTCTGTGGAACCGTCTTGGGATGAAATAGATGAACTTAGTTATAATTATTCAGATTCTAGTGAAAAACTCGGTCTCCCTACACAGAATAGATTGTCGGTTCATTTGGAGAAGCGAAACCAGTTGCCCCCAAGAAATCTAGATCTATATCCGAGTCTAGCCAAGGATCATATAACTATTGTTCTCTATGTACATAACAGGCCCCAGTATCTCCGTATAGTCGTGGAGAGCCTGTCACATGTAGTGGGAATAAGTGAAACTTTGCTGATAGTTAGCCATGATGGCTACTTTGAAGAGATGAACAAGATTGTTGAAGGGATCAGATTTTGCCAGGTGAAACAGATTTTTGCTCCTTATTCACCCCATGTCTTTTCCAAAAGCTTTCCGGGGGTCTCACCGCGTGACTGTAAGGATAAAGATGATGCAGCAAAGAAGCATTGTAAGGGGAACCCTGATCAGTATGGAAACCACCGGTCACCGAAGATTGTGTCATTAAAGCATCACTGGTGGTGGATGATGAACACAGTGTGGGATGGATTGAAGGAGACCCGTGGACACGAGGGTCATATTCTTTTCATAGAGGAGGACCACTTCATATTTCCTAATGCATATAGCAACTTACGGATGCTTACAGAACTGAAGCCTCATAAATGCCCTGATTGTTATGCTGCAAATTTAGCACCTTTGGATGTGAACTCAAGAGGAGAGGGGTGGGATAGCTTGATTGCTGAGAAAATGGGAAATGTGGGTTATTCCTTCAATGGTACTGTTTGGAGGAAAATCCACAGGAAGGCAAGAGAATTTTGTTTCTTTGATGATTACAATTGGGATATAACAATGTGGGCAACTGTTTATCCTTCGTTTGGTGGTTCTGTTTACACATTACGAGGGCCTAGGACTAGTGCTGTTCACTTTGGGAAGTGTGGTCTGCATCAGGGCCAGGTGGAGAATAATGCTTGCATTGACAATGGTGTGGTAAAAATTGGTGTGGAAGAGATTGATAAAGTTGCCAATATCAAATCAGAATGGGATGTGCATATTCATACGCAGCAGTCCGGATATAAAGCTGGGTTCAAGGGTTGGGGGGGTTGGGGGGATGAGAGAGACCGCCAGTTGTGCTTAAGTTTTGCGCGCATGTATCATTCCATAAACACTGTCTCTACTTCCTGAAGAGTTCACATTGCGGCATTTTGATTTTTTCCTACCGTTGTAACTAGCGAGGTCTGGGTTATTTTGTTGAGTAATTTAAAGGTAGCAAAGTAACTGTTTTTTCTTTGTTATATCTCATTTATCTTCAAAAAATTTATTCACAATACTGCTAGAATCAAATCAAAATTTTCTATCTGGTATGGTGAATCCATTCTGATATTTTGAGTATCTCAAGTTGTTGACACGCTGTGAGACGACAGACTGGCCTTCTATTAATCAAGTAATACAGATTACTTGTCTGTTGTGTTGTGCTCAGTTTCTTTTGCTCTTCCAGGTGTACTCTCTCTCTCTCTCTCTGTGTGATGAGTGACTAGTTCTCTTTTTGGTCTCTTTATGCATATATGTGCATGTATGTTCGGACGTAGATGTGATTCAATGCTTGGGATTTGGTGCCTAGGGAAAGCTGTCTTCTTTTGCCAAGAATTTATATACTACTTGCTTATCTTATAACACGAGATAAATGATTTATCACTTTTGAGTCATAATTTGTCAAAGGTTCCACGCAGCACTCATTGGATAAAACACTAGATGAGCTTCATGGTTTCACTTAAAGCTGTTATAGTACAGTTTATGGTTTCTATAATGGAGATATTGCTTCGTCTTGTTTGATAAAGTTGTCAATAACACTGTTAAAGCATGTCTGTGCATATATATTGAACTTTGGGCTATTAGAGTGAATACTGAAAAATGATATGACCGTTAGAACCTATATATTGAACTCCCAGCTTGCAACTAGCAGGTTCCACACGCCAGGCTGCAATCTGTACCTGGTGCATGGGAAGTAGAAATGGCTGGAAGCCTGGAACCACTGTGTTTCATGTCGAGCTTTTCATCAATTTCCTGCCCTACACATCATATGATCCTAGGTAATAAAGATGACAATTTTTTTTTATATGACTCACAAAATCTGACAATTTTGTAATAAAGAAGCAATTAATTTTTGACACGACTTGCAAACTTAACATAAAATTAGCAGGTTGAGGTTCAAGGTCTAACTTGTTTAATTAAATAAGTTGGTTATGGTTGACCTAAATAGTTTTTTATATATATGTATTAAAACCTAATGTGATACGGCAAAATCTTTCGTAAGGAAGGATCAAATTCATTCAAAAAAACGTTTTCTTTCTCTTATTTTATTCTCATCCCATTCACTACAACATTTGGAAATGTCTTCTCTTGGTCAGTGCCACTATAACCACCATACAAAGGTGATCAAAACCACTCAATCGAGTAGCCGCGAATAAGATGTGGTCCCAATACCTCATACTAGGCTAGAGGCTAGAGCATACGCCAAAATCATCAACACAACTTGCCATGCTTGCCTGGGGCTAGACTTGAGGAACCTTGGAATTACAGGAGCCATGCCTAGTAAACCTCCATCACTGATCACCTATAACCCGTTTTCTCATATTTGAATAATAATAATAATAATATAACAAAGCTTTCCTTTAAATTGGATCGAAAAAATTTCTTTCAACCTAATTTATAAAATTGACATGTATTCTTTAACATGTGAAATGCACATATTTTTTTAATAATAGAGATAAAGTTGAAATAAATTTTATTCTATAAAATTTATAAACTTTTTCCATAATAAAAACCACCATCACTGCTCCACAAAGGTCAAAGAAGGCCATAGCCCACGTGATGTGGCTTCAAGATGCCTTAACCTTTCTGTTGGATTTACTTAGATGTAGGGAGCTTTCTCGTCCATGTCGATACAAATCAGGTTGATAAGGTGATAAATGTTTTTTTAAAGCAGGTAAAGAATACATATTTTCCTTTCCAAAAAAAAAAAAAATTCTTATTATAATGAGAGTACATTGACAGTTACCTGGTCATTAAATTATTAAAGTGGATGTTAATGATGTTTTATGTTGGAATGATTTACCTCAGTCATTGTCAAGCATATGTACGGTATTCAGTAGATATAATAAAAGAAATCGGGATATGAGAATCTCATAAAACTATAATATTAATTTGACAATCAAAATTTGAAATTGAGATCCTCTAAAACATTAATTTAACAATTATTAAATTCTGAAATATAATTTATTTTAAACGTTTAAATAAAATAAATAGTTAAAATTTACGAATTTAAAAAATCTTAAATTTTAAAAGAAAATTAGAGAATCTCAATTCCAAAATTTGGTTTATTAATTACATTAACAATTACTGAGAATTCAAATTTTTTATAATTGGAACATCTTATAATCACGAACTTCCTTTAATTTAATAGACATTTGGGAGGGGTTCCTAATAGAATTCATATATATTAAAAAAATGTGAGAAATTTTATTTAAATAAAATAAATTGGGGAGATTACCTCAAGTGAAAAGTAACTAAAATTCTTTCATAATTCTGTGAAAAAATAAAAAATGAAATCACTTGATACAAACAATAATCATCAAAATAATACAAAGATACGAAATCGAAATTTCCAGCAACAATTTGCTGACACATTGTGAGAGAACTGAAGGACTTATTTGCTGGAATAAATTTTAAATTGTCGGATCAATAAATTTCTTATGAACTCCCCTAATTATCCTTATTCCAAAATCTGATGCCCACACACAACAGTGCTGCCTGAGCTTCAAACGGGTAAATCTCTGTTTCCCAATTACCCAACATTTATCCCCACTATATATATATATATATATATTCTAGGCTATCCGAGCAAGCAGTGGCCTTTTGAGCTCCACCTCTAAAGATGTACTGTAGTAGTAGAAGATGGTACATATTTACAAGAATACTGTATTAAAATGAAATAAAACCCATATAGGAGGACAGTGTCAGAGTCCTTTATATAGATAGATAGATAGATAGAGTATTATGCACATATTGTAATTTCGCTTGTAAACTTTTGTAGGTTCTTGATTTATGGGCAAGCTGCAGAAATCCGGTCGGTTTCACGTGTTGCTGATCCATGCCCTGCAAATTTGATGGTCAGTAACACCCATCACTTTCCCACCGTCTTATTTAGGAACTCTCTGGATATTTTTTTAGGAGTATTTGCTTTTTTTAATGGAACTTTGTGAAGTCTCTCGGCCTTGGGATTTGAATTCTGTTTTAAATGGATCTTGAACGACAATCTGGGGGTAATGAAGTATCAACAATCAGTTTCGATTACTTAAACACGCCATAGAAGTGGGTTTCTGTACTGGGTTTAACGATTTTGTCGTCATCTGTGATCTGGGATTCGGTTTTTTGAGGGAGGTGAACCCACTACGGAGATGTTCTGACAGAATCCTTTCTGGATGAGTGATGACACTTTTTCTTTTTCTTCATGGTGGCCTTTTGGTTGAGAATAGACTCATGAGGACTTTGTGAATTGAAGTACTCTTTTTTTTTTGGGAGCTTTTCACGGGTTCATGTGATTTTAAACGGTAAAAGGGGCTGCCTTAAGGGATTGAAATGGTGGTGCGCTTTACTCTTTTCAACTTTCATGATGATTCCTGGTCCGGTAGATTCCGGCCGACAAAAAGTAGGTAATTTGATATGGGTTTTGAGTTTGGTTTTTGTTGATGCTGATAATTTAGTGGTTTTATTTGTTGGGAGCACATAGTTGGCATTTCTATGTTTGGGGATTTACACTTTAGTTCCCTGGTTTTCCATTATTTCATGTACAAGGAGGGTTGGGTCGATTGAAATTGTTCGTGGTGGAAGAAAAAGAGAGATACTGGAGAGGAAGGAGGGTTAAGAGATGTCAATAAAGTCGACGAACAAGACCACTTGCTCTAGGAGCAGTTCTGCTACAAGACATGGGGCCCGTGTGGTTTCACAGACCCCCATCGATGCAAGGCTTCAAGGAAACTTTGAAGAATCCGAACGGGGTTTTGATTACTCCACTTCAATTGACTTCAATATCTCAAGTTCCACTAGCAATGTCCCCTCCTCCACTGTATCAGCTTACCTCCAAAAGATGCAGAGAGGAAGCCTCATTCAACCGTTCGGATGCATGATTGCTGTGGAAGAGCAAAACTTCGCTGTTCTTGCCTATAGCGAAAATGCTCCCGAAATGTTGGACTTGGCTCCACATGCCGTTCCAAGCATCGAGCAGAAAGAAGCTCTGACTTTTGGAACAGATGTTCGAACACTCTTTCGGTCCTCAGGTGCAACTGCTTTGCAGAAAGCAGTCAACTTTGGGGAAGTGAATCTTCTCAATCCCATATTGGTTCATTGCAAAACCTCAGGTAAGCCCTTTTACGCAATTCTGCACCGAATTGATGTTGGGTTAGTTATAGATTTGGAACCAGTGAATCCAGCTGACGTGCCGGTGACTGCTGCTGGGGCATTGAAATCTTATAAGCTAGCGGCCAAAGCCATCTCAAGATTGCAGTCTTTACCGAGTGTGAATATATCACTGTTATGTGATGTTTTGGTTAAGGAAGTAATTGATTTAACTGGTTATGATCGTGTAATGGTGTATAAATTTCATGAAGACGAGCATGGGGAAGTTGTAGCTGAGTGCCACAGACCTGACCTTGAACCTTATCTCGGTTTACATTATCCGGCTACTGATATACCACAAGCTTCAAGATTCCTATTCATGAAGAACAAGGTTAGAATGATATGCGATTGTATGGCGCCTCCAGTTAAAGTATTTCAAGACAAGAGATTGTCTCAGCCAATGAGCCTTTCTGGATCTACGTTGAGATCTCCTCATGGTTGTCATGCACACTATATGGCAAATATGGGCTCCATTGCATCTCTTGTCATGGCAGTGACTATCAACGAAGATGACAATGAGAGGGAGAGTGATCAGCAGAAGGGAAGAAAACTGTGGGGTTTGGTTGTTTGCCATCACACAAGCCCTCGGTTTGTTCCATTTCCTTTGAGGTATGCTTGTGAGTTCTTGATTCAAGTTTTCGGCGTACAGATCAACAAAGAAGTGGAGTTGGCTGCTCAACTGAGGGAGAAGCATATTTTGCGAACTCAAACTGTGCTTTGTGACATGCTTCTTAGAGATGCTCCTGTAGGTATTGTTACTCAATCACCTAACGTAATGGATCTTGTCAAGTGTGATGGAGCTGCACTATACTACAGGAAGAAATTTTGGTTGCTTGGGGTCACCCCGACAGAGGCACAAGTTAGAGATATAGCTGAATGGCTACTCGAGTACCATAGTGGGAGCACAGGTTTAAGTACTGATAGCCTTATGGACGCTGGCTACCCAGGTGCTTCAGCCCTCGGAGATGAAGTTTGTGGGATGGCAGCTGTTAGGATTACTTCAAAGGATTTCCTGTTTTGGTTCCGGTCGCACACTGCAAAGGAAATCAAGTGGGGTGGTGCGAAACATGACCCTGATGACAAGGACGATGGAAGAAAGATGCACCCCAGGTCATCGTTCAAGGCTTTTCTGGAGGTGGTTAAGCATCGGTGCCTACCTTGGGAAGATGTGGAAATGGATGCCATCCATTCCTTACAGCTGATATTGAGGGGATCTTTGCAAGATGAGATTGTGGAGGATGAGTCTAAAATGATTGTAAATGTTCCATCAGTTGATGACAGGATACAGAGAGTGGATGAATTGCGCATCGTCACAAATGAAATGGTTCGCCTGATTGAGACAGCTGCAGTCCCTATTTTGGCTATCGATGCCTCTGGTAGTATAAATGGGTGGAATAGCAAAGCAGCTGAACTAACAGGACTGTCTGTTGAGAAAGCTATTGGTATGTCCTTAATTGATATTGTCTGGGATGATTCAGTTGAAGTGGTAAAGAATCTCCTCATCTTGGCTTCGCAAGGTGACACTGCTCTCTATCTTTTTTATCTAGCTTTTTAGTTGCATATCATGCTATTGATGGAATGCTTTATGCTTATCAGATGAAAAAATTGCAAGACTTGTGTTCTATGATTTAGATATGTAGTTTTCATGAGAGAGATTTGTACATTTGTTCCCCTCTATGCATGTTCTCTACATTGAAGTATGTGATTTCAGCATGGTCAGAATCATGCTGTACCGGACTTTACCTATGCAATTACTTCTGAAGATTAAAGAAGCATATTAAGAGATGGACTTAATAAGTGAAGGTAAACATGTACATGAATTGAGATGTGTTGTCATTATTAGGAGCGTCTCGTCTGGATTTTTACTTCATGAAGGCCTAAATAGTCAAATTATTATTGCTTTTGCTGTGTGTAGTCTGGGTGTGGCTTTCTAACCCACTTTATTAATTGTATAGTATAAATTATGTCGTGTCCCACTCAATATGTTGTTGAAAATACATGAATATTTGAAATAAAATGATATGGTGCATCAACCACACCCTTTCTGTTCTACCCATCACATTCATGCATGTCGGATAAATGGAAAAACTACAGTTATATATCAAATCCTTTTTTGACTGGTAATATGATTTTGTTTTTGTATGTAAGAACTATGTGCCAGGCTTATAGAATGAAAGCTTGCATAACTGTAGAATGAAAGCTTGTATATCTTATGTTCAATCAGTTACCCCTCTTCCCAATTACTTATATGTTGTACAGCTTTGCTTCTCAAGGTTCATCTCAACTGTATTTTCTGCTCCATGTCCTATTGTGTTCTTCTCTTCTAATGATTTTTGTGCTAGAACATCTAATCTGATATTAAAATGGCAGGTGTAGAAGAGCGAAATATTGAAATTAAACTTAGAACATATGGTCCTCAGGAACACAATGGTCCTGTAATCTTGGTTGTTAATTCATGTTGCAGCCGGGATACAAAAGAAGTTGTTGTAGGGGTTTGCTTTGTTGGCCAAGATGTTACAAAACAAAAGGTTATTTGGGACAAATATACACGTATGCAAGGGGACTATGTTGGAATTGTGCGGAGCCCTTCTGCACTTATTCCTCCAATTTTTATGACTGATGAGCATGGCCGATGCTTGGAATGGAATGATGCTATGCAAAAATTGTCTGGTTTGAGGAGGGAAGAGGCAATTGACCAGATGCTTCTTGGGGAGGTTTTCACTGTAAAATATTTTGGTTGTCGGGTTAAAGATCATGACACATTAACCAAGCTAAGGATACTACTTAATGGGGTAATTGCGGGCCATGATGCTGATAAGTTGTTATTTGGATTCTATGATAAGCAGGGTAATTATGTTGAAGCGTTACTTTCTGCTAGTAAAAGGACTGATGTTGAGGGAAAGGTTACTGGTGTTTTGTGCTTTCTGCACGTGGCTAGTCCAGAACTTCAGTATGCTCTTCAGGTGCAGAGGATATCAGAACAGGCTACTGCTGATAGCATCAAGAAATTAGCATATATTCGTCGAGAAATCAGAAAGCCTCTTAATGGGGTTATGTTTATGCAGAATTTAATGGGATCTTCTGATTTAAGCAAAGAGCAGAAGAAGCTACTTAAGACAGCCTCGTTGTGTCAGGAACAATTAGCTAAGGTTGTTGATGACACTGATATTGAAAGTATTGAGGAATGGTATGGCCTCTTAGCTTGAGCATCTGTTGGCATGCTTGTTTACTTAATCAGTATATTTGTTTCAATATTGAACTAGTAATTATTATTCTTGATGTAGTGGTTGCTGACAAATATATATATATATATATATATATAGATTCACTATATCTTGCTGTGTCAATTTTACCTTATGGTCTCTCCTCCGAGCAATTCATTAGTTTCTTGTGATCCATTAAAAGGAATGTGGCTTGAGGTCCATTATGGTCTTTGACCCAATTGCTGTATGTACGCTATGGTTTGTCCTGTAAACATTTTTCTTGGGTTCTGTCTCCACCTGTTTCCCACTTGCTGGGTAAGTCATTCATGGCCTAGTCGCATCTTTACTGATTATTTACCATATATGTACATTTCGATATTTCAAATTGCATTTTAAATTGCCCTTCTCTTTTTGCTTATTGCATGTTGTGTGAAGCTTGGTGTGTATTGTATTAGCTTGCTTTTCTTGCATTGTTGATGATTTTATGCCTTCTGAAAAGCGTTTGGATCTTTGGGCCACCTGTTTGCAGCTACATGGAAATGAGATCTGCTGAATTTAACCTCGGGGAAGCTCTTGAAGCTGTCATGAATCAAGTTATGAGTATGTGCCAGGAGCGTCAGGTGCAGGTCATGCTTGATTCACCTGCTGAAGTGTCATCAATGCACTTATATGGAGACAACTTGAGGCTTCAGCAAGTCCTTTCACATTTTTTGACTAATGCACTCCTCTTCACCCCTTCAATAGAAGGATCATTTATTTCATTTAGAGTGATTCCAAGGAAGGAACGTATAGGGATGAAAATGCACATTGTCCATCTTGAATTTAGGTAATTCCATTCATACCTTTAAATATTTTATAGTTTATATTGCCTAATCAAAAACTGTCAAGGTTTATATTACTTAAATGTGTTTCCATATAAGCTCAATAACGAATAATTATCAGATCAAATGACAATATCTGAATGATGGATTGAAGAATATCATCATCATCTTCGAGTCATCTAGAAATAGCACCAATTCAAAGTTGTGTTCTTCACCAAAAAAATGTAAAAAGGAATCAAGTATGTGTTTGAGGCTCAATATTACATCTAAACCATATCCCATCAGGGTCTTTGTTCAATAAATTAAGGGACTTGGATACTACATTACAAGGATATTACGGTGGATATCAGGTGTATTAGATGATTACTTTAAAAACCCAACTTGCTGTTATTGTGAGTACTCTGATGCATGTATGCCTATTGCTACTCAATACTTGTGGAAGAAAGGCTGAAATGGCAGCACCTTGTTACATATGTTGAACCATAGTTATCCATTTGCAGAAGGATGGGTGAGCAACTTATTATATCTTTTCGAAAATGGGAAAACATCTTCAGAAGCGAACTTGAGGATGTTCAAAGTTATGGGAAGAAGATTTTAGAATGCATTAGGAACCAACTTAAGAGTAATTCCAAAACATGTGGGTAAACAATGCATTTGATAATATGTATTCCAGTTGTGCTAATTGTTTTTGCCCTTGCTCTACCATCTGTAACCCTCTCCAAAAAGTCTTTATTTATTTAATCTTTTTCCGCAAGTGTCCTTTTCATTTCCTCATGCCCATCCTTTATGTTATTTCTGCATCTTGCATCACATAGTTGAATGCTTAAGAATACAATATCAAGGATAAAGACCATGGCATATAGATCTACCATATATGCTAATTAGTCTAAAAGAGAAACTTGGAACAGCACAAGTAGGGTGAAACGCTGGAAGCATGGATTAGACTTTTTTTAGGGCATAAAGTGATTTCAGAATATTTGCAGTTCTTTCTATAGTTTTGTGTTGTTACCTCTTATCATATGCAAATGAGGTATGTGCTCGAACGTGTAACAGAGACAAAATAGAACAATATCATTCTGCATAACCTACTACATCGTGTTTAATATTCTGTGCCATGTGACATGCATCACAATTATCCCGACTAATTGTTGGGAAGTGAAAAAGGAAAAAGAATCCATTAGGACTCAATGAGTTTAATTGTGTTTAACATGGCAGGATCATGCATCCAGCACCTGGGGTTCCAGAAAATCTAATTCAAGAGATGTTTCACCACAGCCACGGTCTCTCGAGGGAAGGTCTCGGCCTATGCATGAGTCAAAAGCTTGTGAAGATCATGAATGGCACTGTGCAATATATGAGAGAAGCAGAGAAATCATCCTATATAATTCTTATTGAATTTCCCTTGGCTCGCCACATTGAGAGATGAATTTCACAAACAAACTAACAGATGTTGGCCAAATGAAGTCAATGGCATGCCCATAAAAGGAGTGCCTATGTAGCTGGAGTTGGACCAGGGATTGTACAGAGGCTGGATGATGCTTGAATTTTGTGCTGCCCAATTTTTGAAACTGGATTGATGACCAGAAAATGCTGAACAGGTGAGTTGAAGAGCAGTAACTGTTTCTGATGTTTCTAGAAATAAAGAACATATTAAGTTCACTAAAACCCTTCTCACAACCTCAAGCATCTGGATCCTCTGTAACTTCTTTTGTTGTAACATCGTTCCTCAATTAAGTTAGCTTTGTTTTGGGAAGAGCTCACTGACTAAAGCCTTCTGCGTTAAAATCTCTCCCTCTCCCTCTCCCTCTCATCTGTGTAGAGTGCAGTCTGGGGTGTTGAATAAACCAAGGAAAGGGTGGTTGTTGTATCATGTTTGGAAGTGAATCAATAGAAGTGTATATTAATTTTGCCAACAAGATGCGTAATGTTATTCAGTAGAATGTCATACGATTTTCATATCATTGGAATGACTTATGATGTAACAGTGAAAATTAGTCATTTTTTATTTTTATTTTTACAAGTAATGATCCAATGATTAATTAATTAAAATGCGTAATGTATTTGTTTTCTTTTTGTATCCAAACAGTGCCTAATGTCTTGCGCATAGACTTGGAAGCACTTAGGTTAGATTGGCTCCGTGCCTGGCACTTACAAGAGCCCTTTTGTTTACATTTAGGAAGAATGCCAAAGCACAGTTAGCAGAATAGTACAGAGAAACTTCCTATAGTTCCCTTGTATGGCACATATTTTGGGGAAGACTTCATACCGAGGCACATATTTACACTTCTATTGGCTCTCAAAGGCAGATCATTTTGCTTACTTGGCAAGGTTCTGGAATTGGGCTTTTCTAAAGAAGGCGGCCCATACGAAGATTTTGGGCCTACATTGACTTACACTATAACAATATATAATATAATATTATAATAATACGAATACAAATTTAGTAAAACCACTGCAGAGGACGATGAAGAACCCAAAGCACAAACAAAAACAGAGTACCAGAAAAACTGTCCTGATTAGGGTTTTTATTATTTTTGGCAAGATTCTCGCCCTGGTAGGTAATCTATATCTGTTTATCGCATTCTTGTCGGTGTTTTAAATGGCTTCTTATATTGGCCACTTAAAACACGCAGCAGCATTAGCTGACGTGATTAGTGTGATAAATATGTGTGAAAGAATAGCAATACTCTAGATTTTAAGAAGAATAAGGTGGATTGACTGTGTCATGACCTTATAGTTGACACTAAACATGCCCTAATAAGCATGTAAGTTCCAAACAGGTTGACAAGAGAAAACCCTCCAAAAGGCGCCAAAAGACATGACCCGAACGTTGCTGTCTTAGCAATACTACTATGTTTCGGTGGTACCTTCCATGCACTCATAGGCGCCTACCCTACAATTCAAACCCTGCTTTTACTACGCTCGCTGTCTCACCCATTCCACCACAGGACAACCCTATTTCCCTCAAACGTCAATACCCAACAAATCACCTTAGACCTTCCCCTCCTATTATCCCCTTAAAAACTTGGTTGATCAGTACAAAACATCTCACTCCCAAGTTACAACCCCACCCACCTCATCACATGTTTCGTATTCGGAAACGCGTGAATTTCTTATCAGTCGATACCGAGATTCTTGTTGTCCGCAAGATGCTAGTGAGCTTCATTTGCAGATTTTCAAAAATGGGTTTTCCAATGATTTGTTTTTGTGCAATACTCTTATTAATGTGTATGTCAGAGTTGGTGATTTGGTTTCAGCGCGTAACTTGTTTGCTGAAATGTCCGAGAGGAATTTGGTTACTTGGGCTTGTTTGATTTCGGGGTATGCCAAGAATCGCATGCCTGATGAGGCGTGTGCAACTTTTAAATGGATGATTTGCAAAGGCTTTTTCCCAAATACCTATGCTTTTGGTGGTGCTCTTCGAGCTTGCCAGGAATTTGGATCGCCAGGGGTTGAATTTGGGATGCAAATTCATGGGTTACTATCAAAAACTCACTATGCACTTGATGTGGTGGTGTGTAATGTGCTGATGTCAATGTATGGGAATTGTCTGGGTTCTGCTGATGATGCTCGCCGTGTTTTTGAGCAGATACAGATCAGAAATTCAACATCATGGAATTCTATTATTTCAGTTTATTCTCAAAGAGGAGATGCAGTTTCTGCTTTCGAACTCTTCTCAAGAATGCAACAGGAGAGTTCAGGATTCAGTTCAAAACCTAATGAGTATACTTTTGGAAGTTTAATAACTGCTGCTTCTTCATCGGTTGACTGTGGATGGATTTTGCTTAGGCAGATGCTCACCAGGGTTAAGAAGTCTGGATATCTTGGGGATCTTTATGTTGGTAGTGCTTTCATAAGTGGGTTTGCCAGGTTTGGACTGATTGATTATGCTAAGCAGGTTTTTGAGCAGATGAGTGAGAGGAATGCGGTCTCCTTGAATGGTTTGATGGTTGGATTGGTGAGGCAAAAACGAGGAGAAGAAGCAGCTGAAGTTTTCATGGAGATGAGAACCTTGGTTGATATCAATCTTGATTCATATGTGATTCTATTAAGTGCCTTTCCTGAATTCACTGTATTGGAGGAGGGCAAAAGAAAGGGAACACAGGTCCATGCATACGTAATCCGAACTGGCTTAATTGACATCAAGCGTGAAATTGGGAACGGGCTTGTCAATATGTATGCTAAATGTCATGCCATTGCTGATGCTTGTTCTGTTTTTAGGCTCATGGTTAATAAAGATTCAGTCTCATGGAACACCATGATCTCTGGTCTTGACCAGAATGAGTGTTTTGAAGATGCAGTCAATAGCTTCCAAGCAATGAGGAGAACTGGAGAGATGCCTTCAAATTTCACTTTGATTAGTACTTTGAGTTCATGCGCAAGCTTGGGGTGGAAGATGCTGGGACAGCAAATACATTGTGAAGGACTTAAACTGGGACTTGACTTGGATGTTTCAGTTTCTAATGCTCTTCTTGCACTATATGCTGAAACTGGATGTCTTATGGAATCTGAGAAAGTTTTCTCGTTGATGCCAGAGTACGATCAAGTTTCATGGAATTCAGTTATTGGGGCTTTTGCTGATTCAGAGGCATCAGTTGTAAAAGCTGTAAAATATTTCCTAAACATGATGCGTGCTGGGTGGTGTCTTAACAGAGTAAGCTTTATAAATATTCTTGCCGCAGTGTCATCTCTTTCACTTCATCAACTGGGCCATCAGATTCATGGTCTAGTGCTAAAATACTGTGTTGCAAAAGACACTGCTATTGAGAATGCACTTTTGGCTTGCTATGGAAAGTGGGGAGAGATGGATGAATGTGAGAGGATATTTTCCAGGATGTCTGAGAGGAGGGATGAAGTAAGTTGGAATTCTATGATTTCTGGATACATACACAACGAAGTTTTGCCGAAGGCCATGGATTTGGTTTGGTTTATGATGCAGAGGGGTGAGAGATTGGACTGTTTCACCTTTCCCACTGTTCTCAGTGCTTGTGCCTCTGTTGCAACACTAGAGCGTGGCATGGAAGTCCATGCTTGCTCGATAAGAGCTTGTTTAGAATCAGATGTTGTAGTTGGTAGTGCACTTGTTGACATGTATACTAAATGCGGAAGAATAGATTATGCTTCGAGATTTTTTGAATTGATGCCTGTGAGGAATGTATATTCTTGGAATTCAATGTTATCAGGTTATGCACGCCATGGACATGGAGACAAAGCTTTGGAGCTTTTTTCACAAATGAAGTTATATGGTCAACCACCAGATCATGTCACCTTTGTTGGGGTCTTATCAGCTTGTAGCCATGTGGGCTTGGTGGATGAAGCGTTTAAGCATTTCACATCCATGAGTGAAGTATATGGTTTGGTTCCTCGAGTCGAGCACTTTTCATGTATGGTAGATCTCCTTGGGCGGGCAGGTGAACTTAACAAGATAGAAGACTTCATCAATAAGATGCCAATGAAACCAAATGTTCTTATTTGGAGGACAGTTTTAGGGGCTTGCTGCCGAGCTAATGGTCGTAACACAGAGCTAGGCCAGAGGGCTGCTAAAATGCTTTTGGAGTTGGAACCTCAAAATGCTGTTAACTATGTGCTTCTTTCTAACATGTATGCTTCTGGAAGGAGGTGGGAAGATGCGGCAAAAGCAAGAATAGCTATGAAGAAAGCAGCTGTAAAGAAGGAAGCTGGGTGTAGTTGGGTAACCATGAAGGATGGTGTTCATGTTTTTGTGGCTGGAGACAAATCGCACCCAGAGAAAGATCAGATATATGAAAAACTAAAGGAACTTAACAGGAAAATGAGAGACGCTGGATATGTGCCCGAGACTAGATTTGCACTATATGATCTTGAGCTGGAAAACAAGGAAGAACTCTTAAGCTATCATAGTGAGAAACTAGCAGTTGCTTTTGTTCTCACTTGCAAATCAGGGTTGCCTATAAGGATAATGAAAAATCTCCGGGTTTGTGGTGACTGCCACACCGCCTTTAAATATATATCAAAGATTGTTGGTAGGCAAATAGTGTTACGGGATACAAACAGATTTCATCATTTTCATGAAGGTAAGTGTTCATGTGGGGATTACTGGTAATCAACTACTGGATTAGATTTTACAAAAATATAAATTTACTGAAGGTCCATTGTTTCTAAAGGGTTAAGAGTACCACTAGCAGAATATTACAGAGAAACTTCCTACAGTTCCTTTGTATCGGAAGAGTTAATACCAAGGCGCAGATTTTTACTTTGATTGGCTCTCAAAGGCAGATCATGAAGGCAATTTACTCATGAAAAAAGGGAATAGGGAGTGTTTTTGCTGTTCTTTCTGCTGTAACAATGATGGATCTATTTCTCACATTTCTTTCAATTTGAAAAATGTTAAGCTGATGGAATTTGGTTTATATCAGAAGATCCATTTTTGAGATGGGAGCATGAAGGATGATATTTATACTGCCCAACCATTATTTTTATTGAAAACTGTTTACAGTGTAGATTGCAACGAATAATAGGATCTTCAGCAAAGTTTTCCTTCTAATGAAGACATCCAAAAAAAACATGCTGGATGTGCAGTTAAAATCGGACTTCCTTGGATGCTAGTCACCTTGATGTTTACTGCAAACAGGAAGTAGGGCTTCGCAGATAGCTACTGAACAAAGAGATTTTTAATTGCTGCTTTTTACTATAGTTTTTTACTTTGTTTTGTGTTTTGAGGAATCTTAGATTCTGATGTAAATATGAGGCATATTAGTGGTGTATTTTGCTATTCAAGCTTGATTGTTTTTTCCCTTGAACCAGATGATGGGATTTTATGATACCCGTCCCTTGTCGTTACACAAGGCTTTTATGTTGAGAGTAGGAGGAGAAGAAGGAATCAAGAAAGAAAGTATCAGCAACAGCTGGTTTTCCCAAGGGGCAGTTTATGATGTTCATATTGATAAAATTGTCCTAATATTTATCTCATCTCTACTGAATCTTTTGTTTCATTTTTTTTTTAAGATCGATCACAAATACTATTATTATTATTATTAAAAAAAAAAATTCAACGTAATTTTAGCATTCAATGCTTATTCCTTCAGGAGTGTTTCGGAGTAAATTTATGGTTAATGTAGTGATAAGCTTTAATTAATTTACTAATTTTGTTTATTAATCTTCTTGCATTTAGACATTTCCTTCTTGAAAGTCTCTCTTGGGATGTGGGTGAGACAATGGGAAACTGGGAAGACCCACAACTAAGGCCCATTATACAAATACAAATACAAATAATAATACTACGACTACTAATTTAGTAAAGTAAAACTACTGGCTACTACAAACGAGGATGAAGAACCCAAAAAACAAGAGTACTTGAAAGGGTTCTGGTTAGGGTTTTTATTATTTTTCACGAGATTCTCGTCCTGGTACGCAGTCTAAGTCTAATTAATTAGTCAGTTTTTCCAGTTAATTGTTGTATATTTACCTCAAAGTTTGACTCTTTCATCAAATTTTACTAGAAAAATGCTATATGTACACTCTTTCATCAAATCAATGGAAAGCTGCTGGGAATGTTTTAAGTGCACACTCTCTCATGTAGCCTTAAGATTAAAGGGTAATTTTAAAATGATAGACAAAGTGTGCATTTGGAATCGCACATATCATTTCTCTTTTTATTTTCCTTACCGGTGCTTACAGGTGCTCTGCAGCACTACATCGTTAATGGCAGAAAGGTTAAAATGATTTGAGAGCTTTTTTTTTTTACTGGATATGTGATATTATCGCAATTAGTGCATAATTTTTTTGTTCAGTTTTTAGTTTTCACCTAAATTTGGGGTTTCTATACGTTCTGCTTGAAGTGACAAATCTCCGTTTTTTTTTTTTTTTTTTTATAAGTCATAAGGATGACAAATCTCCGTTAGAGCTGGGTATGTTTCATTTTGCTTTTAGACCTACCTGATTCTGCTGTGAAATTGTCGTACATAAACAATTCAAGCTAAATTTAGGTTTTTTAACTGGTTTTTTTTTTAAAAAAATTTATATATATATATATATATATATATCTCTATATGAAACTGATCATTGAATTAGCTACATTAGATTTTTCTTTTCATTTTTTATTCCTGGGTTTGCTGTGATTTGAACCACATTGTGAAATCAGAATCCCTATAATGGGTTCTAGCTATTTGTAAATATCCCTGCGCCTGCCTGAACAGTTTATGCCTCCAAGAAAGCTTGTTCCTATCATCATTCTGTTTTAGCTTTCCCTTCATTTTGGTGCTGAAAATGAGGATAATGAAATAAATGATTTTTATGAATATTATGTTTCAGAATTTTTGGTTATGAAGGTATCAAAGAAGTAACTACATTCAAGGAAAGATTAATGTCTTGGGGTTGGTTAAGTTGAGATTTTTTGTTTTCCAAATACCAACTTCGGAAAATTCCAGCAATTTCCAGACTGCTATGCCTCGTACCCGGTCAAAGACTGCTATGCCTAGTGGCCGGTCAAAAACTTTTGAAGCAAACAGATGGTGCTCCACCCTGAAGTACCGGCAGCTGGGACGCATTCGGCAGGATTACTGTATCCAGAGCTCTATAAACCTTAGGATTCCTAATTCTGATGAAAGGGTGTCTGTCTTCACTGGCAGGGACGAAGTGGGCCTGCACGAGGACTCCCTTAAGGCCGGGCTTCGATTCCCGATTCCCCGTGAGGTTAGGGAGGTGCTGGCCTACCTTAATCTTGCCCCCTCCCAGCTGCTGCCTAATGCATGGCGAACCCTATTAGCTTGTTCTGTTCTCTGGCCCTCTATTTTTGGAGCCAAGCATCGTTTGTCCGTGAAGGAATTCCTATATTGCTACCGCCCTGAAGAGAAGTAAATTTGGGTGGTGGACCTTCCACTGCCGTGGCTCCAAATGGAATGTTGTGTCGGATCTCCCATCTAGTAACAAGAAGTGGAAGAATAGGTTTTTCTTCATCTCCGGCAGTGAGTGGGAGTTCGGGAATATGGACATGGCGGAAAAACAGAAGCCGATAGGTGTCAATAGGAGATGGGGATACCTTGACCCGGCAGGTGAGTTTGTTATGGTTTTCTTTTTGACCATTGTTCATTGTGGGTTTTTGCGGGCTCCTCTTTGTTTGCTCATTTCCTTTTTGTCTTATGCAGCTCATTCTAAGCCTAATTTGAGCGTGGAGGAGTTGGGGCGGGTGAATCAGTTGGTAAACACAAAGAGGAGTTTTCGTGAGTTGACATCCATGGAGAACATGGAGAAATACCTTTTTCACCCTAAGCCCTCTCTAGCAGGGATAGGTAAATGTGATACCCCTATTCCAATAGGGGCTATATCTGTTTTGTGTGTGTTTAACCGCATTCCTTTCCTTGGCAGGCATAATTTCAAACGATACTCGGGTCCTTGTTAAGTCACTGAAGTCCCAGGCTCAAAGTTTGAAAGAGGCTGATGCCCACCCGAGCAAAAAGGCAAAGACTTCTCGGGAGAATACTACTCCCGCCGAGGACGCTCACGCTCGGAGGTGTTTAGCTTCCTTTGTTGCGATCAGTTCTAAGGGCCTCTGGAAGGAAAAAGTCCCTTCTCAAACCAAGTCAGCAGAGGCGCCTTCAGCTGCTGCTACACCTGTAATATTTCTGGATCATGTTCCGATGGCTGGGGCTTCTAAACTGCTGACTGCTCAGGCATCAAAAATGGGGCCAGCTGCCCAACCTGAGCAGACTCTGCCTATGGGACTTGAAGCTTCTGCCTCATCTGGTTCTGATGTCCCATTTATTATTAGCAGGAATGGTGAGGTAGCAACTGAACAGCCTGGAGCCCCGCACAGTGTGGATTGGGTGCCTGAAGGGAGAGGGAAAGGAGTGGCCCTTGACCCGCCTGAGAGCTCTGATTCTGGCGAGCCAGCCGAACTTCCTCCGACAACACAATCTGGGCCTCGTTCTCCGGCTAGGTGGGTAGAACAGCTCAGGCACCCGATGAGGGTGCTTGAGAAGGTTTTTCCTGCGGACTGCTTGGCGAAGAGGAGGGGAGAGCCTTGCAAAACCATCAGTGAGAGGTTATGTGGCCTCCTAGCTCAGGTAAGAGTCTATGCATATTCTGGGCTTAGTCGGCTTCTCTTTCTCTCTGAACTTACCTTTTCCATTTTACGTGTCCTTAGGCTGCATTGGAGACAGTGGCTCTTTGCAAAGAGCAAGACCGGCACGAGAATGACCTACAATCCTTGGGCGAGCTTGAGACTACGCGGACAAAACTCAAAGATACCCAAGCTCAACTTGATGATGCTCGGGCCCAACTTAATGAGGCTGCAGTCTTCAGAGCTCTCTGCAGCGACCTGAAGGCTAAGGTAACCGAGTGTAATTTGACACAAGCAGCACTGGAGGAGAAGGAGGCTGAGCTCAAATCTGTCAAGGAGGAGCTAGAATTGGAGAAGGCTAGATCGGCCAAGCTTGGATCAATCGATACTGACTTTATGGCTGCCCAAGCTAAGCTGGAGGCACTGCACAAAGAGCTTGAGTCAGAGAAGACCAAGTCTACAGCTTTGGAGTGTCTTCGGGAGGAGCTAGCAGCTGAGAAGAAAAGGTCGGCCAAAGTGGAAGCCAATTTTCAGGCTAAACAAGCTGAGTTGACAACAGAGCTTAACGACATCAAGACCAAACTCAATGCTGAGTTGGAGGATACTCAACTGAAGCTGAGGCACAGCCAGGGGAAGTTGGAGTCGGTTTCAGATAAGTTGGAAATTATCCAGAAAGACCTGAAAACTGAGAGAGGCTTAACATCCCAACTTGAGAGCCAACTTTGGAAGGCTCGGATGAGCAGGACCGCTGCCTGGGGCCTCGGTTTCACACAAGGGTTTGACACCCTCAGGGACTTGGTCGAAGGAGGTCCCCCAAAAATGGACATCTCAAAGCTTGATGCGGAGGACTTTGTTCCAGGGTCCGAAACTCTTGAGGCACTCACAGCTCTGGAAGACAATATTGCTCAAGATTGCCCGTCCGCTTCTGAAGGAGTTCTACATGAAGAGGACCCTGCTGAACCTGGGACCGGTGAATCCCAAAGCAGTTCATCTTCCGATGAAACAAGTAGTTCTTCTTCCGATGAAGCCCATAGTAGTTCTTCTTGGGCATGATTTTTTCTGTTGGGTTTTTGCTGTTTTTGTTTTCTTTTTGTATCCAAACTGTGCCTAATGTCTTGCGCATAGACTTGGAAGCACTTAGGTTAGATTGGCTCCGTACCTGGCACTTACAAGAGCCCTTTTGTGTACATTTAGGTAGAATACCAAAGCACAGTTAGCAGAATAGTACAGAGAAACTTCCTATTGCTCCCCTGTATGGCACATATTTTGGGGAAGAGTTTATACCAAGGCACATATTTATACTTCTATTGGCTCTCAAAAGCAATTTACTCAAGAAAAAGGGGTTTTTGCTGTTTTTTCCACTCTAAAACAATGATGAATCTATTTCTCACATTTCTTTCAATTTGCAATATGTTAAGCTGAAGGAATTAGTTTTGTGTCAGAAGATCCATTTTTGATATGGGAACATGAAGAGGGATGCCATTTATGCTGCTCAACCATGATGTTTACTGCAACCCTTTTACAATCTAGATTGCAACGAAAAATAGGAGATCTTCAGCAAAGCTTTCCTTCGAATGAAAGACATCAAAAGAAAAAACAAAATTCATGCAGGATGTGCGGTTAAAATAAGAGTTTCTTGGATGCTAAGTCACCTTAATGTTTATTGATCTACTGTCAAAAACTCAATCCATAATCCTAGCATAAAAAGCGTATACCCTTCAGGAATGTGTTTTGAATAGATATAGGGCTCTTATTATAGTGATAAGCTCTAATTAATTTACAAATTTGTTTCATTAATCTTCTTGAATTCATGTCATTTCCTTCTTGACGTGGGAATTATACTCGAGCTGACAATGGGATGCTGGGAAGACCCATAATCAGGCCCACAAACCGGCCCATCATGCAAATAAGTTTGTTGAGCCCAAGACCCATCCCAGTTGTTGCCATGTCATCATAGAGCCGAGTGAATGACATGTCATTTTGCTTACTTGGCAAGATTCTGGAATTGGGCTTTCTAAAGAAGGCCCATACGAAGATTTTGGGCCTACATTGACTTACACTATAATAATATATAATATTATATTATAATAATGCGAATACAAATTTAGTAAAACTACTGCAGAGGACGATGAAGAACCCAAAGCACAAACAAAAACAGAGTACCTGAAAAACGGTTCTGATTAGGGTTTTTATTATTTTTCACAAGATTCTCGCCCTGGTACGTAATCTATATCTAATTAATCTGTTTTTTCAGTTAATTTTTGTATTATTTGCCTTGATGTTCGACTCTTTCATCAAATTCTGTTCCATAATTTTTATTTTCCTTATCAGTGCTTACAGGTGCTCTGCAACACCACATTGTTAAAGGCAGGGAAATTAGAATCATTTGAAGGCTTTTTCTTGCAATTTTATTTACTGGGTATGTGATATTATCGCAGTTAATGCATAGTGTTTTTTTTTTTGGTTCAGTTTTTAGTTTACACTATCTGAAGCTAAATTTGGGGTTTCTATTCGTTTTGTTTGAAGTGTCAATCTCCGTTAGAGTTGGGTCCGTTTCCTTTGCTTAGACCTGCCTGAGTCTGCTTTGAAATTGTGATACATAGACAATCTCAAGCTAAATTAGGTTTTTTGAACTGGTCCTATTGATTTCAACCTTCTCTATATGAAAATGATCCTTGAATTAGCTAAATTAGATTTTTTTTTTTTCCTCATTTTTCATTCCTGGCTTTGCTATGACTTGAACTACATTTTTAAAGGAAATTAAATCGCTTGACTGGTTTTCTGTCTATTTGCAAGTATCCCTACCTGAACAGTTTATGCCGCCAAGAAAACTTGTTCCTATTTAGCTTTCCCTTCATTTTGGTGCTGAAACTGAAGATAATGTAGAAAATGAAGTTTTTAGGATTATGTTTTAGAATTTTTGGTTTTCAAGGTATCAAAGAAGTAGTTACTTTTAAGAAAGATTGATGTCAGAAGCTTTCACTATTTTCATTATCTGCTTTATGTTTGGTTTGTGGTCTCTCTTCTTTTTCATTGAGAAAAGAAAAGAGTCGACTCAATTTTAAGTTGAACCTATATCCAAGCAGGACTTCAGGGCAAAGCCGAATCTTTACAGTAGTTAAGAAGATAATTTTTAACTCGAGCATTGAAAAGGTCACATTAGAGAATCCGACTTTAAATTCTTGAAAGCTTCCACAATACATGGTTGATTAGAAAACAAGGGAATATGCAAACGGAAGCAAATATTGATACTTTATTTGCTATGGTTTTAGTTTCAATACACAAATAAATAAATGAACTTAATTGATGAAAATAATTGTATTTAATTTTATTTGAGTGAATGTTTTCATTTTCTTCTGCCTCAAATAATTTAACTATTTTATTCTTTTTCTCTGTATTCTCAGCAACAAAACAAAAGAACAAGAGTTTTGGAACATTTTTTTGGTTTTCCAATAAAAATGACGATGAAGCCATCAAACAACATCTGGATTCGACGCCAACAGTGCCCATGTGGAGATTGGAAGTGTTATATCAAGAATGAAGGAGATGATCAGGCTTCAGTAAGCTCTCAGCTACTGAAGAGTGAAGCGATGCCATCATCATCATCGACAGAAGCAGTCTTTACTCCTTATGTGGGTCAAATTTTCAGAACTGATGACGATGCTTTTGAATACTATAGCAATTTTGCCCGGAAGAATGGGTTTTCTATTCGAAAAGCACGATCAACTGAAAGCCAAAATTTAGGTATATATAGACGAGATTTTGTTTGTTATCGGTCAGGGTTTAATCAACCCAGAAAAAAAGCCAATGTGGAGCATCCAAGGGAGCGTAAATCAGTACGATGTGGATGCGATGCAAAATTATATTTGACAAAGGAAATTGTTGATGGTGTTACTCAATGGTATGTTTCACAATTTAGTAATGTTCATAACCATGAATTATTGGAAGATGACCAAGTTCGCCTACTTCCTGCTTATCGGAAAATACAGGAGGCTGATCAAGAACGCATTCTTTTACTCTCCAAAGCTGGGTTTCCTGTGAACCGGATAGTGAAAGTGTTGGAGTTAGAAAAGGGAGTTCAACCTGGGCAGTTGCCCTTCATAGAGAAGGATGTTAGAAATTTTGTTCGGACATGTAAAAAGACTGTACAAGAAAATGATGCTTTGCTCACTGAGAAAAGGGAGAATGATACACTGGAACTTGTCGACGCCTGCAAGGCTATGGCGGATAGGGATCCGGATTTTGTTTATGATTATACCACAGATGAAAATGGTAAGGTTGAAAATATAGCATGGTCATCTGGTGACTCTGTTCGCGCATATACAGTATTTGGTGACGTAGCTACTTTTGACACCACATATCGTTCTATCACCTATGGATTGCTTCTTGGAGTATGGTTTGGTATAGATAATCATGGCAAGGCAATTTTCTTTGGCTGTGTTTTGCTACAAGAAGAAAATTCTCATTCATTTGCATGGGCTTTACAGGTTTGTGGATGCAAATTCTTGTGATCAATTCGCGTATATCTTCATGCAATTTGTTTATGATTTTTTTTCTTTTTGAACAGACTTTTGTTCGATTTATGAGAGGAAGACGGCCACAGACAATTCTAACTGATATAGATTCGGGCCTCAGGGATGCTATAGCAAGGGAGTTACCAAATACTAAACATGTGATATGTGTATGGCATATTCTGTCCAAATTATCTAGTTGGTTCTCTTTGCCTCTTGGATCACAATATGCAGACTTTAAAGCTGACTTCGATATGTTGTGTCATCTGGAGAGTGTAGAAGATTTTGAACATCAATGGAATCTGTTGGTTTCTCGGTTTGGACTTGTTTCAGATAAGCACATATCATTACTGTTTTCATATCGAGCATCCTGGCCACTTTCCTACACTAGAAGTTACTTTGTGGCTCGTATGTTGACAGCTGAGTTTTCACAATCTTTGGACTCATTTTTGAAAAGAATCTTGAGTGCACAGACGTGTTTGCAAGTATTCTTTGAGCAGGTATATTCAGCTGACATGACTGTGTTTTGTTTCCTCTCTCTCCTTCCCCCAGTTCCTGCACTTAGTTGATTAACTGCTTAAGATTTCTTTTTGGATCTTGTAGATTGGAATTGCTGCTAACCTTCAAAATCAAACTAGAAGGAATTCAGTATATGCATATCAAGACATGCATACCTATTGAAGAACATGCACGAAGTATTCTTACACCTTATGCTTTCAGTGTGTTACAACATGAAATTGTGCTGTCCATGCAATATGCAATAACAGAAATGGCAAATGGATCCTATCTTGTGCGACATTACAAGAAAATGGATGGGGAATGTTTGGTGATTTGGATACCTGACGATGAGCAAATCCACTGTTCCTGTAAGGAATTTGAACATTCGGGAATATTATGCAGGCACTCTCTTCGAGTACTTATAGTGAAGAACTATTTTGAGCTCCCAGAAAGGTATTTTCTGCATCGTTGGCGGGTAGAGACTTCTTTACTTCCCATGGATGATCAACATGTTCAAATCAGCAGCGACGAGTGCACTCAAGCATTTCATTCTCTTGCTGCAACTTTATTGACAGAGTCCTTGATCTCTAAGGAACGTTTTAATTATGTTCATAGGGAACTTACAGGGCTCCTCGAGCATGTTAGAAACATGCCAGTTATTGATGAATTTGCCATGAATATGGCAGCTAACAATGCCAGTGAATCTTAGGTTTGTTGATTTAGCAAATGGTGGCTAATGTGATATGAGTTCTTCACTGGGGAACCCTATTTCTTCAGAGATTTAGCCATTTCTGGAAGACGAAAGGAGGTCATGTGAAATGCACCACGAAGTAACTACTGACATTCATAAGCTCGTCCTGTCAATAGTTTGAAACAAACAGGGGAGTACCGATTTTTTGACAAGTCTCCACCAGTTTCATTTTTTCCTTCTTTACTGTTTTTCCTTTAAATATTAATTCAATGTTGCAAATATTTGGGAGGAATGCTCAGTTGTCAGTGTAAATGTAAAGTGCCTCTTTTTAATAGGAGTGAACTAAGCAGGGCAGGTGGTGTTTCTTCTTCCTTGAAATTTTACCAAATTTCCCATTTTTATTGTTGTGTTCATGGGAGTAGATCCGTTGTTGATGAGGCTTGCCATGTTGAAGGCCTTGTTAAGTTGAGCATGACTAAGCTCTTCAACTTCGAGGCTTAAAGTTCCAAAAAAAAAAAAAAGTTCTTTCAGGCTTTTAGCTCTTTTTCTCGATCCAATTCCAAACGAGCTCTCAAAGAGAGGAGAAAGCTTCTAGAGTGATTTTTTGTGATATTTTCGCCGATTTACTTGAATGAAAGCAATCCTTATCTCATTGTTTTTTCTTCGTACACGACATTCTCAGAACAAATAATGCCATCATTGCCATGGACTGGAGCCTGGAGTGCAACCATTTACTATCAGTTCAAATTTCAATGAAATAGATGACAAGAACCTGTGACATTAATCCATGGAATTAAATTCCATGTCTCTCATTGCCACAGAATTTGGCAACCCTCCGTTAGAAAACAGATCTTCTTTGTCTGATCTCGCAAGGGCACAGGTTGATTATACTCCTGATTCATCTGTCTGTAGGTGAAGTAAATGTAAATCTATTGTGGGGTCATTTGATAGGAGCACAGTCAAATACGTTTAATTAATCTCCTGTCTCCCACTTTGCCTTGTTGCTGACTTGATATATTTTGGATGTTTGTCACCAGGGAGACCTGGGCAGGTGCAAAGTCGATATCAGTCTTACAATGTTTCCAAACGTCAAGCTTTTGTTTGTGTTCTTGTTTCAACTTTCTTGAGCCAACATTCGGCCAAAACCAGAACACGTTTGAGGACCATAGAATGCAAGATACGGGTGGCAATTCGTATTTTTGTGTCAGATTTGAGTTGTATCGAGATATATGTATAAGATTATATACGTTAATCTTAAATCAATCTATTTAATTAAACGAATCAGACCCTTTAATCCAAACACACTAATTTTACATTAAATTAGTGCCAGATTCACAAATCGTATAAAAAATTGTCGACCTGGGAATCACTAACACTAGTGAGTAACAACTAAGGGAGGCTCGTGTGTTTGATGGTAGGGTCAAGTTTGGTTGGAGGTTGATTTGACCCTTGTGCACGCCAAAATAACACAAAAATGGTGATTGCATATAGAGATTCCCTTTTTAAGGTTGGAACGGAACAAGATTGGGAAGCTCATCATGCGGTTAAATATGCTTGAAGATCATAGGATCTCTAAGTTTTGTTGGTAGTTGTCCCCAAGTGTGTGGGAAACTGGCCCAAAAAAGTGATTGCACCCATTATATTTGAGTATTTGCGATTGCCAGAAGCTTTAGCTAAATATTGTGAGTCGGCAGTGCACTTAACCGCCTAAGAATTTGGTGTATGCATTTGTTCATAGAGTTATTTGTGGATTGGGATTCTCTTAAATTTTCTATATGAATTTCGTGGGAGAAGAAACAATGGGGCCTTAGGTGTACGAGCAGGTGGGAAGACATGTTTGAACACCTCAGGATTTGGAGTCTCCACTCTCATTCAATGCCCAGGGCCGAGAGGCAATCACCTAAAATTCGGGCAGAAAATTTCAAGAAACCTCAATATGTCATTTATAATATCTACCATTGTATGCATGTTAAAATGAGACAATTTTTTCTCTATTTTAGAGGGATTCGGGTAAAAAATTTCAGTGAATCCCAATCCGTTCTTGCAATATCTTATGCATTAAAATTAGACAAATTCTCTCTCTCGTGTTTTATTTCATTGACTTGTTTAACTGTCTTCTTGCGAAAGACCAGGGCTAAGTCAAGTGGGTAGTTGCTTGGTAGCTTCTTTCCCTTTTCATGGAAATTGAAAGATCATGTTCACACGCATAAAGCAAGACTAAGACCATACGTGACAAGGACATAATAATATACAGAAAAACTGAAATAAATAAAACCCAGCCTAACGACAACTGACTGGCAGGTAATTTGAAAGTATTCTGCCCCATTTATGGTCCTTAGTTTTTGGTTGATACCTAAAAACTGTATTTATATTGTACAATAAATCTATTAAATATAAATATGAAAAGAGAAAAAATAGAAAATAAAAATTCTACTAGGTGGTTAAATCGGACTGGGATCCTCTCCGGTCCGTTTGGACTGAATGGGATCCAATTCTTGTATTATTAGAAGCATAATTGTCCCCCAAAAAAAAGGGACAATTATGCTTCTAATAATATAAGGATTAGATCCCATTCAATCCAAACGGACTAGAGAAAATCCTTCTCTAGTTAGACCACCCCAAATGGGCCACACGAGGTAACTAAATCATCTCCATTGATTTGACGGTAGTTCGGCTGACGGTTTTAGTCAAAATTTCAAACGGAAATCTGGGATGGGGAGGTGCCACTTGAAGTTTTAAGTTAATTGTTAAATCCCATGAACCCTATATATTGCAAATTGGTGTAAGTAGGAGAAATGATCGGCATTTTTCCCTTAAATTTAATGGGATGATTACTTCAAAACAACTCATGCTCTGCTTCTGCAGAAATAGTACAAACGATAATGTAGGCCCAAAACTTCTCACCCGAACACACTCGAGCTAAATTAGAATTACTACTTGGAATCCTACACATAATCTAAAGACATGTAAAGAAGAAAATGCAAATCGGATTCCTTCCAAAGAAATTGAAAACAAAACTACAAGTGACTACAATCGTTTTAAATCATGATCGGGATTCAATTTTGATCCCTTGTTTCATCCTTCTTATAAAATCATCACATCTTTTTTGCAACTCCTCAGCACTCATCATCTCAGGTCCTTCTCCCGCTTCATCTTCTTCACCTTCATCTCCATTTCCTACTATTACCAAAGACAAATCTGCCATTTCTTTTTCCTCTTCAACGTCCATAAGTACATTTTTACTTCCATCCATGGCCTTATTCTCTGATAATTGAGGTACTGATGGCCGACTATCTTCTTCTTCACCTTCATCTCCATTTCCTACTGGTACCTCTTCAACGTCCATAAGTACATTTTCACTTCCATCCATGGCCTCATTCTCTGATAATTGACGTACTGATGGCCGACTACCTTCTTTCTTCATGACATGTTCTTCAGTAAGATCATCCCCAAATGGAGACTTCCCGACCAGACCAGAGTTCTTGACAATGAAAACAAGGAGTCCATTGCAAAGCAGGAACATATAGTTCTTGTCAACAGTGTAGCTAAAGAGTTTCATAGGAAATGTAGAGATGTGGACATGGAAGGAGTGGATAAGGAAAGGGAGGAATGAAAACGTGATAGATAAGACCGAGAAAGAGAGGAAGAATCTGATGGCTTTGTTGGGATTGCAGAAGTGGTTGAACTGGCTTGCAATCTGGATATATGGGTGCCTGAAGTTGCCCATGATGATGATCTTTGTGCTAACAAGAAAGAAGCTTTGAGAGAGAGTTTAGAGGAGTGATGGCAGTTGCTGAAAGATTGGTTGGTATATATAGAGAGAAATGTAACCCACTGCGGTTAACATGGGGTTAAATTTGAATTTCTATAACCACCCTTCACGGTTTAAGAAAAGACCAAGTCAGTCAACTACCCTCTCAGTTATATCCTTTGGGTAAATTTCTAGGTGCCTCCCATCAAGAAGAACACAAAAGGCAGTATTTATTGAATTGAATTGAATTGACTCACTTGATTGGAATCTTGTGTGTGAAAAGTAGCTTTAAGGCCCATAAAATAGAATAAAGGGTAGTTAAAGTTTCATTAGGAAACATTGTAGAAGTTGTTATACCATAAAGAAAATGCCTTAATGGGTTCATTTTATTGAGTTTTCCATTTAAATGGGTTAGTTTATATCCCCAAAATATGCATCTTCAATCTTCAAGTATGGCATTTTTGGGGTAGGCATGCATGTAGATGAATAGTAATTCTAATTTACAGCCTTGTCTAGTAGGAGTAGGTGGTAGATTAATTTCTGGGGTTAATTTAGGAGATGGGCGATCTTAATGTTTTGAAATTTTTGGGTCGATCTTAATTTCGAGCATGAAATATAGTACATGTTAGATTGATATCAAGGCTTAATTTCATTTGGGTGGGGATGAAATCTAGTTGGAATAGTATTTGTGGCCTTCTGCATCTCAAGTTCTACTATATATTGTTAACACATTTTTTAAAGCATTTCTTAAAGAAAAATTGGAAAAAGTTCACTGCTCTTTAAGATCATGATTTGCGATCATTAAACTTATCTTTAAAAATTCTCAATTTAATATATTTCAAGTTTAAAAAATTTTAGAAGAGTAATTACAAATACAATGAAAATCAAAAAATAAGTGAAGTTTTTCAAAATTTTAATTTCTACCGATCAACATTCATTGTAATCAGGCAGACAACTCATGCATCTGAATAGGCTCTAAACTTGTCGGAACACTTGTTATGAACACTTTTAATCTAGAACATGAACAAAGATCCAATTGCAGCCAACCGATGCCAATCCTTCTACGCGTCTTGTCTCATCAAAAGATGTCCAAAAAATTATAAATTGATCAATTAGGAGACTAGGTGGGGTAACACGAAAGTAGCTTTAAAACTTTTTTGGGTTTCTTTTGACTAGTGTTGACCTTAAGTCAATGCTTTTATAGTACCGTCTGATGTGTGACCGTTTGATTTCTCATATTGATGGATGACTAAGTCCACAAGAAAATTAAAAAAATAAATAAATAGACTACGCGCCGTAGACCCTACAATGTGAGGGTTGTTGTTGAGCGTTCACATTTTAGTCGGTGAGGTGTAGGGACTAAAATGTGAACACATAAGGCATTCACAAATTAGCAAATAGACTAACACGCTCCATAATCACCGCAAGATAAATCTAAAAACAAAAATTCTCACCACCCCTCCACCCTAACAGATAGATGCATGTGCTATTTCAAGTAAGTAGTAGGGAAGTCACGCGAGCCATTCTCGGTTAGTAGTAATTAGAGTGAAAAGGTAAACAGTTATTAATCGTCTGCTAATTATTTATATTTATAAAAATTTAGAAATGATGTTGCATGTAAGAAGATACTATCGTATTACTATAGAAATAACATAATTTTGGTTTTTTTCTTTAATTTTTTAATTTTTTTAAAAAATATTTTTCTTTCAAAAAATGATTATTATGATTATTAATCAGTAACCGTTGATTAAACGCCTAAGTAAGTGGCTAATATAGGCGGTTAGTAAATTTTTATAACCGTCTATTCACCCTTACTTCACTGTATTATGCACTTCTTCTTTTGCAAGGGTTATGGAGAGGCTCCGACGTACAATTACCACCTTTAAAATGAAGTTTCTTTTTCCTTTTGTTCTTTTTTTTTTTTTTTTTTTTTGACATATCCTTTCGTTCTTTTTGAATATAAAAGAACTAAAATAAAATAAAACTATAAAACGCGGCAGATCCAAGTGTTACAACTCATTTAAAGAATTAAAGTCAATTAGATATAAATCTAGTAAACCAATAGGGCCAATTTGGTCATTTCGATAAGTCATCGTCAATGAAGTTGGCGTTGAAAGAGCCAGTAAAAAGTTAAAAACCCACGCTGGCAAACTCTTTAACGTGTCTAGACTTCTTTGTTTAACCGTGTCAAGCCAGAACAAAGGTAGAAACTAGAAAGCTAATGGATGTGACCACTTTGATTGGACCTTTAAAACATTTGCCATTTGAATAAAAAAAGTGCGCTGCATAACCCATAGAGTCTATTTTTTGTCAATTTAGTACTACTTGAATTTCTGATGCTCGTTAGTCTTCAAAGCATTTATGTTTGTTTGGTACATCTTTTAGACTTTCAGAGACAGATAGAAGCACATGAGACAAGAGAAAACTCCTTGTGCTTGCCATCAACATTTTCTTTGATCTTATATGTCTTTTTTTTCTGTTAATTGGATGATGATGTAACTCGGAAATAACTCGGAAGGGCTTGGAACCAAACATATTTTGTTAAATCATCAATTATTTAAGAGTTTAAGTTGATAGAATGTGCTAAAAAGTGTTTTAAGACAATCGGACTAATAACGGGTTACCTATAAAAACTAAAAATAAAAATCACAATAGTTCTTTGAGACAAAAACTAAATAAAAAGAAAGAGGGAATAATTTGTACATATCTAAAGATGCGTCTCTTTTTATATATGGCTCTATAAGATAGTCTTTTGTATACTTGTCCAGTACATGGCAGACTATGGCCATTTGTTTATTTTTTATGTAAAGATTGCTTGCTTGAGTAAGACTAAGGTAATTATTTAATATACTAAAAAAATAATTTAATAATTAATTATTGTTCTAACATATTTAGGCCGAAGCAAAAGAAATAGGATGTGCTATATAGGCTATAGCTTCTATGGCCTGAAAGAGTTTACTTTGAGTTGGCCCATGCACAACGCATAGAAGCCCAAACATTTAAAGAGAACATTTGTTTCATGTATCTTGTCATGATTAACACCCAATCTTCAATGTTTTCCTTCGATTCTTTTTGCACTTTCAACTTGGAGTCATTGTTCTATAATATGTCTTCTTCTTGAGATATCCAAAGAACAAATCAAGGAATCTAATAGAAGACTTCGACCCTCCACTTAACTAAAATGGATGCATCAAGGTTGTCCTTTGGATTTCTCAATCACACTTTGTTTTACTCAGCTACTTACTTGCCATTTGTAGCTTTTTCAAATGATTTCCACTTTATTGTGCAAAAAAAGAAAAAAGAAAAGGAATGTAACAACGAAGAAATACAAGTGGCTTGTAGGGGGATTGTTGGGTTGATATCACTAATTGGTACTATAATGACATGTGATAAAGAAGAAATGAGAATGTTTTCATTTGAATAAGTGAAAACAGCCCACCTAGTGAGGTTATGTGCAAGCTAATTAGCGGCGCAATGAACTTTCCGAAAAAGATGCCTCCACTTGGACTTATAATTTTTTTACTATTTCCTATCTTGTATTTTATTTCTGTTTTGTTGTTGTGTAGTTTTTTGTTTAACTCGAATCGGTTGGGCTTCAAACTTTGTGTTTGTGTAAGGTATCTTCTTTTTTTTTTCACCTTTTGGGTATCCTTCTAGGTCATAGAGGTGCTAATAGAAAGTTTAGATTGGGTTTTTAAAAATAATCCAAACCGGTTACGCCATAAACTCTGTATCTGTAAAGGAAATCATTTTTTCCTATTCATTTTCTACTTAATCTTAACAATTTTTTTGGAAACTTGTTAAGAATTAAGTTTTTAGGGGTTTTATTACCCCAAATGGTTTTATTCATCATTGAGCGCCGTGACTTTAATCAGCTGCATCCGCTAATGCCTTTCTTTTTTTCTAGTATCCTACCAATTTATTGAGGTAATAGGAGTCTATCTAGACTGGGTTATCAGATTAGCTTGTTTTTATTTCTCTGTTGTGATCTCTTTTATTAGATGCATGGAATGAACGTTCAAAAAAAAAAAAAATTCCAAATAAGTTCGAACAAATAAAATAACTCCTAAAGAAAAGAAGTCATGGATACCAGCCGTTCATCTCCCAAACACTTTCGCACCACCCTGCTTTGCCTAGTTATCCTTTGAAGTTGATGATTTTTGGGTTTTATTGCTTTATGTCCTTTTATTACTCGTGATACTCCTTGATTCTTGTCCTATTGTTGTGTGTTGCTTTTGCGGTTTTGAGAGATCTCTTATTTGCAATTGTGGTTATTAGGTTCTCTAACAGTAAAATTTTACATGCTACCATCACGTGTCTTTTGTCTGTCGATGAAGCCCATACTGCAGGTCAAGTTGCTTAAGATTGTACTTCTGTTTTTTTGTTTTGGTTTGTAATTTGTCTTTTTTTTTTTTGTGCACATTATGTAGTTCAACGGGTCGCTTTTAACTTTTAGGTTCGAAAGCATTCTTAATTGGTTTCTCATTCTTTACTCATTCCGGATTTAGAATGTGAATTACCCTCCTTATGTTTTCTTTTCTTCCTTACTTAAAAATAAAAAATAAAAAATAAAAAGTCACAGATCGGCATCAAAATTTAAGTTGAGAAAATTAACCTAAAAATCATCCGTAATCAGTCTCCATGTTAACTAAAGTGCCACTTGAAAAAAGTAATTAAAAAACAAAATATTAGATTAAAAAATCCTCGACCTCACATAGAAGATTTGCCTAGCATTTGACTGTTAAATGAGTGTGATAGTTTGTCCAACTGGCCTTTCCTACAACTCTAAGGGCCAATAGATATTAGGCAGCCAGATGTGCCCATATTCTTTCTTCTCCAGGAAATATCTACTTGATCCACACAAATCTTCCACAAAAAAACAACTTTCTTGGATATATCTCCCATAATTGCTCAAAGCTAAAGCTTCGTTTTTTGTGACCCAAATTGCATGGCTAGACACTTGAATTCTTGCTCTTCTTGCTCTTATTCTTCTTCCACCACCTTCACACCCTCTTCATTCAAGAATGGGACACATCTATCCAGTAGATTTATCATTGTGCCAAGAAAACCACATTCCTCCACATGGGTCTCTCTGATTCATCCAAGAATCTGTGCCAGAAATCACTTCCAGCTCAAATCCTCAAATGGGCATCCACTCAATGCTGTTTCTTCGCAAGATGGTTCGGTTTTTGGCTTTTCTATTGATCTTTACTTCCAATTTTCTTCTGTTTTGAATAGTTAGCTAATTAACTTTCGTGCGTTTGGCTTTTTTCCGATGTGTGATTCTCAGTTTTCTGTTTCCCACGTCTTGGTATTGTTCTATGTTAGAGAAATGCGTGTGCATAAGCCCAAAGGAATTGTCTTTTGGTTGATTTGGTTTCTGATTGTTAGTTAATTTCGAGTTTTCTAGTAAGGTGCTTTCTGTTTGCTTTGTCACTCATGGAGTATTCGTCCAATGCCATTGAATTCTGTCTTCAACATAAGGATGGAAAACCCTTAATTCACAATGATAATGGGGATTGGGGAATGCTTATTGGATTACTAAACGTTTGCTATTTGGCTATATAGTGGTTGGTCTAATAGTAAGTTTTCTAGAAATGAGAAAGTTTTGAACTTGTTAAGGTAGCCAATTCGACAGTAGAAAAACCGATCTTTTTAGTTTTTGAAACATTCATAGATATTGGTGAATCGGCCACAATGTAGTGTTTATTGGCATGATTTTGAAATATTAATGATAACGATTTCACCAAATTGTGAGGAAGTTGTTTTCTTTGGAAGATTAGGTGTGTATATTTGGTTTTCTGATTCGCCTCTTCTTTATGTTGGCATTCCATTTAAGTGTCTGCAATATGTTCTATACCATTCCTTTTCTACCTTTAGTTTCTTGAAGTTCAATCTTAGATTGGATTTTGGAGTAGGTACAGCTGGAAGTCCTCTGGCCAAAAAACATATTGAGCCTCGAGGGAAAAAGGGATCCCTTCCATTCTCAGAACTGGACGATGTAGAATCTCACCTCAGCATAACCATTGTTGGCGCTTCAGGAGACCTTGCCAAAAAGAAGATATTTCCAGCACTTTTTGCGCTTTATTATGAGGATTGTTTACCCGAGGTTCCATCCTTCCATTGCTTCATATTGTTGTTTTGCAATGGTATCCATAGTTCTCAATATGTGAAATGAGTTAAACGTTTGGCTATGGCTTACCAGTTTCTACATTTTATCATTCAATTGTGTTTATGCAGAATTTTATTGTGTTTGGTTATGCTCGGACTAAAATGACCGATGAGGAGCTGAGGAACATGATTAGCAGAACCTTGACTTGCAGAATTGACAAGAGGTTCTATTTTTGCTAAAACGTCATGCACACATCTACTTATTTCCTGTTTTCCATATTGCATCTATTGATTGGAAGCAATGACTTAACAGGGAAAATTGTGAAGATAAAATGGATAATTTCTTGAAAAGATGCTTTTACCATTCTGGACTGTATGATTCTGAGGAGCATTTCGTAGAATTAAACAGCAAGCTGAAAGAGAAAGAGGTAATTTGTCTACTTAAGATATAGATTTCAGTACCTTTTGGTTGTATCTCTTGTCTGTCGGTATCAACTGGGAAATATAGCTACTGGTAATTGTCGTTGATGGAGCTTCATATGTTTTTTCTTAGGTAGCTGATATAACTAGTTGTTGCAAACCTGTTTCCAACCACAGAAAGAGAGAGAACCAAATTCCATTCTATACTAATTAAAACTTAGCTAAAATGGGTTCTTTAATCTTTATTGTGGTATACTGATTTATTGTCGGTAACATGAAAGCATATAACTACAGTCCTAATTAATCTCTATGTTTCCCAATTAAATGTTCAGATTAGCATTGACATGGAATTAAACTTTGAAGCAATAAATGACTTTGTATTGAAGCTTACACTTTTTTTGTGTTGTGATAATTGTCTGGTAGTGCACTCTTTCAGGCTGGAAAACTGTCAAATAGGTTATTTTACTTGTCAATACCTCCAAACATATTTGTTGATGTCGCAAGATGTGCTAGCCTTCGAGCTTCTTCAGAAAATGGGTGGACAAGGGTTATTGTTGAAAAGCCTTTTGGGCGTGACTCAAAGTCATCTGGTGAGCTAACGAGATGCTTGAAGCAGTACCTTGCTGAAGACCAAATATTCAGGTACATTTTTATTATTGCTTTGTGATAATCTGTACCTATAGAGTATGTGAGAAAATATTGATCTTGTTGATAATTTCAGGATTGACCATTACTTGGGCAAGGAGCTTGTAGAGAATCTCTCAGTGCTTCGGTTCGCAAACCTTGTTTTTGAGCCTCTGTGGTCGCGGAACTGCATACGCAATGTGCAACTGATATTTTCTGAAGATTTTGGTACAGAAGGACGAGGGGGGTGAGCTCCATATGTTGCGAGATGAAACAAGTATTGAAAGAACATTATTATTCTTTCTCAGACAATGATCACTTCCTTGTTTTTGTTTTCTGTTCTCAGATATTTTGACAGCTATGGAATCATACGAGATATAATGCAAAATCATCTTCTGCAAATACTAGCACTTTTTGCAATGGAGACTCCTGTCAGTTTAGATGCGGAGGATATCAGGAATGAAAAGGTATTATCCGGTTTCTTATTTAAATTTGTTAACATTCAAATAAAAAATATATATATTTTCTTTACCATCAAGATTGCAGTTTTAATTATTTCTTCACTGATAATCACCTCTGGCTTTTTGAAAAACTAGCTAAAACTTCAGTGAAAAACTTCTGATCACTTTAGCACTCCTACCCACCTCTTCCAACACGCACACCACCACCACCTTGTCTTTCCACCCCAAGATTGCAGTTTCCGAAAGAGTAGCTTCATTTACGAGGGGATTGTAATATAGTGACCATTTAGTTAGCTTGGCCTTGATTCAGGTAAAGGTCTTAAGGTCAATGAAACCACTGCAGCTTGAAGATGTGGTTGTTGGTCAATATAAAGGCCACACCAAGGGTGGGAAATCATATCCTGCTTATACAGATGATCCAACTGTGCCAAACGACAGTCTCACTCCAACCTTTGCGGCAGCAGCTCTCTTTATTAATAATGCCAGATGGGATGGGGTTCCTTTCCTGATGAAAGCTGGCAAGGCTCTCCATACTAAGCGGTACATAAAATTTGTTCTTGATGAGAATCTTTTGTTTTTATGTGTGTTGTTGGGATTCAAGAAATGGAATGATCTGAAAATGTTGTTATGGTACTCCAGAGCAGAGATCAGAGTTCAGTTTAGACATGTCCCTGGAAACCTCTACAAGCGTACCTTTGGAACCGACTTAGATAAGACTACAAATGAGCTTGTACTTCGTGTACAACCTGATGAAGCCATTTATTTGAAGATCAACAACAAAGTTCCTGGTCTTGGAATGAGACTAGATCGCAGCGACCTAAATTTGCTTTATCGAGCAAGGTATACGAATGATAGACATTTTTTGTTGACCATGTTTGTCCTCTTAATTTACTGATTTATTGTGATAGTCGTGGATAATATAAGAAACACAGGTTTAGTTTGATAAAAAATATTTCCTTCTCGTATTTGTTTTCTTCACAAAACAAAAATTATTTTCATATTAATGTTACATCAGAACATTTTTAAAAACAAGAAATACGGTCTAAAAAGCATTAACAAATGGAAACATAATTTTCCTCTGCATTAATGGAAATGGTTCAAGATTCAAGATCTTAATAATGGCCTTCTAGTGGTTGAAAGAGAGGTATTATCTTGAGTTACATTATATTTCCAACCTTCTTTCTAATCTTTAAAGGCAATAACGTGTTATCCGTTGATCTTATTCTTGTTACCAGTATATATCATCAGTTGATCTTAATGTGCAGGTATCCAAGAGAAATACCGGATGCATATGAGCGGCTACTCTTAGATGCAATAGAAGGGGAACGGAGGTTGTTCATCAGAAGTGATGAGCTTGATGCTGCTTGGGCACTATTCACGCCATTGTTGAATGAACTTGAAGAGAAGAAGATTGTTCCAGAGCTCTACCCACATGGTAGTAGAGGACCAGTTGGAGCACATTATCTCGCTGCAAAGCACAATGTTCGATGGGGAGATCTCAGCGGTGAGGACTCATGAACGGCAAAGAGCTTCGATGCTCACAGCCGACTCTTGTTTCCTTTTTTAGTGCATGATGCTTTTGTATTACAGTAAAAATCATCGTATGCTTTTGGACATATCATTATTGGATTTTGGTTGATTTTCACGAGTGCGAAAATGGGAGCGTGTAACATTTCTTGTAAAAGTTACCAAGAGCTTTTGTTTCCGGGTGTATTATTAAAAAGGGATTTTTTTTTTTTTTATTTATTTTTATTGGAAATGATCCATTCCATGTTTACTTTATCTTAAAGTTCCATGTAATACTTGACTCTCTTTCCAAAGGCAGAACCCCCCTTGAAAGTGGCTCTTCTCTCTTCTCTTTGGGTAAGGATGTGTGAGAGGGCCTTCTTTAGCAACCTCACCAAATTCATTTTTGGGTTAAATTGGTGAGGTAATTTAACCAAAATGGCTTATATGACCACTTTTCAGCATCATTTATTTAACAAAAAAATTTGGTGATATGAACAGTACTCATCAAACTTAAATATTTACTCACATATTCATTAAGCAACTCATTTATATCTTTTCTTTTTTGCTTTTCATTTCTCTCTCTTCCTTTAATAGTTAAAAAATGAATAAACAAATCTTTGAAAAAAAAATATTTAAATGAAATAATGAAAGTAGATTGTTAAAATTGTGAAGTTGTTGTGATACTCTAAACAAATAAGTTGTTAAAATAATTTAAAGTGTATTTTTAGTTATTTTGGTGAGTAAAATTTGGCAAGGTTGTTAGGAATGCTCTAAACACTCCTTGAAGTCTCACTAAAATCATTTTTTTGATTATTTTGGTGAGGCAATTTAATCAAAATAGCCTAAATGTCCACTTTTCAACCTCATTATTTTAACAAAAAAAATTATTAAAGTGAACAGTATTCACCAAATTTAAAATTTACTATTCATTAAACAACTTATTTCTCTCTCTTCTTTTTTTGCTTTTCATTTATCTCTCTTCCTTTAATAGTTAAAAAAAGAATAAACAAATCTTTAAAAATTAATATTTAAATGGAATAGTGAAAGTAAATTGTTAAAATAGTGAGGTTACTGGGTGCTCTAAAAAAATAAATTATTAAAATAACTAAAAGTGTACTTTTAATTATTTTAGTGAGTAAAATTTGGTGATGCCACTATAAATGCTCTTAGGCTCCTCTAGGGAGCCCTTCTCTCAATTTTTTTAGTTATTTCTTAATCCTTCTTTTTGGGACAAAGAATAATTAATAGGGGATCTGGATCCATTTTCAACCATCTTTTCTTTTTTTCTTTTTTAATTGTGGAGCACTCTAATAAGTAGCCAAAAAAAAAAAAGGTCTAAACTGTTGAGCCCTAAAAAAAAAAACATTGTGACTAGCATGATACTATTATGGAATAAAAATATGATATATAAAATTACTCTGTAGAAATAGAGGATATATATATGAGGATTTGGTAATAATTGGAAAAATATGCTAAAATAGTAGAGACTTCTTAAAATAAAAATAAAAATCAATAAACTGCAATAAAAACTAGTTCACAGCATGTCCTATAATTCTTAATCATAAGATTACAGGAAATTCTAAAACAAATTAAATAAAGACTCTTAAGCCTTAAGGGATAATAATTCATAATTATTACAAATAAAGACTTATAATTCTTAATGAACAAAATCTCCTTAAATAAATCTTGAATCGATCGACTTACAAAAAACCCTAAATTTTGCTTACCATCGTTTTGCATGTTCAGCCTCTTTTTTCTTTTTCTTTTTCTTTTTCTTTTTCTTTTTTTATTTTTTTAAATTTATTTATCTTTTTAATTTTTTGTAATTTTTTATTTTCCTCTATAACTCATCTACCTAATTAATCACTCTGTAACAAGTCTTTTGAAGGAAAAGGAGGGAATAAAAGATGGTAGCTGAAATGGTGGAGCAACGTGGCAGGAAAGCATCAATGAAGTTACACTGCATGACAGCTGGATGCAGTTGCATGGAGTGCATACAAATATGCTTCAGTTGCAGCCAAAGGACGCGGGATAATCAGTTTCAAACTAAATAAGGATTTACTCCTCTACTTGCTAGGTTGCATTGTAACCTTAATAGTAGTATAAAAGGAGACGTTCACTCTTTGTTAGGGATTGAATTTTGTTTTGTTCTCAACTAAAGCTTAGAGGTATTATAATTCCTTAGCTTAATTCTTTAGTGTTAAGGAGTTGGATCACACTCAAGTGATCCTTGTACTTCGATGTTGATCCTAGTTGAATGCTTACAAAATTGAATACAAGTCCAGTTTTCACTCCAAAATTCCAGATTATTGCTTACTTCTCTTTTTTAAGTTTTCTGGAAATCTGTTTGGTGTGTTACACACTCATAAAGGATCTCTGGATGCGTTCTCCATCACAGTATCACATATAAGGTATGAGATTGGGCTTCATTTATTAATGTATATTTTGAATTGTGTTTTTTTTTTTTGGTCCGAAAAAGTATTTTGATGATATATAATGTATTTTAGGTTGTTTATTAATGCTTTTCTTACAAAAAAACCAAAAGGGATAAATAAAAAGCTTTTAACAAGTTTGGGTCATGTTTGAGATAGACAAAATTTGATTATACTATATAGGCGGATGAATTGAACAATTTCTCATTATTACACTTCCTTCTCTCGTAAATTGATTTATTTTAGCCATCGATCTTAATATATAGGATTGAGAGAGCTTCTAAGAGTGAACTAATCTTGCCGATGAAGCCAAATAGTGTTTTTACATATCAAAGCCCCTAAATGATAAGGTCTCTTATAACTCCTTGGAATAGGGCAATTCCCTCGAGGGAATGGTTGCCCAAGAAGCTAATAAGCCATCCCTCACTCTCAAAGGGTAGTCAGTCACCTTTCTTTGAGTAGTGATTCCTCGGGTAATATTATTTTGGTAGGCACTCAAGAGTTGCTTGTGATGGACCCTTTTATTGGTCAAACTTTAGCCAGTCTTCTTCCATCTTAGTTGGTTTTATTATCAGGCTTTGATTCTCTTTTTTTGTAGGGTGATGCTCTTCTTGTGATTTTGATTATCAATACTCCCTCTCTTTTTTCCTTTAGGAATTTTTCTAATATTGTTTCTAATATTAGATTAGGTTTGTCTCCTTTCAAAGTTGTAATGCTTTGAAAATGTGTTGTAGTGCAAATTTTCATATATATGTAAGTGAACCGCTTTCCATCTTATTTTTTGAAGTATTTTCAAAAGATATCTCATTCTCTTTTCCATTAAGATAAAAAATAATAAAGATCATTCATTGTAACATTTTTGTCATATTCAATTTAAAAAAGAAAAAAGGAAAAAAAGGAGTAATTGAAGTATCTAAAACTCTTTCAAAGTGGCCAACCACCTTCTTATCTCCGAGTGGGATGGTTGACCAACCCTATAAATGGTTTGAAAGTCATTGGCTTCCTTCAAAAATGATTTGAAGGATAGTTGACTACTTAGAGGGGTAGTCAGTGACAAAAACACAAAAAAACAAAAACTACACATTTTCTTATTTTTACTTTCTAACTTGGCAGTGAAAAGTATCAATGGTGCTTAGTTGGGAATGGGAAAGTGAGAATGTAACATTTCGCTATTGAGGTGGTTGGGACAGTTCCAATCACTTTGTCGACAATAGCTGGCCTATTCTAAACACCTTATTTAGATTACCGACCGCCTCCTCACTGGTTAAAATAGTAGTCGACTGCTCTTTCTTGGGCTGGTGGATCACTTTAAAGAGAGGTCCAACCACCTATTTATTATTGGAAAAGTTCACAAATTTTCCTTAAATTATTACAAAATTAATAATATTTCTCCAAATTTTTAAGTGTGATAATGTTTTTCTAAAACTATCAAAATATTGTCAATATTCTCCCAATGACAAAACTACATTCCATAAAAATAAAAAATAAAAACTAAAATTTCTAGAAAAAAACATAAAACTAAAAAAATTTAAAAAAAAAATCCGAAAGGTGGAAAATTAAAAATTTAAAAAACAAATCCTTTGTATAAGAAAAAAAATGAAAAATTTTCAATTTTTTTCTAAAATTTGATTTTTTTTTTTGTTTTATAACTTTTTATAATAAAAATTTCTGTTTTTTAAAAAATAACCAATTCCATATAAGAAAATAAAAATGTTCGTTTTCTAAAAAAAATGAAAAAAATACTTTTAAATAAAAATTTCCGTTAAAAAATCATTTAAAAATTGTTTTAAAAATAATTTTCTTTTAAAAAATATTTTTTCTTTAAAAAATCGTTCTTTTAAATTAATTTGTTCCTTTTTTTTTTGAGTTTATAAGAGTATTTTTGTTTTATTGAAAAATATATAGAGACATTTTAATCTTTTTGTTAGTCTTATAAGAGATATTGACAATATTTTAATAATTAGAGAAATATTATCATAATTAAAAATTTAGAATGAACATTATCAAGTAAGTGATAATTTGAAGGAAAGGATATAAATTTTACCCTTTATTATTCAATGTTTTAACTTTTATTTTATTTTAGATGTTGATGTTAAAAAAAGAGATTTAAAAATCAATGAAGTTTATTTTATTAGACGTGATCATTAAATTTAACTCAAAACAGTGGATTTAATTCCAAAGAATTACGAGGACCTAACTAAAAAGTTTCACAGTTTCAGTTGACAGTGAACAAACCAAATTTGTTTTTTGTGTAAGGGTGGGGAGTAGGGGAAATCCATAGGAAGGGTAGGGGCTAAAGAGCTAAAGAGCTAAAGAGGCTAATAGACAGTCTTTCTTTATAAAGGTCGGAAGTTGTACTTTGCAAAAAGATATTTCAGTTATATTCCATCATCGATAATGGTTGATAAGACGTGAGCATGGCCTCCTCTCTTCTTCTAGTCAAAAAGGTCGGGCCCTGTCTTTTTCTGGGCCCACCTCCCTTCCTGTCTTATCCTACATACCATCTCGTACTCTTACGTCCTCCTCCCCCCTCTACGTGAATCCACGCTCTCTCCTACTTCCCTTCCCTTCTTTTGTCTTCTTATCTTCTCCACCTTCATTTTTATCTTTTTTTTAAAGAAGAAGAAAAATTAGATTCATATTCTAATAATTTTCATTCATCACATTTTTGTATTTCCCATCAATTTCTATAGTTAGATTGCTTTTGATTTAGTGTTTGAGCAAGAGACCGTATAATCATATAACTAATTATGATTAACCATCAATTATAAAATTTATCATTGTTGTTTAAAAGAATATGATCTTGTCAATTACTATTTTTCAATACAAATATACATTTTTGTTCTTGGATTGGGATCCATCTTAACATGGAAGGCATTGTATAATAGAGAAAGAAGAGTGACTTGCATTGAATACAAGTTAAGTAGAGGACGTATAATTCGTCTTTGTGACTAAAAGAGTGATTCAATTATTCTTAAGGAAGATCACTTTATCACTTTTGAATGTTTTTAGAATGATCGAATCACCTCAAATGACTTATGAGAATGATTAGCGGCGAAGTTTAAATACCTAAATTAAAGTTATTGGAAATTTTCATCAATTTGTAGCCAGCCCTTTTATTTTTCTTTCTTGAGCACTACATCGGCCACTTTTATTATACTAGAATTTATAGGCATCATTGGATGGTACTCCCTTAGCCAAAATTCTAAAGAGAAAATTATGCATGGAATGTAATGATCACAGATCATATCAACACGTCATGGTGGCACAAGCACAAGGGACAGGGAGCTCACGCTTACTTTGATTTGAGCATGTTGCTTGTGATTTAAATTAAAATATATATTTTCTCCTCACAAATCATGGGAACTGATCTCCAATCCAGACCCACCTTCATCAATCATCCTTGTGCTGACACTTCAGTTCAATCAAACCCACCAGTACCAAATCTAGACTCATTGGTACTTGTTTTTCTCCTCGATATCACATACAATTCCTATTTCAACCCATCTCACTAGATCCTGTCCATGTTTCCTGCCTTGAAGCAATTTTCATTTTTTTAATAAGTTCTGATCACAAATCTTTTCAGACCTACACTGAAGACAGTATGCAGGAACAATCGAATTTCCCATAATCAAGAGTTACTTTTAGGTATGTATAGTGACAATTTTTTATGGGATACGTAAATTTGACTTGAATTTAATATAAATTTTGTGACATTTGGTTAGTTAAATGGGTTGAATATAAAGTTGATACATATAATTTTCTATCCATATACCACAACTTAAACATGTGATACTTAGGGTTATGAGTTTTTGACAGAAGATGCAAATCTAATATAAAATTATCTAGTTAGGGTTTTAATTCATTTAATTAAATGAGTTAAATTATAATTGACCTATATAATTTTATATTTATTCTCAATATTATCACATTTAACACACATATATGAATTGTCATTAGCTCTTACTTTTATAGTTCTATTGGACAATCAATAATAGTTGTTTTTGGCTTAATACATCTTAGTCTATTAATTGTTGTTGTAGGATTAATGGAAAATGGTTCATTTCATCTAGAGCATTTCCAAAAAAATAGGCAAAGAGCCATTCTAAAGTTTTTCTTTCTAGTATGAATAGTAAATTCTAAATGAACTCTTAATTCTTTAGTTAAAATTTGGCTAAAAAACTAAACTTTTTTAGTTTAACAAGTAGTAGTAGCTGTACAAAAGTATCAAATAATAAACTCTCTAAATTTTACTCTATTTTATTTAAATATAATTTTTATTCTATATTTATTTATTTATTTATTTTCAAAAGCACCCTACAAAATTACAAACCCATAAAGATAAGAAAGAAAGAAAAAGTGTGAGGGAAAATATAAAAACATTAAAAATTGAGTAGAGAAGGAATGGAGAAGGGAATAGAGGGATTAAGATAAAGCTTTTTTTTTTTTTTTTTTTGTAGAATTTAACCAAATTTTGTCTAAAACTATATTTTAGAGAGCTCATTAAAGATGTTCTAATAGATTCACACTATACACTTTTATTATTATTATTATTATTCAAGACAAAAATACTAATAAATACTTTAAAATATAAAATACTTAAAATTATTGTCCCTTTTTACGTTAGACAAGAATATTATATATATAAAAAAAACTATTTAAAAGCATTATTAAGAAAGGTAATTAATTCCGACAAATCACTTGAGTAGTACAATTACGAACTTTTCACATAAGGGTAGGGGGGGGGTTCGTGTCACTCATGCCAAAGGAGATGAAGCAGTGAGGGAGGACCCTTCCAAATAAAAAAGAAAAAAAGAAAAAAAAAGAAAAGGAAACGTAATAAATAAAATGATGATATGAAAGAAATGTATTTTCCCCAGAAATGCAGTGGAAACTGATTAGTCAAGTAAAAATCCAGCGAAGCAATGTGTGGAGCATTTGGAAGGCGATCTTTGGACACGAGAATTGAAGATTGGAAGTCACTGACCCAGTTTGACTCGTGACCCTGCAGTACTCCATCTCTGCTCTTTTTACAGTGGAAAGCAATGGCACAGGTGTGACACAAGTTGCTCATTGCTACGATTCCCTTTCCCAGTTTCCAGTACTTCTTCTAGGATTCGCAATATCCTGCTGCTACGTTTTCTCTGTCTTCATGCCATTCAAACACCTCAACCCCTACTCCCTCTCCCTCTTCCTCAAAAGCAGGAAAATTGTTTTGAATTTTTCTTTATTTTGAGTTATTTGATCATCTTTTTATTTTTCCATCAAAGCCGTTACAGTTTAAAATTAAAAAATTTGGAGAGATTTAAAATATGTTTGTTAATACGTTTTAGATCGAGGGTATTTTTTATTTTTTGTTTTAAAAAGTGCTTTGTTTTTTGAAAAAAAAAAAAATGCTTTGTTATGATACAAATATGATAATTGTTTTTAAGAGCGATTAATGTGTGCATTAAAACAGATAGATAATAAAGAGGAGGATTAATTTTTAAAGTGAGAAAAATTGTAATTGATCATTTTCAAAAGGCGGGGACGTGTAATTTAAGATTTGTCTTTCACGTAGCTTGTTCTAATTCTTGTGCCGTACGTACACCTGCATATTGGTTAGTTGGCAGCTGCAATTCATCCATTCCTAATCCTGCCTGCTATAATCTTCAAAATCCCTCCGAAGTGTAAACTTCATGGGGTTATTATTATTATTTAAAAAAAAAAAGAAGAAAGAAAAGAAAGAAGAAAAAATAATCTTGATAATCACCCCAAAACAGGCACAGGGAGAAAGAAAAGGACCAGAGAGCCGAAATACGTGTTTAGAAGCACCTGAAAAAACCGTGGTGAAATGGAAAAAACCAACAGTCTCACTATCACATGAACCTGAAACTAGAACCCCCCGCCGTCTTTGCAGGGCGAGAAACCGAGGAAACCCCACCTCATAAATGAAGATATACTTCTTATAAATAAATAAGTAAATGTATTTATTTATATTCTGAGGCAGCCATACGTAATCATATATAAATGCTAATAATAATAAGATTATTATTATTATTTATCCACGTAACAAAAAAAAAATTTAAAAGTCAATATATATCTAAGAAGCACAAACACCCTCTTTTTGGGTCCCTCAATTTGTGTCTTTATCTCCACCTTTTTGTCCTTGTTCCTTTCTGTTCCTTCTTCTCACTTTTATAGCTTCACTTCTTGTAAATGTCTTCCTCCACTTCTTCCTCTTCTTCATCTTCGTCTTCCCATGACGGCAATGGCAATGGCAGTGGCGTTGGCGCCACTAGTGCAAGAAGAGGGGGTGATTTTGAAGGGCCATCATCGTCTCGCAGGCGTGCCGTCAACGAGGTCTGGCCGGAGCCTTTTGTTGAAGCTCTTGCTGCCCAAGTTGCCATTGACGCTTCTCACTCTTTTGGCCGCCTTGCAGCCGCTCCTGCCCTCGCCAATGTATTTCGGGTATGTTCGCGTTTCCATCATTTCATGCTTCTCTTTTTTTCTTTTTCTTTCTGGAGAAATTTTTCTTGCGAATTCTTGATTGAGATTTCGTTTGTGATGCCAAAATTTGTTGCATTTGTTAATATGGGTAATCTCTCTAGCTCGTATATCATTAGGAAATAGCTAGAATCATTAAATTGGAAAACAGGAAGAAAAGAAGAAAAGAAAAGAAAAGAAAAGAAAAGATGGTGTTGTTCCCGAAATGGACAAGTTATTGATCGAGTCAAAGCACCTGCCAAAAACTAAATAGGAGGATATGATTCTGTTCTTCTATTTTTTTAAAATATAATATAATTTTCTAAGAAAATTAAGCTCAATAGGAGGATTTGAATGAATGCTGAGATAATAGTAAGCATCCGAGAAGAAACTGTTTTGTGTGAAAGCAATTGCTTTATGATGAGTCATTTTCTAACAAAATCATGTCCCTTTCAAGAAGGGTGTGGTTTTCTTCTTGGCAAAAATTAGTTCCCTCCCTTTTACCACTTTAGAAATGTCTATTTTTGGACCATCTTTCCATATCTTATGAAAAGGGCTCTTTTGGCTTGGAGATTTCCTTTTCCCTTTATTGGCATGAATATATATCATTTTATGCTTTAGAGAATTTCTCCTACTTTTGACTCAACTTTCTTATCTCTCTCTAGAAAATTTGTGGGTTCCCTTTCAAATCTTCTAATACTCAAATGTTTGATGAATGAATCCAGTACATGTGCGACCTACTTTTTTTTTTTTTTTAATAAACTTTGCAGTAGTGTTGGGAAATCATGTAGCATGATTTAAGGGGGGCTCTATTCATGCGTATGTCTCGTTTGCCTTGCTCGATCGTGTAAGTCTTACATTTCTATATTTAGTTAGCATTGCCAGTGTCGGAATAGTACCTTTTTTTAATGTTCCTCTTAGGAAAAGAAATAAAAAATAAAAAATAAAAAGATTCTGGTCCACTCACAAAGTACATTCGCTGCAGAACTTCGATCACTCTTCAATGCATGTATTAATTAATTTTTAAATTTTCTGCGGTAGTGTGTCATAGCATGAATGCAGAATAAATTGCGATTCCAATGAAAATAGTGAATTTCTAATCCCACTAAAATTATAGCTGTGAAACTGTTTGTGTTTTGAATAGTGTTCTATGTTTTTTTAGTTTTTTAGTGGATTCTTGATGAATTTGTCTTCAGAAAGGAAAAAAAGAAAACAAGAAAATAAAAGACAAAGGACATGTAATAAAAGACAAAGGACATGTTTGGTGTCGCAATATTTTATTTGAAACCGTAACTAGTTGATGGTACCGTTGGCATTAGTCAAAGCCAAGCATGTGCTTCATAGCCAAAAAGCACGTGGAGCCCATTCCTGGAGTTACATGTTTGATGTCTCCTCTGGTCACCTCAAGAAGTATGGTCTCATTACAAACCCAACAGCCTAGTTAATTTATGGCCTTCTGTTTTTAATTTATGTGTTTGTTTTTTAGTTGTGGCCACTGTATTCTTTTTTGAAATCCTATTTTCGTGAGCTTTCCCTGACAAATAATTGCAAATCTGTTCATACCCTCGATCTCCTATTCCTCTTTTATTTTATTTTTCCTCTGACCAAATTTAAATAAGAAGATGGACTTCGTAAAAAAACTAGGAAGAATTGGAAGTTGAGCAAAATTTTGTGGGTATGTAGAAAGTAGGGCAGAGGGTCAAAGATATCTGAAAAAGGGAAGGTCAAGATGTAGGGGGAGAGCGTTTGGGGGGGTGTCATGGGGAGATAAAGATTCTCTGCTTTTAACGAGACAGGCCCTTGGCTTGCTCTTTCTTGGAAATGAAAGAAAAATTCGTGGGAATGCACGCTTCGTTATCCTATGTTTTATATGTCTCATATTATGTAACCTTTTCTTAATGGTATAATGCATGGACCACATCTCTTATAGCCTAGGCTCTTTGTCCTTTCCCGGCCCTCAACTGTAACTCCACCTTCTCGTACATCTCCCCATTTTGCCATGCTTGTTAAGGTATCTCTTCCAATCTGCACATCAACAGATGAATTTAGTTAAATTTTCATATTTATTGTTCTAATTACTAATAATGAAATCAAAATTGCCGTCTTGCCATAAGGTATGGTCTTTGACATTGATTGCAAGTGTTCACTGTGGGTAACTGTAAATGGCACAGCAGCTGTAGTTGCTTCCATCGGTTACTCAAAGGAATTAATACGTAAAAATGGCAGTAATGGTTGCTGTTGCCTGTAGCCCTCTATCTCTCTCTCTCTCGTTATGTGTATCGTTACGTGGGAGACTGTACTTGGTGTACCTTAAATTTTTTGTAACATGGATTAAGTAATTATAAAGCAAGGAGCTGTCACGGTCTCCCTCCCCCCTGATAGTAAAATGGCACGAGCGAGGGTGCTGTTCCTGAACACGCTACAAGACAAAGGTAATTATCTATGTTGAAAAAGACAGCATATATAAATATAATATATATTTATATATATATATATACACTAAAAGAAAAAAGAAAAAAAAAAAAAGGAAAAAGGAAAAACCCTTTTGTTTATTTAGGGCTCCCGCCTGACATCTCTCTTACACCTATACTTCTGCTCTCTAGTCCCTAGTCTCTCCTGCCTCGCTGCTAGCTGCTTCATGCCTGCCTGCTATCACTGCCTCCACCTTCCAAAGTCTCCCACAATTCAAAGCTTTTCGGGCGTGGCATGGACTTTGGCTCTAATATCCGTCAGCTTTCTGATTGGGAACCCAATCACATGCTGCCATCACTTATTTACCTTTTTCTTTTTTCTTTTTCGTTTTGGTTAAAAGCTGAACCCATTCTTTTACACTGCCTCAATATCCTACTTCCTATACCTTTGACACCTTCCTTATATTTAATGGTTAAAGTGGACAAAAATTGGTCAAAACTGGATGCTTTTGCCCGTTAGAATTTTTATTTTCAAGCCAAATAAATAAACCCATTTTTATTGTGGACTGATCGGCTGCACTCCTTAATTTTAGCATGCTTTTTTTCTTTTTCTTTTTCTTCTTCTTTTCTTCTTGCTTAGTAGTAGAAGACGACCTATTATGTCATTAACGCTACTTTTTAAGATTCATTTATTACACAAGTGACATTTAAGATGATAATAAATAAGTATACAGAAATAAATGGGTTTGTTTGTGCTCAAAAGTCAACCAAATATGTATAGTAGCCTCTATACCTCTGTCTCTCTCTCTCTCTATATATATGTATGAGAGACTTTTTTTTTATTAAAAAAAAAGTGATTTCTGAAGCGTAGTTATTAGCTAGCTGATTAAACTTCTACTTAGGACAAAAATTCCTCAAAAATAGTAGGGTTACCTAGAACATGTAGTAAATACCATTTTTTTAGGCTTTTGGGTGAACCAGCTGGTGCATGTCACGGATACATGATTGTGTATGCATAATTGTTCCACAAGTTGTAGAGGGTGTATAACATTCTCCGTAACATCTTGACAAAGTTTTTTTAATTTCACCCTTTGATTTTTCATTCTCTACGTGCATGCATGAGGTTTCAATTGGCTACGTGGAATTTCACTGGGCTTTGCAGGTTTCTTCCACGTGGCGGGCAGTCTCTCGCTCCGATCTCCTCTGGCATCGCCTCACTCGTAGCATCTGGGGCAGGACCTACCGTCTCCGCGCCACGTGGCGGGACGAGTTCGTGTACTTATATCGGACGGCCCAAAACTTCCGCGTAGGGAGGTCGTCGCACGCCACGCTGAACTTCTTCGACCTGGCCGACAGGGACGACCCCGACGCCCACACATGCCGGTGCATAACTCTCTCCGATCGCCACGTGGCGTGCGGGTTCGTGGACGGCGCGGTCCGGCTCTTCGACATCGAGAACTTCGTCCACATCAGCACGTTCCAGCCCCACTACCCAGACCGTCTCGGCCAGTTCTCGCAGGCAGTGTCGGGGATCGTCCTAACAAGCAATTCCAGGTTGGTGTTCGCCAGGATGGACGGGGACATCCACGTGGCGATCATTAATGGGCCTGGTCCGGCGGCCGTTCCACGTAGGGCCCATGCGGGGGAAGTGATGAGGGAGGTGTTGGTGGACTTCACAGGCTGCGACCGGTGGTGGGTGGGCCTCTACGCGGGGGCGGCGGGTCGGGCGTTCCACATATGGGATGGGGTGACGGAGGAGCTGGTGTTCGTGGGTGGGTCGTTGACCGACCCGGAGACGGTGAGGGGGTGGCACATGCTGACAGACGCAACTGAGTTCGTGGGTCGGGTCCGGGTGACAAACCAGGAAATGGGCGTGGCGTGCACGAGCTCGAGAGTGATAGTGTTCGACCTGAGGAACCAGGGGTGATATTGGGTGAGGAGGAGTACGGGAGAGGCGTGGTGGTGACGTCGCTGGACGTGGGGGACGGGGTGTACGTACCGTGGACGGGCTGGGGAGGGCTAGCGTGCGCAGGGTGGCGACGATGGAAGAGGTGTGTGTTCAACGTGGGGGCGAGTGGCGGCCTGGTGATGGGGTGCATGAACATGGGCTGCGTGCTGAGAAGCGCCGGCGGTGTGATTAGGGTATGGGGGGCAGAGCATGGAGAGTATCGGTACCGGTTTAGGGACAGGGTAGGGGAACTGAATGCTTTTGTGGCGAATGAGAGACACGTGGCTGCTGCGGGGACTGACACCACAATACACCTCTGGGATTTTGGCGCGCAGTAGCAGTAGCGAGCTGGCTGGGGAGGGTGGAGGAGTTAGGAGACTGACATATGAGAGAGAGAGAGAGAGAGAGAGGGCGTGGGAAACGCTGTTTTGGGGACTTTTTAGGTGGTGGGTGACCAAAAAGACCTTTTCTTTAAAAAATTCTAATTGTTTATGTATAGTTTGAAAGCCTTTCAAGTGGCTGTAGTGGTGATGCGATGCAGGTGGTGGGGTCCTCTGAGTTGTAGCTTTTTTGTTATTAATTTATTTTCTACTTTGTATGACTCCTATTTTAATTTGGTTCACAAAAATGCCAATCTTTTTTCCCTACTCAGATTTGGTAGGGCTTTCTTTTAACTCAATTTTCCCTCTATTTTATTTAAATATTTTTGTATTCTTTCTTTTTTTTTGGGGGGGGCATTTCTGAGAGTATTATAGTATCAAAAAAAAAAAAAAAAAACTAATTTGGATGGTGAATGCAAATGATCTTGGTATCCACTTATAGAAAAATAAGTGGATTGAGTGTTTTTTTTAGAAGAAAAAAGCTTTGTTTGTTCTTCTCACTGTTTGTTTTCTATTTTCGAAACAAAAACATTAACAAAAACCTAAAACATAAAATACTCAGAAAAAAAAAATTATATATTTATATCATATTTGACCACTTTTCAAAAAAGAAAAGAAAAGAAAAAGAAAACCTTGCTCTTAATTAAACACATGAACAAATTGAGCCTTATTGCTCCTTTCTTTTTCTTTTATTAACCACGTGGGTTGGTCAAAAAGCACTACACAAAGAAATGATTAGAACATATACATAGTAAAATGCAGAAAGCCTACCTTCAAATTTATTGTGCAGTTGTTGGAGGCCTTCTTTATTGCAAACGACAACGTGTTACCACTGTTTGAACCCAAACATGTGCCTATGTTTGATATCAGAAAGTAAAACATGTTTATCCTTCTGTCGATCACAAATCCAGGCACATAAAAGTATGCTGACGGCCTATTTTGGGTGAGGATTAATTCCCCAAGTTTCGAAATTGTCACGTTTTACACCACCAACAAATTGCATATATAATTATTTGTATATGATTTAAATTGTAGTCAAGCAATGGTTGCGTCTATATAATCCTCTCTGCTTGTGTCTGCATCTTATCTTTATCAACAACATTCATATATAGCCTTTGTTTGCTGTTGATGCTTGATGATGTTGAAATCTGCCCTACCGAATCCAAGTCAAAGAACACTTGTGATACCTACTATAAGAAGAAGAGTCAGCACGAGGGTTTGTCGGGTGTGTCGGTGAAAAATGCTTTTGATGCTTAAGTCAGTTGAGTGAATGTACAAAGTAGGTTGAGAACTTTCGAAATTAGAAATAACAGCTAATCTATTGTAAAAGGAATGACTAAATTAATATCTTGTGCTTGGATACTTGTTCTTTTTTAGTTGGCCAAGACCTTTTTCTCAGCATGACCTTGCTAAGTGTTGTCTTCCAATTGGGTTGTACATGAATTGCCCATAACGTTTGGACACCGACTCTAACATGGCATCTCCCTAATAGTCATTATGATAACGTGCACGTATAATTTGTTGTAAAATTAAATGGATGGTGCAAAATTTTTTATTGATGCTAAATAAAATTAATCCGAACAATTAACAATAAAATAAATAAAAATAGAGTAAGGAAAAATCTCACAGAGCTATAGAATCACGCAAGAACGTTGTCCTTAAAGGTTGATTTCGTGCCTCCCAGAGTGTATAACTCGGTGTGATCGGATCTCTTGACACACAACCTCCCAGGATTAGGCTATAGCGTCTACCTTCGTTAATGACGCACTTCCAAGTAACGAAAATCAAATGAACAACCCTTTAATCAAAGAAAATGAGGGACAAAAATCACACTAAAAAAGGAGGACCAAAATATAGCTCAATAGCTTATGAAAAGAAAATTTGTTGGACAATTAGAATGTGGGTTTAGATGTTGTAAGACACTTTTTGGAGCCAAGGAAGTTGGTTTTTGATGCTGGTCGGTGGGCTCAATTTATAAAAAATTGAGCTCATTGCTTTTACTAAAAACCATTAATAGCCAACGGTAAAATACAATGTAAGATTAAATTTTTCTTAAAAGCCCATGAATAAATGATAAACCGTTAAAATCAAAACTCATGAAAGTGATTTAATGACAAATGGCTAGAACATGTAAGTTGAGATATTTTTCATAAAACTCATAAATAAATAATGAAGATAATATTTTGACAAACAGTCAAAATATTGATTCAGTTTTTTTTTCTTTTCCTCATGAAACTCATAAAGAAGACTTGATATCAAACGGTCAAGAAAAAAAAAAATCAATGACAAATAATGACAAATGTTTCTAACATCACAACATAATTTAGGTGTCATTGCGACCTGTTTCTTAAATACTATTCACATTTAAAAAAAAAAAATTCAATATCAAAATATTTTACTCTTTATTTCACATCATTCACTTTTACTATTGTTCAATTAAAAAATTCACAACAAAACAAAATTTTTTCATTTTTAATATTACTTCTTTACTTTTCTATATTAATATTTTTTTTTTCTTGTTCTTTTCTAACAAAAACTTGTGAACAGTATCATGGTATTTGACAAAGACCACCTAAATGTCACCTGATACTGTACCAGGCAGAGTATGACACATTCTCATGGATTCCAACATGATTCTTTAAGAAATATCAAGAACAATATTAGATTTGGAGTTTGGTTAAGGTGTGAGATGTGATATGATATTGTACGTACGAGTTTCCCTATCCCTTGGCAGCCACGTGGTTATCATTACAGGGCTATTTGGACTTGGGCTTGGGCTTGTTAACTCCTTCAACTGACTAATAGCCCAAGCTGAATAAAGTTGAATAAAAATATCAAAGTCCTCTTGAAGTTTTTCTTTTTAGAACTCTCTCTCCGTTGATGTGTGTGAGTTTTCTAACTTTCAACAGAATCAAAAAATATTACATACAAATCATTTGCCAGCTCCAATACCTCAAGGGCTACAATTAATGTCCCAATTGCCATCTTTAATTAAGTACCATCTTCATAGAGGAAGATAGAATTACAAGTATTATTAACCGAAAATTGGAGAGCCATAAAAATGGTAATTATTTGATAATTGATGTTTACATAGGAAATTTGATGGACTAACAAGGAAATAACCCGGTAAAGACTAGGGGGGGCCATACATCCTCCCTTATTTGATAAAATTGATGCTTACAACAAAGGCACTTAGATACAGCAAGTGAGGAAATATTAATAATCACGGCCGAACAATCCTCTCAATCCGCCTAAGTTCTTTTGTAACATCAACCATTGTGGGGCGATCCTCTGGATCGTCTTTCGTGCATGCGAAGGCAAGCTCCAACATAGCCGCTCCTTCTCTTGCGATGATTGCAATATCCACAATCTCATTTATTCTACGTTTTCTCACATATTTTACTATGTCCAAATCTTCTGTTCCTCGATGTTCGTCAAGGGCCAGTAGTTCAGTTAAAAGCACTAATAGAAGTACACCAAAGCTATAAACATCATTTTTTTCCTGTTACCCGAGCTGTTGCACCATAGTTAGGGCACATGAATCCAAGACTCCCGCACAACATTGAATCATTTGCGTGAGTTTCACCCTCGGGAATTGTGATGGAGTATGAAAAATCAGACAGTTTGGGGACATCATGTTCAGTAAATAAAATATTTTTAAGATTTATATCCCTATGAATGATGGGTCTGGAGAAGGCAGTGTGGAGATAAACAATTGCATGAGAAATCTCCCTTGCAACCTTTAATTTACTCAACCACGCCATTCTCTGATGTGGAGATGTGTTAGAACTGGAGCCAAGAATTCGACTGTGAAAGGTTCTTTTCTCAGTAGATTCATACACCAAAATAGGAACTTGAGTCTCGAGGCAGCATCCTACGAGCCGTAGAACATTCTTGTGAGCGCTCATCTTTGCAGAAATTGCTATATCGGTTAAGACCTCATCCAAATAAAGGGTGCCTTTATCCTTCTTAATGGAAATAGTTCGGCCATCAAGAGAACCCTTATACCATTTCCAGCACCCATCATCATGTAAAGCAAGGAGAGGATCATAGTTATTGGTGGCAGAAATAAGGTCTTTCTCGGAGAAGTTACGGATGGGAATAGGAGGTTTGCCAGTAGCATGCCTCCATTCTTCTGGAATGCTCTCTCTTTCTCTCTCTTTCCTCCCATTCTTAACGAATGATCTCTCTCCACACTCTGCAGAGATTGAATATTGTGGCCTAATCTCTTTAATCCCCTTATTTAGCCCTGCATGCCCACCAAAGTAAAGGGAGATTTTGTTAAGGAAATAAATATATGCAAGAGTCATAAGTCAATTGAGAAAGGCATAAATTCCCAACCAGTAACATTAACATTCTTTCTACATAAACAATTTCCATGTATAGAAGATTACACCATTAATTTACAACCAAGCTTTTTCTGTATAAATACCCCATTATGTAAATCAATTATCATCAAGTAATACATGCTGAATTTCTTCTCATCTATATCTCTTTGTTTCTTCAATTGAAAACAGAGTATTGTATTTTTCATACCTGCTGCACTTTGTTGCTTTTCTGTTGCAGTATCTCGACAATATCTTGTCCGATTATTTTGGGTACCAGCCTTACGTCTTCGCCGGTCATAAAACGTACAGGCTATTCTCCACCCATCACAGTGGTCCTCGTTGGTCAGAGGCCACCATTCGCCTCTTCATCCGTGCACGCCACTAGTCCTTGTTTGGTCAGAAGCCACCACCTATGACCTATCAGCCTCCATTAGATTCCACACCCAGATGAACAGCCCACTCCGATCCACGCCCAAAAGAGCTGCCAGCTCCGATATGCGATCAAATTCTTAGTCGTTGTTACTGCGCCGGCCAGTTCCATCCCCACCGTCACACCTCCAGGCTGTTGTGCTCCGGTGGTTCCATCCCCAGTCGTATCGTCAAAATTGCTCTTGTGGTTTCGTTAGACATAGCCTGTCAAGCCCCCTTTGTGTTTTTTGTCAACGGACCAGATGATGAGGATGTTTATAGGGTAAAGCCAGCCCCTTTCCTCCGCACTTTTTTTTTTTTTTTCCGAGCATTTTGTTTTGCCTTGTTTTGCGAATACCACCCTGTTACATCATTTTTTTTTTTTTCACATTTTATCATATTATTCATTTCTTTTTTTTTTTTCAAAAATATATCAAATCATTACTTTTTATATCATATCATTTACTATTTTTTACTTTTCAATACTATTTTTTTATTTTCCCATACCAATCATTTATTTATTTATTTATTTTTAATTCATAAACCGTGCAGGTGCAGTAATTTTTGTTAGAATGTGAGGAGTTTGCGAACACCCTCATAATCTCGACCCCTCATTTTGCCAGATAATTAAAATGTAAAGAAAAACAATGCTTAAAGGTGCATTTGAAATTGTGCTTTCGAAAAAATAATATGTGTTTTTAAAAGATATTGCGAAACATAAATTATTTAGCATTGTGATTTAAAAAGTACTTAATTTAAAATAGAAAAAAAAAATATGTGATTTCTATAAGTAGTAGACAAGAAATGATTAGAACATGCACAAAGCCAACCTTCAAATTTACTGTGCATATGTTGCAGGCCTTCTTTACTGCAAATGACAACCTGTTACGTACTCACTGCTTGATATCAGAGAGTAAACACAAGTTTATCCTTTTGTCAATCACTAATCCAAGCTTGGGTGAGGATTAATTCCCCAAGTTTCGAAATTGCCACGTTTTACACAAACTAATTGCATATACAATTATTTGTAAATCACATAGACCACCATTTTCCCTCAACCATAAAGAAAGAAATAGCACTTTGTTTTTGGTGTTAATTGAACTCTTTTAACATGAGATCGAGCGAGAGATCTCTTTTCTATTTGTAATTTATTACAAGTATTCAAGGTTATAGATTACAAGGAGTCATACAGATTATCATCATAAAAAACAAGAATTCAAATCTTAGAAATCATGTCCATATGCAGTTCGTTTCCTAGCTTCTCCATCTTATCTTTATCAACAACATTCATAGCCTCTGTTTGTTGTTGATGCTTGATGATGTTGAAATCTGCCCAACTGAATCCTAGTCAAAGAACACTTGTGATACATACAATAAGGCTCCGTTTACTTCGACGTAAAATGGTTTCCGTCGGAAAATATTTTCAGAGAAGTCATTTTTCCTGAAAATGTTTTCCGCCGAAAACATTTTACGGTGTTTACCGCACGCATGGAAAATCAATTTTTTTTTCTTCATATTTTAATTTAATTATATTAACCTATAATTTAATAAGAAGATTCCACACAAACTAACATGAAAATAGGATTGAAAAACTAAGCTGAATTCAGCTTTGTGCATCAGTTTAACAAGTCTTTTGAAAAGGAAAAGTAATGAGTATTGAAGAGCTATCTAAGGATTTTACCAAAAACCAATTTAAGTTTTCTAGGTCCTTTTTTACCTGTATTTTTTTTTCCCATGTCCTTTTAGTTGCTCGGTACTGATCCCAAAAGCATGTCTTCCAATAATATTGGCTTGGTCCAACCTAGAGCGAATACCAATTATATTGTACAAAACATCCGCTTGACATCCTCCTGAATAATTTTTCTGAATCATGCAAGTGCTTCATTATATCTTTTAGCTCTAAACAAACCATCAGTCAAACAACTATACCCAACGAGTCCAAGAGGAAAACGATCCCTCTCAAAGGTTCACAGAAGCGCATAAGCTTCATCAAGCCTACCGATTCGTAATCCATTAAACATATCGGAAGCAGTCCACTCTCTTTAATTGTATTGAACAATCTATCGCCTCATTGAGCCTCTTTTTTTGTTTGGATGAATAAGTGATTTCATTAAAGCTCAACATGCCTAAAATGGCTATCAACCAAACTTACACACAAACTAGATAAACATACTGCGAAACAAATACAACACAAAACCACTGCAGAAAAGTAGCATTACAAACCCCACCCAAGGCCTAAAATATAGCCTTCCAACAACAACTAAAAAAATTCCAAAACAAAGACAAAGAACTCAAAACAACCAAATAAAACCACCCAAAGACCTATTCTGCAGCAAATAAAACTGCAGAAAATACACAAAAACCAGCAATACAAACCCCACCCAAAGGCCAAATAAAACCTTATATTAATAATGATCTAGCAACCAAAGAACAGAACACCCAAAAGACCTATTCGCAGCAAATAAATCTGCAGAAAAACACAAAAACCAGCAATACAAACCCCATCCAAAGGCCAACTAAAACCTTACATCAATAATGATCTAGCAGCCAGAATGAACAAATAGAACCACAATCAGCCAACCAAAACATCCATCAGCCTATTAGCAAAGAATATCTGCAGGCAGGTTCCACAAGGAGCAGAGTCCAAGATTCTCCTCATTCTTTGGAAACTTTCCTTTCCCAACAACTCTAGCTCGAATTTCCCACAAAATTTTTAACTCATCGAGTCTTTTCACCTGACACAACCCTGAAACAATAGTACACGTTATCTCATTTGGTGATATACCCCCATGGCTTATTTCATCAAACAAGTTGAGTGCATCATGAGTCTTGCCAGTTTTGCAATTACAATTACAACCAAAATGAAAAAAATCTCTTACACGTTCTAACAATTACAGCCAAACAATCCATGGGTAAAGCGCATAAGCAAAGTAATTATAGAATACCCACATCAATTGGTGTCAACATCAAACTACAAGCTGGGTCTAGCTCACCGATCTGAAACAAACAATCACATGAACAACTAAAGCAGAGAAGCGAAGCAGAGCATTGAGCTCAAAGAACAAATGAAAATTTCTCTTGAAATACCAAACTAATATATATATATATATATATATATATATAAAAGGATAACTAAAACTAAAAGCAATTCTTAAAGAAAATGAAGAAAAGAACATTGATGGACAAAGAAATGGAAATATTAGATAGTCCAACAACATTCACTCTTACTTGTCCGAGTTCGCAGGTTGTTGCCCTTGCACATGTTTTTGTTACCGTTGTTGGTGCTGAATGGTTTTCACTTGCTTCGAACTCAATTCATGTGGGAGTTTGGGATTGTGGGAGTGGCGGTATTATTACTACGGTTTCTCTGAGGATCTGAAGGGCAAAATAAATCTTTAATCCTAAACTAGAGTCGACGAAAATGAGATTTTATGGAAAAGCGAAAATGAGGAGTCGGACCAAGAGAGAGATGAGAAGGAGAAGAGAGAAGAAAAAATGTGCGGTGTGAAGGAGAAGATGAGAATCGACTATGAGAGAGAACTGCGGTGCGTGTGTTTGGCGTGAAGGAGAGAAGAGTTGGGAGTCGGGTTGGTGAGGGGGGGTGTGAATGAGTTAGGGAAAATGGTTTACGGAAATAAAAAGGAAACCATTTTCCAAAATTTTATAAAGGGTTTTTGGTCAAGCGAAATCATTTTCAGTTTGACCATTATTTCTGACAAAGTAAACACCGTAAAATACGTAAATCGTTTTTTGGAAATTATTTTACGTCGAAGTAAACGGGGCCTAAGAGAAGAGTTAGCACGAAGGCTTGTTTGGAATGCCAGCAGAAAATGCCTCCGATGCCTAAATTAGTTGAGTAAACCTACTAAGAACTCTTGAAATTAGGTAAAAATGGATAAACTTCTGTAAAAGGAATGAGTGAATACCTTGTGCTTGGAGCTAGCCTTTTTGTTCTTTAGTTGGCCAAGACCTTTTTCTCAACATGATCACCTTGCCAGGTGTTGTCTTCCAATTGGGTTATACGTGGATCGCCCATAACGTTTGGCCATCGACTCTAGTAGGCATGTGACCTTGCTGTGTCGCCTTCCAATTGGGTTGTATATGGATCGCCCATAACTTTGGCCACCAACTCTAATAGGCATGTGACCTTGTCAGTCATCTTCCAATTGGGTTGTACTGGATCACTCGTAACATTTGGCCACCGACTCTAGTAGGCATGTCCCTAATAGTCCTTCTAATAATGTACACTACAATTTAGGTGGCATTAAATGTCATCTAATATTGTGTCGAGCAAAGGAAAGGATCCTCTAGTTGAATTCAATTGAAAGGAACCGGTCCTTCATTTAGAAGGCTAGAATTGTCATTTATAATTTTTTGACAATTCTACCCTTCAATTAGAAAGGACCACTCCTCCCCAATTGAATTCAATTGAAGCTTAATCCTTCTCCTAGGCAAAGTATGACACCTTCGCACAGTTCAACATGATTCTTCATGAAATATCATGGACAATATGAGATTTGGAGTTTGGTTCAAGTATGAAGTGATATTATCATTATAGCGCCTATTTGGGCTTAGGCTTGTTATGTTAGCTCCTTGAATTGACTAATCAGTCCAAGCTGAATAAAGTTGAATAAAAAAATCGAAGTCCTCTTAAAGTTTTTCTTTTGTAAAACTTTCTCTCTTGATGTGTGTGAGTTCTCTAACTTTTAACATAATCAAAGGTATTGCATACAAATCATCTGCTAGCTTCAATACTGTAAGGGCTTCTACAATTAATGTCCCAATTGCCATCTTTAATTAAGTACCATATTCATAGAGGAAGATAGAATTACACATATTATTAACCAAAAATTGGAGAGCCATAAAAATGATACTTAATTATTTGATAATTGATGTTTACATAGAAAATTTGATGGATTAACAGGGAAAATAACCAGAGGGAAGGACTAGGAGGAGCCATACTATATTGTCCCTTATTTGATAAAACTGATGCTTACAAAGGCACACTTGGATCATGGATGCACCAAGTGAGGAAATATTAATAATCATGGTTGGACAAGCCTCACAATCCGTTTGAGTTCTTTTGTAACATCGATCATTGTAGGCGATCCTCTGAATCATCTCTCGTGCATGCTAAGGCAAGGTCCTGAACAGCTGCTCCTTCCCCTACCATAACTACAGGATCCACAATGTCATTTACATTGTGCTTTCTAACATATTTTACTATGTCGCAATCTTCTATTCCAAGAAGATTGTCATTGGTCAGCAGTTCAGTTAAAAGCAATAATAATAGAAGTACACCAAAGCTATAGACATCACTTTTATCTGTTATCCGAGTTGTTGCACGATAGTTAGGGCACATGAAACCATAACTCCTGCGCAATGTCGGATCCTCTACGTGAGTTTCACCATCTGGAATTGTGATGGAAAGTGAAAAACCAGACAGTTTGGGGACATCATGTTCGATAAATAAAATATTTTCAAGATTTATACACCTATGAACGATGGGTCTAGAGAAGGCATTGTGGAGATACGCAATTGCATGAGAAATCTCCCTTGCAACCTTTAACTTACTCTGCCATGCCATTCTCTTACGTGGAGGTCTGTTAAAAGTGGAGCCAAGAACTCGACAGTAAAGGGTTTCTTTCTCAATAGACTCATACACCAAAATAGGAACTTGAGTCTCGAGGCAGCATCCCACGTAGAACATTCTTGTGGGTGCTCATCTTTGCAGAAATAGCTATATCAGTGAAGACGTCATCCAAATATAGATGGCCTTTATCCTTCTTAATGGAAATAGTTCGGCCCTCAAAAGAACCCTTATACCATTTCCAAAAGTGATCATCATGTAAAACAAGGTGAGGATCATAGCTATTAGTGGCAGAGATAAGGTCTTTCTCGGAGAAGTTTCGGATGGGAATAGGAGGCTTGCCATTACAAGTGGCAACCAGCTTCTCGAGTAGCATGCCTCCATTCTTCTGGAATGCTCTCTCTTGCTCTCTCTTTTTCTCTCTTTCTGCCCATTCTAAGCATTCTTAACAAATGATCTCTCTCCACACTCTGCAGAGATTTAATAATGTGGCATAATTAATCTCTTTAATCCTCTTTAGCCCACCAAAGTAAAGGGGGATTTCGTCGAAAGTAAACGGAGCCTTCCCATCAAGACTATTTTTTTTTTTTTGTTTCTTTCAACAGCCACTCAAATACAAGTGGTCGTGGTTGAAGCAAGCGAAGGTGTCACTCTCTCTCCACTCTGCCAATATGATCCCAAACAGGCTCGAATTTGTTGATAAGTTTCAATATAATGATTATAATCTACCTTTTTTTTTTTTTTTTTTTTTTTTTTTTTTTTTTGTGAAAAAGGAAAAAGAAACCAACCAATTACCTTATATTGGAAAAGGCCGAAGACCCATGGGCCATCCCGTCGGCCGTTCATGGACTGGGGAGCCCAAAGAGCACTCGATGTTAACGATCGAGTAAACCATATATGCACCCTCTTGAGTCTTGATCTACTAGTTATAGCGTCGCTTTGGTTTCCAACAAATAATCTCAACCCTCATTTTGCCAGATAATTGACCTGATTTCAAGAGAGAAAGCAAAGCCCTTGAATTGAAGCTAAAAGACATAAATAAAAATTCAAACTTTCAGAGGCGTGGCGTGGAGGTTCAGCTTTGTGGGTGAATATTGTTTTATTTTTTTGCTGTGATATTGTATATATTCAAAAATTTTTGGGCGTCAAGTAGGTGTCGGGTTATCAAAGTTACGAATATTTTGAAACCTGAAGCTGGGTGGGTGGTCTTCTCGATTGCCTCTATAGACTATTTTGAAACTCTCTCCATCACGACGGCTGGCTTCTTGGACGGTATTATGTTCATGAGAAAATCCAAGATGTGTTCATGGTCATTGATTTCTCAAGCAATAGATTTGAAGGAGAAATTTCAAAACTTGTGGGGAGTCTTAAAGGACTACCTTTGCTAAATGTTTACAAGAAATAATGCTCTCACTGCTCTTATCCCATCATCCTCGAGGAACTTGACATGTATGGAATCAATGGACCTTTCTCAAAACAATTGTTTGGAGAAATACCTCAACAATTAACACAACTCTTTTTCCTTGCATTCTTTAATATATGTCTCTAACAACCGTCTCACAAGACTTATACCACATGGAAATCAATTTGAAACATTTTAAAATAGTTCATTTGGATTGTATGGAAGCCCATTATCAAAAAAATGTAGAAATTTCAAGTACACACCAACTCATATCCACCTTCTTCTTTTTAAAGACAATCAAAGCTCAAAGCCTCTATTTGAATTTGGTAGGAAAGTAATTGCCATAGGGTATGGATGTAGATTTATGATAGGAGTTGTTGTGGGCAAATTGTGATTGCAAGGAAGTATGATTGGTTTGTAAAGATTTTTGGAAGAATGTAGCAAACTCAAAGAATGGTAAATTGAAGAATGTCTCAAATTTAAATTTAATTAAATAAAATGTTTTAGGAAAACTATAAATGTTTATGTTTCTATAGCATTATTGTATGGTGTTCGATGGAATTGTAAGGCTATAAAAAATTCAATGTAATATCTTACTATTAATTTGTGTGTGAGTTTGCATGTGTATGTGTGTGTTTTTTGTTTTTCTTATTTTGAACAGCTTTCATCGTTTGTTGGCTTTGTCTTAGTTTGTGTCTTGCAAATTAAAAACCATTCGTTAATGAATCAACAAAGTATGTAAAGGTTGTCTTAGTTGTTGCATCGACACTACCATAGGAAGATTTATTATTCTTAACTATTATACACAAGAAGTGGTAGGAAAAAATTGCCAACTCAACCTATGAATAGCACCAACGACAAAACTCTTTGTTTTAATTTATAAAGGTTTTTAATTTTGGAAGACCATAATTTAGGCCTTGTTTGTTAAACTCCCTCCATCCTCTCACAATTTTTCACATTCCATCATACTATTCACTTCATTTAAAAAAAAAAAATCAAATTATTAACTTTTATATCACATCATTTACTATTTAAATAAAAAAAGGGGTTTGCTAGGGGTTCTCCCCATAGTGTTCTCCTGGCGTTCTTCCAGTCTTATGTAGAACATAATTTAAGAAAAAATAAAATTGTAGTACCATTTTTTTGTTAACTGATTAATTTTTATGAGTTAATAATTAGGTTCTAATTCTTTAAAACTTGTTTTTTGATTCAAAACTAAAACCTAAAGGTGGAAGGTTAACCCTTTAGGGATGGTATCACCCAAAATGGATTTGATTATCCTAAATTTGGTGCTAATGCCTCACAAATTTGGTGCTAATACCTAAAAAAACCGATGGTGGAGGCCATTACAATTTTATTTTTTCTTAAATCATGTTTTACGTAAGGTAAGAACACGAGAACCTACGGGGAGAACTCCTAGCATTTTCCATAAAAAAATTACTGCAAAACAAATTTTTTTACTTTTCAATACTACTTTTTCATTTTCCCATATCAATCATTTATTTATTTATTTTAAATGATGAACAGTGCGTGTAATTTTTGTTGAGGAATGTGATGGGGTTTGCCAAACAACCTCTTAAAGTATATAAGTTGAAGGATTCAAATTAATTGGGACCCACAATATGAGAACTATATCCACTTACTAATCAAGACGATTCTGTCATGAGACCATTTATTAGTTAGTCTTTTTCTTTTGGGAAAATTATAGTTTACCATCCAAAGTTGACAGCGTTTTTCAATTCGAACACCAAAATTTCAATTTTTTGCAATTCAATATTATTCCAAAATTTCCATATTGCCCATCTTTTTTTAATTTTTTATTTTTATAAATAAAAAAATAAATTTGGGGGTACAAAAATGGCCAGATGGCCAAAGGGGTGACTATAGCCACCTTGATTTTTTTTTTAATTTTTTATAGAAAAAAATTAAAAAATTAGGGGCATTATAAGAAGTTTTGGATACAATTGGTTAAATTAAAAAATTTGAAACTTCGAATAAATTGCAAAAATTAAAACTTTGATGTTCAAATTAAAAACACTATCAACTTTAAAGGATAAACTATAATTTTCCTTTTTTTTTTCGAAGCAGCATAGTTATTGGAGTCATTTAATCCGTGTAATTTACGCAGAAGACTAGACTTGGAAAAAGAGAAAGAGAAGACTTGAGAATTAATTAACACAATTGACTTCAAGTCAATTACGCACGTGCTCTAGCTGCTTTCATATTAAGTGCACAAGACTTTATGTGACAGCCTATAAAACTGAAATGTTATTCAGTATTTTAATGGAAAATGTTAAAGGCACAATTTAAGTCTAACTTTGGCCCAACTTTTCTATTAAGTTTAAGAAAAAAACTGATGTGGAGGAGAGAGAGAGCCTCCATCTAAAGAGAGAAAGAAAATTTAGCTTAAAAGTTGGGTCAAAGTTGACTTAAATTGTGTGTATCAAACCTCATTTTAATATATTGTCTATTTTTAGTATCTTTTTGATCTTTTGCTTTTTGTTTTATTATTTTTTTAAGAAAAGGTAAATGTGAATATGTTACATATATAGACAAAATATTAAGAAATAGACACTTAAAAATACTTTAACATTTCTCTAAAGGAGAATGATACAGCCCCCAACTTAGCCAACTCAACCTTATTTTTTAATTTATAAAAAAAAAAAAAATTTCTGAAGCAACAATTTTATTTTGGTCCTTCTTCTATTTTTTAAAAATAAAATTGTATTTTTCTTCATAGTAATGACCATTTTTAAAACATTTGGTCATTATTATGAATAAAATACAATTTTAATTTTTAAAAATACCAAATAAAAGAAAGACCAAAATAAAATTATTGCTTTAGAAACTTTAATTAATTTGTCATTTAATCCATGTAGTTTACGAAGAGTAGACTTGGAAGAAGAAATTAAGATATGAAGACTTGAGAATTAACACAATTGACTTCAAGTCAAGCACGTGCGATCTAGCTGCTTTCAAAGTGCACAAGACTTTATGTGACGGCCAATATAAAATTGAAATGTTATTCAGTTTTGTTAATTGTCTATTTTTTAGTATTTCTTTTTTATTCTTTTGCTTTTTATTTTTATTACTTTTTAAAAAAAGGTAAATGAGAATATAGACAAAAATACTAAGAAATAGACACTTAAAAATGCTTAACATTTCTCTAAAAGTAATCTTAATACTTGTCTTTAAAAGTCTTCATGGGACTAATGGAATTTAATTAAGGACAGAAGTTTCGAGAAAATTTCCTCGAATTTACTCTAATAAATGTTAAGTGTCCTTTGACATATGAGAGATATATTTTTTATTTATTTTTTAAGCATTCTAAACAATTATTTATTACTTTTCTACTAACTTAAGGGAACATAAATTTTCTACAAACTAATTTTGAGGAAATTTATATACAATTTAAGGACCCAAACATATTAGAAGACATTTGATATTTATTAGAGTGAGTCGAAGAAAATTTTCTTAAACTAATTCAGGAAAAAATTTGTGTTCTTCAATTAATTAAGTGAGAGAAGAATTTGATTTAATTAATTGGTAGAGAGGAGAGAGTGATAGCTAGTTTGACCAACGAATGTGAGGTTTTTTTTTTTTACATGTCTATGCAAGGGTAGGGGAGGGGAGATTCGAATTTGTAACGTCTCGTGAGTTGTATTTGAGTGTGAAAGAAATGCCACATAAATGATTTATCACTCATCTCCCTAGCCGTTCATATTAATTAACTGCACAAGACTCGAACCAGCTTACAATTTCCAACTACTTTTTCAGGTGGCCCAAAAATTTCAACGCAAAATAAATACAATATTAGAAGACTAAATTCACCTTGGCAGAGGGGAGAGAATGATAGCATGACTTAAACGATGACGAGTTGTATCATGTGAAACACCACATGAATGACTTGTCTCTCATCCAATCCAACCGTTCATTTCGGATTGGAGGCACACGCAAATGACTTGACTTCAACAAGTGAGTGCCACGTGGTGTGGTCCATTGCGCTTTGTAATTAGCTTGTGAGTACTCTTGATCTAATCGGATCATGCTTACATATTATGAAGTGCACAACACACTCTGTTGCAGCCTATAAATTGAAGCTCTCTCCTACCTTCACCTCTAGGCTCCAAGCATATCTATTAAAACAATAAATCCAACATAATGGGGGCCCGGGGTTTCTTATCGCTTTCTCTCTTCATTTTCATGCGCTTGCTTTTCTTGCATTCACAGTTGAATCTTATACTCCCTCTTTCTTCTCCTTTTTTGCAATCCCTGTGCCATCATGATGAAAGCTCTGCCTTGTTGCAATTCAGGGAAAGCTTTATCATCAAAGTAACTGCCTCTTGTACTTCTTATTCTTATCTTTATTTGTATCCTTATTTTCAGTTTGATTTCAATTGTGAAAAGGTTGTGTATTGGACAGTAGAAGAAGACAAAAGTGATTGCTGCTCATAGGATGGGGTGGAGTGCGATGAGGCCACAGGTCATGTAATTGGCCTCGACTTCAGTAAAAGCTGTCTCTACGGTTCTATCAACTCCAGCAGTAGCCTTTGTCGCCTTGTTCACCTTCAAAGTCTTAACCTTGCAGACAATGACTTTAACTACTCTCAAATCCCATTTGCAGTTGGCAATCTTTCAAGGCTAACCCATCTGACCCTCTCCAGCTCCATGTTTTCAGGACAAATCCCTTTAGAAGTTTCACATCTCTCCAAGTTGTCTTCCCTTAATCTATCTTTCAATGGTGGTTTATATACTAGAAGTGATTTGAGAAGTTTTGTCCAAAACTTCACAAGCCTAAAAGAACTTTTTCTCTCTGATGTCAATATCTCTGTAGAAAGTTTGGCAAATTTAATTTCTTTGAAAACTCTAGATCTAAAATCTTGTGAATTGCTTGGGAATTCCCAACCAGACTTTTTCCGCTACCAAACCTACGGGATCTTAGCATAGCATTCAATGGGAATCTTAGTGGTCAATTGCCCGAATTTCACTCTAACAGTTCTCTTGAGAGTTTGATCCAGGTACACAGGTTTTTATGGTAAATTACCAACTTCAATCGGAAACCTAAGGTCTTTATGTCTTTTAGATTTTCAATTGCCATTTCTGGATCTATCCCACATTCGAGTAACCTCACCCAACTCATTCATCTGGATTTGTTAGTGAACAATTTGTTAGAATAAATTAATAATATATCTGTTCTTTCTCCATAACATGTATAAACCAAGAATGAGAATTGCATACCTCCAATATCTGCCTTTCAAGTCTCCTGTAGATCCATAAACATATAGAAGAAAATTGTGTTTTGTGTGTGTAGAAAAACTATTACTCTTAACCCTAATTTTCACATAATGATCTAATAAAGTTTAATGGGCCAACTTCATTTATATATAGGATGAGAGTAAATGGCTTTCTCATGTGTCTACAAAATTTGGCCCATCCCATTATGGGCCTACAACTAAACAAATGATTATGCTAATCCACATAAAAGAAATAAATACAACAATCTCCCACTTGGACAGCATAAGTCATTAAACCACAATATAAACACAAATAAGCATTCAAAACACACAACCTAATCAACATGTGTTTGTAAGTAACAAGTTAGAATACACCGATAGGATGTATGACATATAACAAGTACTTATAATCACGTGACCAAGGAAAATAGAATGAAAGTGTAAGGCACAAATAACACAAATAGTGATCATTATATTTTCAAATGAAGCCCATTGAGACTAATACACAATGTCTCATCGAGACTCACACACAATGTCTCGTATTATAACATCAATACCATAGTTAATACAAATGCACACAAATGACAACATAAAAATACGCACGATATATATAAAGCACATAACTCTCACTAACTTAATAGAACAAAAGACTCTAAAAACCCCATATAAGTCGCATGCTCCTGAAACACTATAGGAGCCAAAACCCTTGGTTAGTGGGTCTGCCAACATATGTTCTATGAGAGCATTACACAAACATGATATTCAGTTAACTTTCTCTCTAATAAACAAATATTTTATGTGCTTGTATCGCAAGGAGCTCCTAATATTTTGAAAGAGAAAAAAATTATGCAGAATTAACTCAAAATATCTCTAATGGCATCACAATGTCATATGGAATACCTAACCTTGAGATGAAATTCTGCAGTCATGCATCTTTATATATAGCCTCACAATAAGCTACACATTATATCTCCATAGTTAAGGAAGCTATAAGTGCTTGTATGACACTTTTTCACAAAATAGCTCTTCCCACCATCACAAATACACAATTTGGACAACCAAAATAATTGGTATCACAATATCCAACGACATCAAGAATGTGGATTACCGTTACTTTGGCGCAAAAGTCCCTAACACCCCCACAAGTACCTTAGTACTTCTTTGCAGCTTTCCAATGATTCAAGTATTTTCCAAGTATACCAATAATATAATCATATGATTTTATGTACATATTTAAGTGCATATCAAGCTATATACAACTAACGCAAATATGATTGCTTGAAGCTCTTGAGACTTGGAAGTTATTGTATTTTCAAAATATGTCTTTCCAAGAGAGATATGTCAGGATTGAGGTTATCACAAGAAATTTATGATGTATATAAAACCAGAAATATGTACTCATAAATATTCTCATTTACCAAATAATAAGATTTTTATCTTATACATGCTAGAGTTCAAAATACACATTGTATTCTTACATATTAATTTTACCTCAAATTCATGCTAAAGTTTCTAACACATAATAAACTTTTAAGCATTATTTTTATCTCACATTTATGCTAGAGTTAGCAGTTGATAATTGACTCTTACACATGATAAAGCAAAATAATTAAACACAAAGATTTAAAATAACCCGCTATCGAGAGGATAAGATTGGGCAATCAAGTGCAAAGTATCTACCCATTTTCTTCATCGTCCCAAGCATCCTATCATATAATAATTTACCGATAGGGCAAAGTTATTATTTGTATGGACCTTGGTATAGTTGTTACAATTCACAAAAATAATAACCCTAAATTTATTTATTTAATTAATTCGAATAATATCTGATAAAAATCCAATAATTCATCATGGTTAGTCTCACGATAGGCGAGTACATAATTACACAAAATCATTCATTCTCATGTATAACATTATCCACATTAAACTAACTAATCTCATTAATTTATCATGATTAGTCTCGATGACAGGTACATAATCATTCAAAATCATCGATTTTAGTGTACATAAAATTATGCACATTTAATCAAAAATTCATTTATCTCTAAGTAAATATCATTATACATGCAAGTAGTTCAACTTCACCAACAAAAAAGTAGTTTAACTTCAATTGGAAGATAACAAAAAATCACAGATATTACCTCAAATTATACTTATAATGAACATTAGTCATAAATTGTATATTTCATTTTTTAAAAAGAAATTCCTTATGTAAAAATAGAATTTTTACCTAAGGAATTGATGGTTGAACCAATCCCTTAGCCATAGATAATTAGATTGGTTTGCCCACCCGAAAAGTGAATCATATTTACATATATATATATATATATATATATATAGGTCTAATAAAGAACAACGTGTATTCCCAAGAGGTAGTTTAATCGGCTGTGAATCACGCTTTATGAAGTAGAGGTCATAAGTTCAAATCCACCCCTCCCCCTATCCTTGTATGGACATGTGAAAAATAAATAAAATAAATAAAGAACAACGTGTGAAGAGTGAACTACTTGCTAGAGAAATGGATCCTATTGATTTATGTCAATGTCCATATTTCTAAAATGCAGCATTTGGTCTAAAATAATGTTCTACATCTTCCTAAACACCTTAACTGCCTTCTCCAATTTTCCAATTTATAGTTAATTATAAACAAACATGACCGAGTTAACACTAATATTCACATAATCATTTCCTCATACGTACCACGCGTAAAATGGTTTTTGTTTTGTTTTTTGTTTGTTTTTTTTTTTTCATGTGAACAAGCAGGAATAGTTTGTGTAAAACCAATGTGATTGTTTATATCAAATTGTAATTTCCTCTGAATCTAGGGAAATGTAAATGAAGTAGATGTGGGTATTGACGAAATCAAAGGGACTGACATTCGTTGACAGTTTTATTAACTCATTGATAATTCTTGTTAAAAAAAAAAAAAATCTAAGAATTGATTGATATTATCCCATTGTCGTTTTGGGACAGTATAAAATAAAAATACTGTATATTACATTACTAATTAATAGCAAACAGCATCAAATATTATATTCTCTTAAAATTGTAAAAGGTTAATAATATCAAACATTTTTCCCAAGACACTTGTGGTTAGTAAGACTAAGACCTATAACTGATCAAATAATTGTGATAAAACTATGATGTCAAATTAATATCACCGCTTATAATGTAGATGCTAATGAAATAGATTCTTGTAGTGACTTCAGTACTCCATGTTGCGTACATTTTTTTGGACCTGCCCATAGTCCTTATTAAGTACTTCTCATAGTTGGATGATCGATGGACATTAATGGAGGTTCATCTATAAGAAGGAAATCAAGGGGTGTGATGAGGGAAAAAGGTACATGTGTGAAGTAGGGAGTGAGCGCATGGAAAGTGAAAGTATGATGAGAGAAGAAGGTACATATATATGTCATACAACTTTTTGACATTAATTTGGTTCTGGAAACTAAATCTATGAGAAGTTCATGGTAAGAAGTGGTCCCACAACAGCCAACAGGAACACTTGGACAACCTATGTTTTGATCCAAGTCATTATTCACTTCTTGTTGCAATTCAAGGATAATTTTATCATAAACAAATCTGCTTCTGATGATTCTTTTGGGTATCCTAAGGAAGTTGCATCATGGACTCTAGAAGGAGGGAATCGTAGTACTCACGATTGTTGCTTATAGGATGGGGTTGATTGCAATGAGGACACATGTCATGTTATTGGCCTTTATCTCAGTAGCAACTTTCTCTGTGGTTCTATCAACTCTAGCAACAATATCTTTCGTCTCCTTCGATCAACTTCAAAAGCTTAATCTTGCTGATAGTAATGACTTCAATTAATCCCAAATCCCATAATTTGGAGTTGACAATCTTTCAAGGCTAATTAACTTATCTCAACCTCTCTGTTCTAGCTAATGGATTCTATGGTCAAATAAAGAGTAAAGAAAACTAATTCTCGTTTTTCCTTGAAAAAACTCTCTGGAACTTAGGCTCCTTTCCTCAAACTTTGTCTTCCTCCTCCTCCTTCCCCTTACTCCTCTCCTCCACCATTCCTCCATGAGACCTCATTGCTCTCATGGAGGCTCTCTCCTAGGAGGACCCCTCATCTCAAATAGAAACTTTACCAGTTGATACCATCTTGAATGATAGCTTGCCTCTCTTAGTCCACATCATTTCCCAAAAAACTCACAACAACCAACCTGTCAACGCTGCCTTAAACAAAGCATGGGACTTCGCCATCCCCTTCTCCTTTGTTGCTATTGGACCCAACAAATACCTTCACAAATTCAGCAAGAAAGAGCACATTGACAAAATCAACTAGCAAGTCACTTGGAATGTCAATGGATGTCTCCTAACTCTCCAGCAATGGTCTCTTATTGCCACCATGGGAGAAATATCTTCTCAAAAGTTTCCTTTCTGGATCTAAATACATGGACTGCCCCTAGAGAACATGACATTACATAATGCCATAGCAATAGGCAAAGGTTTGGGAAACTTCCTGAAAGTGGATGATGCAGCTGCTCAACCCATTCCAAAGTTCAAAAGCTATCTTAAGAGTTCTTGCAGAAATAGATGTGCATGCTCCACTAAAGCTAGGCTTTCTGTTTCACAGAGACAATGGTGAACAAGCTTGGATATCTCTGAAATATGAACGGTTAGATATTTTCTGCACCAGTTGTGGCTGTATAGGTCACAAGCAAGATAACTGCCGTGCCCCCAAAGAAGCTTGCATCCCAGGAAAGTATGTTATTTCTCTTCTGGTAAATATATCCTCAAACCTCCCCCCATATGATGCTGGAGCAAAGAGCTCTCTTGAGTCCTCATCCCTATCTCAACCCTCCTCAGCTCAATTTCTATCAAAAGAGGTGGTGCAGTCTCCAGGCACCACCAACCCCCCCAATAGAGATGTCACTATCAATAACCTAACCACCACTAACTTACCCCCACTCAAGCAATTATCCCTGCAACCAAACACACCTCCTTTCTTAACCCATACCTCGGCTGCCACCTCTACACATCCCCTTACCTCATTAAATGAAGCCTCAGCTTTCTCTCCCACCGCCCCTCCCAGAAGTGACACTGCAATCCTTTTAGAAATTACCAAACTGTCTGTCCCCATACTCATCATTTCCCCAAAGCAAGTAGCTCGTCCACCTCAAACCCCCACAACCCAAACACTAGTTCCATCTCAATTATCCTCAACCAAAATCAACCTGGGCCCTCTGAAATTCCCCAAGCCTAACCCTTTCCATTATTCACAAGCCCAGCTCCTATCCAAACTGCTTTAATTGCCTCCTCATCAAACCACACTTCTAACTATTCAAACTTACCCGCCAAAAAACATTCAACTAAACACAATCCTCACACCAAAAACCAATCACACCCCTCACTCAAGAAAAAACCTATCAAACCTCACCACCCTCAACCTCTTAACCCTCAACAAAATTTCTCACTGATCAAGAAAAGAAACCGTGTCAATCACAACCAAACCCCTCACAAAAAAGGTTATGGTACCTCTCTTCAAAATACCTTGCTCATTGATGATATGGACATACACCCCTCTGACCCCCAAATCAACCCACCTTTCAAACTTAATCCTTGCTTCAACTACCCCCCCAGACACATTTTCAAAGCTGTTAGATCAGAAAAGCAAGCCTTGGCCCAAATCAATGAAACAGAATCCCACCAATATACAGGGGACATTCATTTGTCCCCCAAGACCTCATGAAAATATTATCTTGGAATTGCAGAGGGCTCTCCAGACCTTATGCAGTTCGTCACCTTAGGCTGTTGATTCGTGAAAACAGCTTTGATGTCTTATTTTTGTCAGAAACCAAATCTTCTCCCCCTCAAGTCATTTCTATTCTCAATAGTCTTGGCTTTTCTTGATGACTCAATTTGCTCCTGCTGGTTCTAGTGGTGGCCTAGTTTTGACTTGGAGGCCTGGGGTGGAGCTAGAATGCTTCATCACTAACAAGCACAATATATCAGCCTGGTGTTACTCTGATCTCCCGCATACTCTTTGGATTCTCTCTTGCATCTATGGTCCTCCTGACAAAAGAGACAAGTCAGCCTTTTGGGACTCCTTTACTTCTGTTGGTGAAGGTTTTGTTAGCCCCTGGCTCTGCATTGGAGACCTGAATTATGTGCTTGATCAATCTGAGAAGCTTGGAGGTAGGCCAGTAGCTAGCTTTTCTCACTGCCCTTTCAAGCTATTCATTGATCATTTTGGCTTGGTGGATTTAGGTTTTGTTGGTAACCCTTACACTTGGTGTAATAATAGGCAAGGTGCAGCCACCATAAAAGAAAGATTAGATTAAGGATTGGCTTCCCTCAGTTGGATTCACCTCCACCTAGAATTTTCCCTCAAACACATACTTGCCACCTCTTCTGACCATCACCCCATCTTCCTCAACACTGCTTTCTTTTCCTCCTTTTTGCCTAGGCCATTCCGTTTTGAAGAGTTTTGGACCAAGACCCCTCTTGTGGGTCAGTTATTGAAGAAGCTTGGTCTAATCCTGTCTCTGGCTCTCCTGGCCAATGTTTGGTCACTAAGCTGATGTATACTCAGAAGTCACTGAAGAAGTGGAATTATCAGCACTTTGGGAAAATTCAAACTCAGATCAAGTTTATCTCAGAAGATTGATTTGATTCGAAATCACCCCAAGCTCTAGGTCTTTCTCTATGGAAACTTCTCTCAAAACCTCTCTTGATGATCTCCTACTCAAAGAGGAAATTCTTTGAAAGTCTAAATCCAGAGAACTATGGCTCTCCTGCACTAACCTTAATACAAAATTCTTTCACACCTCTACCATCATCAAAAGAAGGTCCAATGTCATAATTTCTCAAGATGATTCAGTCTTGGTTATCAGATAGAGCTTCTATTGGAGACTCCTTTGTTTCCCACTTCACTAGCCTGTTCTCCTCCACCAACCCCCCCATCTCAGATGAAATGCTTGATCTCTTTGCTCTAGTTATATCTGCAGATGATACTCTCCATCTCTGCTTCATTCCCCCAGAAAAGTGAGGTCCTACAAGCTCTCTCTAGTTTAGGCTCTTCAAAAGCTCTTGGCCTTGATGGTTTTACTGCGCTTTTCTACAAAAAAATATTGGCCTCATGTTTGTATAGATATCCTAGCTTGTGTTAGAAATTTCTTCCAAAATCATCATCTGCTTCAAGAACTCAATCACACTTTCATTACTCTTGTTCCTAAGAAAAGCTGGCTCTCATTCTCCATCACTTCGTGCCCATCACTTATGTAACATTCCTACAAAATCATCTCAAAATCCTTGCCAACATTGAAGATAGTCCTCCTAAGATAATCTCTCCTTTGCAATGCTTTTGTGCCTAACAGAACATTCAAGACAACTCCATCCTTGCATATGAACTCATACATACTTTCAAGAATAAGAAAGGAAAGAAAGGCTTTATGTTTTTAAAATGGACATGGAAAAGCCTTTGATCAAATGGAATGGAAGTTTCATGGCTATAATGAAGAAGTCAGTTCAATGATACTTGGCTAGGTTGGATTGAAGCTGCATCTCCTTTCCATATTTTTCCATCTTAATCAATGGAAGCCCATTTGGAATGATCTCCCCTGCTAGAGGTTTGAGGCAAGGGGACCCTCTTTCCCCTTTCCTTTTTATCTTGGGTTTTGAAGTGTTCTCAAGATTGATGTTCCATGAAGCTAGCCTTGGTCACATCAATGGTATCAAAATAGCCAGGAATAACCCTACCATTAATCACTTACTCTTTGCTGATGATCTCCTCATTTTTGGGCAAGCTACTATCTCAGAAGCTCTTAGCATCAAATCATGCCTTGCCAAATACTATTCCTGGTCTGGTCAGACCATTAACACTCATAAATCCTCCATCAGTTTCAGCAAGTACACCAATTCTGCAATATCAGCTTCCATTCTACATACCCTCCCCTACAACCTTAAACCCTCTGCTTATATACATCTTGGCCTTCCCATTTTCCTTGGTTCCACTAAAAGAGTAGCTTTCCAAAGCATTATAGATCAAGTTCAAAAAAGGATTGATGGCTGGAGAGCTAAAACTCTCTCTCAAGCAGGAAGGCTTGTCTTCATCAAATTTGTGGCTGCTGCAATTCCATCTTATGCCATGAGCTCTTTCTTGCTCCCTTCAAGTATTTGCAACAAATTGGATCAGACTTTCAAGAATTTCTAGTGGGGTTTCCTCCTTAAAAAACCAGAAATCTCACCCTCAAATCATGGGACTTTCTTTGCCTCCCTAAGGCTTTTGGTGGTCTTGGTTTTAGAAAAATGAAAGAAGCAAATTTGGCCCTCATTTCCAAACTTGGTTGGAAGCTCCACAACAAGTCAGACTCAATGTGGGTGTCTCAAATGCGAGGTAAGTATCTCTCAACTGGTTCCTTTCTTTCCCCCCATCACATTCTTCCCCTTCTGGGATTTGGAGAGGTATCCTCTCTTCTCAGCCAATCATCTCCCTAGGAGCCTGCCATAGAATCCATAAACACTCTCTATTGTTTATTTGGGAATCCTTTAGGGTTCCCACTCTCCCTACTTTCATCCCCTCTCCTACCCCTCACCTTACATCCCCCCCAACCTAACAGTTTCTGACCTCATCACTCCACAAAGCACCTGGAATTTTCCTTTGCTCTTGTCCCTCTTTAATGCTTCAAGTGTTAAAGCAATGCTTCTTTAATGAGAGATGTTGTAGAAATACCACTCGAAGAGCATGCAGCTACAGCAGTGGAAACAATGTGATTTTCTAGCCCGGATAGTGCTGCCAGCCTCTGTTCTTGGAGCACCAATGGACAATGTGATATGGTCCTTAAACAAGTCAGATTAAAGCAATAGACATCAAACTACTTGGAAAGTTTTGCCGTTCATCTTAGTGCCATTCAGAAAAAATGATCCAAGTACCTCCTCCTTGGTAAAAGGTAAATAAAGAACACAATAATCTTAGGAAGCAGAGCACCAAATTTGCAACCTTAATGTAAGAAATCATTATACTTGCTTTTCTCAGAAAAAGTAAAACTGAAACAATGGAATATTATACAACTTGCTTTAGTTTTGCTCTGAAAGTAAAAAGTGTAGTTCCCACTAAAAGCTAAGATTTAAAATTACAAGGTGATATCAGGTGCAAGAAGAGGTCAATTTACAACAATACAACCTTTATAAGTTACATGGAAAGCTTAGGTGCATACAACCTTAGCATTTACCTCCAAATGCTTTCTTCTCATACTAGGCACCAAAGTTGGTTGTTTTGGATTTGTCAAAGCTTGCTGGCATAAGACCTCTAGCTTCCATCTCACTGCATAAAATCTTTGCCTCTTGAATTTTTCCACATTGGCAAAGCCCACTGCAAATCTCAGATAAGGTGCCTGAATCAGGAGCCATTGATCTCTCAAACATTTCCTTCAAGACTTGGACTGCTCCATCAAAGTCCTCATTTTTGCAGAAAGTTGATACCAACATTTTGAAAGTAAGTTCATTAGGATGACAACCACTCCTTAACATGCTTTTATATATTTGAAAGGCACGCCTGGAGTTCTTTCTCGCACTGACCACAAATATAAGGGCAGAAAATGTTGAGGCATTTGGCACTAAGTTATGGTTATCAAGTTCCTTAACCAGATATGCCGCTTTCTTTGTCTTACCCTCCTTGCATAGTCCAAATATCAAGGCATTATACGTTAAAATATCAGCCTTAACTTGATTCCTCAACATCTCCTCATAAAGCTTGCTGCCCATCTCACTATTACCCACTTGGCTATACCCATTTATCAAGGTATTGTAGGTCACAGTATTAGGAGTAACATTCGCGCCCTTCATCTCAATGAAAATCTTATTAGCTTCATGTAATTTCCCTTCCTTGCAAAATCCATGGATAAGCGTGTTAAATGTAACCACATCCTGGTGCACCCCACTCCTTTCCATTGAGTTTTTAAGCTTTATTGCAAAGCTCAATAGACCCTTACTGCAATGTCCTGCAATCAATGTGTTATAAGATGCCGTATTTGGTCTAAAACCCATGCTCTCCATCTCCCTAAATGCCTCAAGGGCCTTCTCGATTTTCCAATTTAGTTACGCACATGACCATATTAAGAGTAAAACATTTGGCGAAATCCTATGACGCCAGATTTCTATAGAATGCCAAAGTAATATCCATCTGTGCAAATCAAGTAAAGAGCTCATGTAGGCATTACACGACTCAATAGTAGGAAAAATCCATAATCCTTCATTCGACAAAAGTATCGTGGCATACCTAAACTTCTTCATATGCGCAAAAGTCTTGAAAAGTGAGTCAAAAACAGGAGAGAAGAATCACACAAGTGCACAGTGTAGCATTTCTTCAAACAGATTGGAGGTACATCTATTGAACAAGATTCTATAACGTTATCCTCAAAATGGACTCTGCAGATTTGAATTTCCGGTTTTGTGAGAATGTGGAGAATTATGGAATGAATTTGAGGAATTGCAACTGGGTTTTGAATCCCAGCCAGTTAAAAACTCAAGGGAAAGAACATGGTCCTTCTGAATCTTGAGCAATACATGTTTCACTCGAGGTGTTAGATCGGTTGACAACGAATGAGCTTAGCCCAATCGAGTGAATTAGGTGGCTATGTGCAACGTTTATGAAATCAAGGTCTTGACCTCTGGGCTCAGGACTGTTTGATGGGGTATTGGAATTGGTTTCACTTCCTTTCTCCAAAATTTAGGGTGATCGAGGGTCTCACAGAGAATTCAGCAAAGTCGAAAATCGACGGAGTGGAAAACTTTATTCATAATTTCTTCATAAAACAGATAAAATGGGTTTTCCTTTTGGTAGCGAACAAGCGAACAACTTTGGTGTATAAGCAAAGCGATTGTTTGACTCAAATTATTTCGTCCTAATTCAACGAAATGTAAATAAAATGGAAGTGGGTCTTGATGAAAACAAAGGGACTAACCTTCTTTGGAAGCAGAGAGAAGAAAATGGAGCTTTTGAGCTCACTTTGCTTTGCTTTGCTTCCGACCTCTGAACCTTCACTGAGGCATAAAAAACAAAGAAACGGCCTTTAAATTGCACTGTATTATTCCCTGTTAGACAGACGGCGCCGGCGGTCATCCTGCCACTGACGGCCCTCATCACCGAGATTCGTGTCATCGGTCTTACTCTCCGCCCATTGTCGTCCATCTCCTCGCAGTCTCTCCTGCTACTGTGTTCGCCATTCATCTCTTACGCCGGTAGCGTCGTGTGCTGTTTCTCCATTGACGGCGACAAAATGAGGAGCTCGGCAGTGTGCAAATGTGAAGAAATTTGTGAATTGGTGAGTGTGCGTTAGGTTTAATTGTGAAAGAAGGGCCTGTTTGGTAGCACTATTAATAGGAGTGCCTATTCTACTTCACGGATAAGTCTATTCCGTTATAGGTATTCTCCTATTCTTGTTTTGGTGTAGAAATGCTAGCTGTTTGGCAGTTTGGCTTAGGATAGGAAAGAAAAGAAAAAGAAAAGAAAGAAAGAAAAGAAAAGAAGAAGCGGAGGGAGAGAGAGAGAGAGAGAGAAAGCGAAGAAGTATATAATAGATTACATCTCTTTATGTTGATTGTATATTAAGATAATTACATATACCTCAATATATAGAGAGGTTAAGAGTGACAGACAAGAAACTAGACTAATTAACATAGGAAACAAACTCTAATAGAAAAGACAATAAACTCATCACTTTGAGATTCGTATTGTCGTTGATATATACCAACTAACCCATCATATTGGCACAATGCCAGTCAAGGAAAAGTCGTTTTTTTGCTATTGATTGAGTAAATGACTAGAGTTGGTTTATTTGGTGCTCTCAATACTTGACAAACCACAAGTCATATAAGTTTGATGTGTGACAAACAAGTTGTTTCATTACAGATCTAGGTTTCAATTTGTGGAGGGACCAAAGGCCAAAATTTTTTTGGAAAGGACCAATTGATAAAAAAAAACATAAATTTTTCTTTTTACTTGTGTTGTATTTATCACCTACTAATTATACGAGATTTTACACCAATAAGTGATTTTTACAATATTGAGTTTGAGTCAAGTTAAATTGAATGAATATCGAGAGAATTGTCAACTAAATTGAATTATTTATAGCCCTAATTGTGTCACCATTTCTCCTTTAAGGTGATGTCTCTTCTGACACCTTTTGACACATTTGTTGACTCTAGCACAGTAACACATATCTTCACAAAACCAACTTCAGTTGAAAACCACAAAATTTGGGCACATTTGGTATATGAGTGATGCTAAATATTATATAATTTTATACAACATTCAGCTAACAATATGCTGACACGGCAATCATAACCAATTGTTAAATATTTTTTAATTATTATTTAACAATAATTAATTGAGAGTAACATCATCATTTTTGGATAATGATTTGATAAAATTATATATAGTATCTAGAATTGAATGGTTATTCATATGAAATAACCATTCATTTGTTTTAATTGCACATACCAAACAAAGAATAAGAGATAGTCATTAATTCCAACCACTTATATTCCCAATAATACCTATTTATAATTACCATATAATCATCATTTATTTACAAGATAACAGAAATGGCTCTTGGCCTCTCTTCTCTTGTTTGTCTATTTGGGGGGGTTAGGAAAGCATGCGAAAGGTGCTTGACTTGACTTGGCCCTCAGACAACATTTTTGCGAAATTACAAGGCATTCTGAATCCATGAACAAAATCACAAGGGGTTTCATCAGCTCGTTTGTCTCTTTGAGAGATATTTTCATAGGAAGGAACAAGGTGCTTTCGCTTCAAATCGCTTTTCCCTCGTCTACACATGATTTTCATTAATTCTCTCAACAATAAGTGAAAAACAAGTATAATAAGATTAGATTACGTGGTTGTTTTGAATGAGTCGTCTTTCTTGGGTGTACAAACTTACGTAACACTTATAACTTGTAGTTCTTTCTTTACCAAAAGAGCAATAAACACAATAAAAGATCAGGGATAACTATTTGAATTTGGTTGGACAGTAGTTACCATAGAGTATGGATGTGGATTTATGATAAGAGTTGTTATAGGGCAAATTGTGATTGCAAGGAAGTATGATTGGTTTGTGAAGATTTTTGGAAGGATGTAATAAACTCAAAGAATTGTGAATTGAAGAAAATCTCAAATTTAAATTTAGTTAAATAAAATGTTTTAGGAAAAGTATAAATATTTATGCTTCTTGCATTATTATATGGTGCTTGATGGAATTGTAAGCCTGTAAAAATTTTAATGTAATATCTTATTTGTGTGTGTGACACTCCTATTTTAATTTTCATTTGATTCACAAAAATGTCAACCTTTTTTCCCTATTCAGATTCATACTGCCCCTGGTAGAGCTTTCTTTTAACTCAATTCTCCCTCCTCTATTTTATTTAAATATTTTTTATTCTTTCTTTTTGTTTTTTTGGGCATTTCTGAGAGTATTATAGTATTCAAAAAAGAAAAAAACTAATTTGAATGGCGAATGCGAATGATCTTGGTATCCATTTATAGAAAAATAAATGGATAGCTTTTTTTTTTTTTTTTTTTTTCAAAAAACAAAGGGTGGGTGGGGAGAAGAAGACAAGCTTTGTTTGTTCTTGTTTCTGTTTTCAAAACAAAAACATTAACAAAGGCCTAAAACATAAAATACTCAAAAAAAAAAATTATATATTTATATCATATTTCACCACTTTCAAAAAAAAAAAAAAAAAAAACTTGCTCTTAATTAAACACATGAACAAATTGAGCCTTATCGCTCCTTGCCTTTTCTTTTATTAGCCACGTGGCTTGGTCAAAAAGCAGCGCTCAAGAAATGATTAGAAAACATTGTAAAATGCAGAAAGCCTGCCTTCAAATTTACTGTGTAGTTGTTGGAGGCCTTCTTTACTGCAAACGACAACGTGTTACCGTTGTTTGAACCCAAACCCGTGCCTACTTTTGATATCAGGGAATAAAACATGTTTATCCTTAAGTATGCTGACGAGTGACGACCTATTTTGGGTGAGGATTAATTCCCCAAGTTTCGAAATTGCCACGTTTTACACCAACAAATTGCATATACAATTATTTGTTTATGATTTAAATTGTAGTCAAGCAATGATTGCGTCTGTATAATCCTCTCTGCTTGCATCTGCATCTTATCTTTATGAACAATATTCATATATAGACTCTGTTTGCTGTTGATGCTTGATGATGTTGAAATCTGTCCTACCAAATCAAAGTCAAAGAACACTTGTGATACCTACGATAAGAAGAAGAGTCGGAACAAAGTCTTGTAAGGTGTGTCGGTGAAAAATGCTTTCGATGCTGAAGTCAATTGAGTGAACTTACAAAGCAGGTTGAAAACTCTCGAAATTAGAAAGAATGGCTAATCTATTGTAAAAGGAATGAGTGAATTAATACCTTGTGCTTGGATCCTTGTTCTTCTTTAGTTGGCTAAGACCTTTTTCTCAGCAGGACCTTCCTAGGTGTCATCTTCCAATTGGGTTGTATGCAAATTGCCCATAACGTTTGGACACCGACTCTGATAAGGCATCTCCTTGATAGTCCTTCTGCTAATGTGCACCTATAAGTTAGCTAGCATTAAGGACCTATTTGTTAAACACCATCCATTCCTAAACTCTATTCTCTTTTTTTTTTTTTTTTTTTTTTTTTTCAAAAAAATCAATGTCAAAACATTCTCACTTTTATATCAAATTATTCATTTTTTTACTATTATTCAACTAAAAAATTATATAGGATGGATGTCACTTGATACTGTGCTAGGCAAAGTATGACACATTCTTATCGATTCCAACGTGATTCTTTATGAAATATCACAGACAATATTAGATCTAGAGTTTGGTTAAGGTGTGAGAGGTGATATTATATTTTACGAGTTCCTGTATCCCTCGGCAGCCACGTGGGTATCATTACAAGGCCTATTTGGGCTTGGGCTTAAGTTTGTTAGCTCCTTCAATTGAATCAAAAAATCAAGACAATAAAGTTGAATACAAAAATCTAAGTCAATTTGAAGTTTTTCTTTTGTAGAATCCTCTTGGTTGATGTGTGTGAATTCTCTAACTTTTAACAGAGTCAAAAGGTATTGCATACAAATCATCTACTAGCTCCAATACTGTAAGGGCTTATACATGCAATTAATGTCCCAATTGCTATCTTTAGAGTTGTTTGGAATTGTATTTAAGAAATAGAATTTTTAAGTAAAAAAAAATAGCTTTTGAGCAAAAGCTTTATTTTTAAACTTTTTTTAAAATGCATTTTGGCCATTTTTAGGCTTTTGGACTCTTATAAACACCTTTAAATTTTTTTATCAAACCAATACTTTTTCTTTAAATTGACTTTTTGAGTGTTAAAAGCACATTTATTCATCTCAAACGCAATTTCAAACAAGCTCCAAGTAGAAAAGGCTTGTTAGTGCTCTTTGTTTTTACTATGATATTTCTTTGAAACTAAATATATAGAGCTAAACGAGCTTCAATTGGCACAAAAAATGGAAAGAAAAGAAGAAAAAAATTTGGCTGATCCTTGATTCGTATCCTCTTCAGAAGAATGCGACACTGCCAACCCTCTATGTCTCTTTTGAAACTTTCTCATCACGATGGGCTTACTGGCGGTATTGTTGATGAGGCTATTTGGAGTGCTACCGACAGGATCACGTTACTTGAGATTGGGCACATGAATGCTGTTTAGCTATTCAATCATGTCCAGAAATTGCCCATTAGAAGATTGCATATTATCATTGATCTCTCTCATAATAGCTTTTCTGGAAATTTGCAATGCATTTCTCACATTGGAATTTCATGAAAGTTGTTGGTCCAAATCAATTGGAATACATGGCGACACATTTTAATGTAGTCGTGGATTCAACTTTCCCATACACAGTCACAATGACAAACAAAGGCATAAATTTGGAGTATGAGAAAAATCCAAAATTTCTCAAGCAATAGATTTGAATGAGAAATTCCAGAACTTGTGGGGAGTACTCTTAAAGGACTTCATTTGCTAAATGTTTCCAATAATGCTCTCATTACGGAATAAATGGACCTTTCTCAAAACAAGTTGTTTGGAGAAATACCTCTACAACTAACACAACTCTTTTTCCTTGCGTCCATTAATGTCTTCAACAACCGTCTAACAAGACCTACGCCACATGGAAATTACTTTGAAACATTTTAGAATTAATAGTTCATTGAAGGTAATCCAGGACTGTGTGGAAGCATTATCAAAGAAATGTAGAGAATATTTCAAGTACACACCAAGTCCGCCTTCTCATTTTGAAGACAATCGAAGGCTCAAAGCCTCTATTTGAATTTTGATTGGAAAGTAGTTGCCATAGGGTATGGATGTGGATTTATAATAGAAGTTGTTGTGGGCAAATTGTGATTGCAATGAAGTATGATTGGTTTGTAAAGATTTTTGGAAGAATGTAGCAAACTCGAAGAATGATGAATTGAAGAATGTCTCAAATTTAAATTTAGTTAAATAAAATGTTTTAGGAAAACTATAAATGTTTATGTTTCTAGCACTATTGTATGGCTCGATGGAATTGTAAGGCTATAAAAAATTCAATGTAATATCTTACTATTAATTTGTGTGTGAGTTTGCATGTGTATGTGTGTTTTTTGTTTTTCTTATTTTAAACACCTTTCTTTGATTGTTGGCTTTGTCTTAGTTTGTGTCTTGTAAATTGAAAACCATTCGTTAATGAATCAACAAAGTTTGTAAAGGTTGTCTTAGTTGTTGCATCAACACTACCGTAGGAAGATTTATTATTCTTAACTATTATACACACGTGGTAGGAAAAAATGGCCAACTCAACCTATGAATAGCACCAACGACGAAACTCTTAGTTTTAATAATTCTCACATCAATTATAAAGGTTTTTAATTTTGGAATATCATAATTTAGGCCTTGTTGGTTAAACTCTCCCCATTCCTTTACATTTCTCTACATTCTACTACACTATTCACTTCATTATTTTATTTTCAAAAAAAACATATCAAATTATTCACTATAAAACAAATTTTTTTACTTTCCAAAACCACTTTTTTTATTTTCCTATATCAATCATTTATTTATCTATTTTTAAATAATAAACAGTGCCATGCAATTTTTTTGTTGGGGAATGTGATGGGTTTGCCAAATGACTTCTTAAAGTATATAAGTTGAAGGATTCAAATTAATTTGGACCCACAATATAAGAACTATATCCACTTACTAATCAAGATGATTCCGTCATGAGACCATTTATTAGTTAGTCTTTTTCTTCTTCTTCTTCTTCGAAGCAGCATAGGAGTTATTGGAGTCATTTAATCCGTGTAGTTTACATAGACAAGACTTGGAAAAAGAAGACGAAGAGAAGACTTGAGAATTAATTAACACAATTTACTTCAAGTCAATTACGCACGTGCTCTAGCTGCTTTCATATTAAGTGCACAAAACTTTATGTGACAGCCTATAAAATAGAAATGTTATTCAGTATTTTTAATATATTGTCTATTTTTTAGTATCTTTTTTAATCTTTTGCCTTTTATTTTTATTATCTTTTAAAAAAAGGTAAATGTGAATATGTTACATATATAGACAAAATATTAAGAAATAGACACTTAAAAATGCTTAACATTTCTCTAAAGGCCAAAGGGGAATGATACAGCCCCAACTTGGGGCCAACTTTTACCTTATTTTTTAATTTTAAAAATAAAAAATAAAAAAGTTTCTGAAGTAATAATTTTTAATTTGGTCCTCCTTTTATTTGGTATTTTTTAAAAAAATAAAAATTGTATTTTTCTTCATAGCAATGACCATTTTTTTAAACATTTGGTCATTATTTTAAAAATACCAAATAAAAGAACGGCCAAAATAAAACTTATTGCTTTAGAAACTTTCTAATTTTTAAATTTTAATTTTTAAAAAAATTTGGCCATTTAATCCGTGTAGTTTAGGAAGAGTAGACTTGGAAGAAGAATACAAAGAGAAACTTGGAAGAAGAAATTAAGATATGAAGACTTGAGAATTAACACAATAAAATTCAAGTCAAGCATGTGCGATCTAGCTGCTTTCATATTAAGTGCACAAGACTTTGTTTAGGAAAAAAGAAAAAGAAAAAGTGCACAAGACTTTATGTGACGGCCAATATAAAATTGAAATGTTATTTAGTTTTGTTAATTGTCTATTTTTTAGTATTTCTTTATTGTTCTTTTTCTTTTTATTTTTATTACTTTTTTAAAAAAGATAAATGAGAATATAGACAAAAATATTGAGAAATAGACACTTAAAAATACTTAACATTTCTCTAAAAGTAATCTTAATACTTGTCTTTAAAGTCTTCTTGGGACTAATGGAATTTAATTAAGGACAGAAGTTTTGAGGAAATTTCCTTGAATTTATTCTAATAAATGTTAAGTGTCCATTGACATATGAGAGGCATATTTTTTTATTTATTTTTTAAACATTCTTAACAATTATTTATTGCTTTTCTACTAACTTAAGGGTACATAAATTTTCTACAAACTGATTTTAAGGAAATTTTTATATAATTTAAGGACCCAAACATTCATTTTTGAGGAACCCAAACATATTAGAAGACGTTTAACATTTATTAGAGTGAGTTGAAGAAAATTTCCTCAAACTAATTCAGAAAAAATTGGTTTTCTTCAATTAATTAAGTGAGAGAAGAATTTTATTTAATTAAGGATAAATATATAATAACACATCGGGTTCATCCTTCAGAATTTTAAAATGCATAGGTGTTTTTTTCGAAAATTCACTCCCTGGGTCATTGAAAACTACAATAAATCTACGCTGTTGTTGCTGTTAATAATCAAGTTAATCTGACCCAAAACGACTGCTTTGTTTGATTAAAATATTAATTTTTTTAAAAAATTAAAATCTAAAAAAAAAGAAAGAGAGAGAACGGTGGTGGCAATTGGGGTGGCTGCTATCTTAGGGGGTGACCAACCACTATGCGACTGCTTTTAAACATTTGGTCATTATTTAAAAATACCAAATAAAGAAAGACCAAAATAAAAATTTTGCTTTAGAAACTTTTTAATTTTTACAATATAAAATTGAAATGTTATTTAGTTTAAGGAAATTTTTATATAATTTAAGGACCCAAACATTCATTTTTGAGGAACCCAAACATATTAGAAGTCGTTTAACATTTATTAGAGTGAGTTGAAGAAAATTTCCTCAAACTAATTCAGAAAAAATTGGTGTTCTTCAATTAATTAAGTGAGAGAAGAATTTGATTAAATTAAGGGTAAATATATAATAACACATTGGGTTCACCCTTCAGAATTTTAAAATGCATAGGTGTTTTTTTCGAAAATTCACTCCCTGGGTCATTGAAAACTACAATAAAATTCATGCCGTCAGTGTTTCGTTAACTGCCGTTAACGGACCCAAAACGCACCGTTTTGTTTGATTAAAATATTAATTTTTTTAAAAAAATTAAAATCTAAAAAAAAAAAGAAAGAGAGAGAACGGTGGTGGCAATTGGGGTGGCTGCTATTCTTAGGGGTGACCGAACCAATTTCTAAGTGACCGTTTTAAACATTTGGTCATTATTTAAAAAATACCAAATAAAAGAAAGACCAAAATAAAAAATTTTGCTTTAGAAACTTTTTAATTTTTAATTTTAAAAAAAATTTGGCCATTTAATCCGTGTAGTTTACGAAGAGTAGACTTGGAAGAAGAATACAAAGAGTAGACTTGTAAGAAGAAATTAAGATATGAAGACTTGAGAATTAACGCAATAAAATTCAAGTCAAGCATGTGCGATCTAGCAGCTTTCATATTAAGTGCACAAGACTTTGTTTAGGAAAAGAAAAAGTGCACAAGACTTTATGTGACGGCCAATATAAAATTGAAATGTTATTTAGTTTTGTTAGTTGTCTATTTTTTAGTATTTCTTTATTGTTCTTTTTCTTTTTCTTTTTATTACTTTTTTAAAAAAGATAAATGAGAATATAGACAAAAAATATTGAGAAATAGACACTTAAAAATGCTTAACATTTCTCTAAAAGTAATCTTAATACTTGTCTTGAAAGTCTTCTTGGGACTAATGGAATTTAATTAAGGACAGAAGTTTCGAGGAAATTTCCTTGAATTTATTCTAATAAATGTTAAGTGTCCTTTGACATATGAGAGGCATATTTTTTTATTTATTTTTTAAACATTCTTAACAATTATTTATTACTTTTCTACTAACTTAAGGGTACATAAATTTTCTACAAACTGATTTTAAGGAAATTTTTATATAATTTAAGGACCCAAACATTCATTTTTGAGGAACCCAAACATATTAGAAGTCGTTTAACATTTATTAGAGTGAGTTGAAGAAAATTTCCTCAAACTAATTCAGAAAAAATTGGTGTTCTTCAATTAATTAAGTGAGAGAAGAATTTGATTAAATTAAGGGTAAATATATAATAACACATTGGGTTCACCCTTCAGAATTTTAAAATGCATAGGTGTTTTTTTCGAAAATTCACTCCCTGGGTCATTGAAAACTACAATAAAATTCATGCCGCCAGTGTGTCGTTAACTGCAGTTAACGGATCCAAAACGCATTGTTTTGTTTGATTAAAATATTAATTTTTTTAAAAAAATTAAAATCTAAAAAAAAAAAGAAAGAGAGAGAACGGTGGTGGCAATTGGGGTGGCCGTTTGGCCTTAGGGGGTGACCGAACCACCCCCAAGTGACCGTTTTTAAACATTTGGTCATTATTTAAAAAATACCAAATAAAAGAAAGACCAAAATAAAAATTTTGCTTTAGAAACTTTTTAATTTTTAATTTTAAAAAAAATTTGGTCATTTAATCCGTGTAGTTTACGAAGAGTAGACTTGGAAGAAGAATACAAAGAGTAGACTTGTAAGAAGAAATTAAGATATGAAGACTTGAGAATTAACGCAATAAAATTCAAGTCAAGCATGTGCGATCTAGCAGCTTTCATATTAAGTGCACAAGACTTTGTTTAGGAAAAGAAAAAGTGCACAAGACTTTATGTGACGGCCAATATAAAATTGAAATATTATTTAGTTTTGTTAGTTGTCTATTTTTTAGTATTTCTTTACTGTTCTTTTTCTTTTTCTTTTTATTACTTTTTTAAAAAAGATAAATGAGAATATAGACAAAAATATTGAGAAATAGACACTTAAAAATGCTTAACATTTCTCTAAAAGTAATCTTAATACTTGTCTTGAAAGTCTTCTTGGGACTAATGGAATTTAATTAAGGACAGAAGTTTTGAGGAAATTTGAATTTATTCTAATAAATGTTAAGTGTCCTTTGACATATGAGAGGCATATTTTTTTATTTATTTTTTAAACATTCTTAACAATTATTTATTACTTTTCTACTAACTTAAGGGTACATAAATTTTCTACAAACTGATTTTAAGGAAATTTTATATAATTTAAGGACCCAAATATTCATTTTTGAGGAACCCAAACATATTAGAAGACGTTTAACATTTATTAGAGTGAGTTGAAGAAAATTTCCTCAAACTAATTCAGAAAAAATTGGTTTTCTTCAATTAATTAAGTGAGAGAAGAATTTGATTAAATTAAGGGTAAATATATAATAACACAATGGGTCCACCTTCAGAATTTTAAAATGCATGGGTGTTTTTTTTCAAAAATTCACTCCCTGGGTCATTGAAAACTACAATAAAATCCCTGCCGTCAGTGTTTCGTTAACTACTGTTAGCGGACAAAAACACATTTTATTTGATTAAAATATTAATTTTTAAAATCTAAAAAAAAAAAAAGAAGAGAGAGAATGGTGGTGGCAACCGGGGTGACCGTTTGGCCTTGGGGGTGACCGAACCACCCCCAAGTGACCACTTTTTAAACATTAAAGTCAATAGGTCATTCTCTTTAGCTGGCAGGTAATTTGGTAATTTGTTGGTATCTACTATCTCTATCCTAGAACACTGAGAACATTTCTAATTTTCTCCAATTTAAACAGTGCGCATTTCTTTTATGTAAACGGTACATTTTTGCCAAAAAATCAAATGACACTTGTCTTCCCATCTTCTTCTTCTACCTTAGATTTGACCTAAAATATCCTAACGCCTGAAACTGCAGTGATGGAAAAAAAATAAATAAATAATGTCGGCGGCCAAGCATGAGTCCATCCTCTTGAAAAATATTTGCCTGTGTAAAATTGATGCCCCCCGATAATCGCTCGATGATTGTTTGAGTGAGCTTTGAAAAAATTCTACCAGAGCAAGGAGGATTTTTAGGAGGTGAGGAGGGGCACTCGACCCCTCTCGACCCCCTCTCCCTCCACCACTGTTGAATTCATGTGAGATGTCAAATATTCTCTCTTTCTATTATTGTGACATGTTCCGTCGCAATGGGAAAAGAAGACTTCATCAAAAGTTGAAGTTTGAAAGTGAAACCACCGTGAAAACAATAGGGCCTTGAATTCATGTAAGATGTCAAATATTCTCTCTTTCTATTATTGTGAGATGTTCTGCCTTTTAGTTTTTCAAGACTTATTTTACATTAGAGTTGCATGATAGTTATATGATATGTAAATAGATAAAGTTAATATAAAAAAATTAGAAGAGTCATTTATATCTTATAAATATCAATGTGAGCAAGTTCTGTTATTACGTTGAATATTCTTCTTCCTATTTTGCCTTTTCTCTTTGTGAGTGTCGTTTCCAATTTTCAACACTCTGCTTGCAAAATTCTCCACCCCTCCTCTTCACATGCGAAACTTGTTGAGAAATTGACAATAAATTGACAACTAATTTCCCCACAGCCCTTATGCGAAAAACAAGTTTAAAATGAAAATACACGAGAACACACACAAGAGCGGTAAATAGTATTTTTCTAAGAGTGAGCAAAAACACTAAAAATGTAATTTTTATGTGAGTATGAGAGATACACTGTGTGAGTGGAATCGGCCGATTCACATTTTGTTCATTCTTGTGATATAGTGAATATATTTGGTGTGCTCGATGGATGTAGGCAGTATTAGCTGAACCACATATAAATTCTTGTCTTGTGATCTTGTGTATATTTGTGTGTGTTTATAGTAATGAAAGTACACGTATATGTTCTATCTAAGAAAGATTGGGTTTTAAGTGAGACCGGTGTGACTTCTCCAATCTTACTTGGGAATATACTGAGATGTATCTTTGGTAAAATATTGTTTACCGCACTGGTGTGTGTTCTCATATATTTTCATTTCAAACTTGTTTTTCGCATAAGGGCTATGGGGAAATTGGTTGTCAATTTATTGTCAATTTCCCAACAATTGGTATCAGAGCCAAGGTTACGGAAAAATGCAGTCTTTGAAGTTTGGGATTGAAAGGTTTGATGGGAAAATGAACTTTGGCTTGTGTCAAATACAAGTCAAAGACATTCTAATCCAATCTGGGTTACACAAAATATTGGGGGGGTGTACCCGCCTCTAGTTCTAGTGATGATTTTGGAAAATCCAATACTAGTGAAGTAGATTGGGAGGATTTGGATATGAGGGTGGCAAGTTCCATTCGGCTATGTCTGGCTAAGAACGTTATTGCTAATGTGCAAGGAACGACAAAAGAGCTTTGGGAGAAGCTCGAGGAGATGTATTAACAAAGGGAGTCTCTAACCGGGTGTACCTGAAGGAGCAGTTTCATACATTGCGAATGGTTGAGGGTACAACTATTTCAGATCATTTGAGTGTTCTCAATGGAATCGTCTTTGAACTTGAAGCTTTGGAAGTTCAAATGGATGATGAAGATAAGGCCTTGAGGCTTATTTGGTCTCTTCCGTCTCCCTATGAACATATGAAGCCAATTTTGATTCATGGGAAGGAGAAGATTTTCTCGAAGTTACGAAACTCGGAGGAAAGAGTGGTGGACATAAATCTACACCTGAAAACTCGGCGTTGGCAATTACAAGTTGGAAGAAAAAGAACCCTATGAAGGGAAAACTTGTATGCTTGGGGTGTGGGCAATCTGGTCACTTTAAAAGAAATTGTCCAAAAGGAGGAGCAGGTTCGGCAAATTGCTCCAAAGATGCTAATACTATTTCTCTCACTGCAATGGGAGATGATGATTCTGATAATGCTCTTTGATAAGGTCGGGCATGTACATCCTCTGACATGACTGCTAAAAATATCAAGATAATGGATATGTTGTATTAGAGGGTCCACATTTGCATATAGGATATTGGTTTGGTCTTTGATGTCAGGTATGTGGTGGAAAAGGGTGTCAATGGCTGATGAACTTCCGGGGAAACCAAACATGGAAGTTGCACCATATTTTTCAGCATGATTTTTTTTTCTTTGACATGTGCCGAAAATGAAAAATTCTTAGAATGGTTTTTTTTTTTGTAAACGAACCATATATAGAAAAACTAGCGAACTACAAAGCTTAAGAAAAGGAAATGGGAGGAAAAGGTGGATTTTTTCCACTACAAATGGGGATGGAGCTAGGGGGAGTTTAAGGAGGGAATGCAGCCATGGAGAACCTTGTCCGGCACTATATGCCACATAATAGGCACAAAAGTTAGCACTTCTATTTATCTTTCTTGCCTCCCACAAAAAGTAGGAAGAAAAGATAGAGAGAGTATCCTTAATAATAAGATCAATGTTCCAATCCATTACACAAGAAGGATTTTGTAAAGAAGAAATAACAACAGAAGAGTCCCCTTTTAATTCTAAGTTTATGTGCTATTTATGATGGAGCATGATAATTATTGAAAGAATTATGACTGTTGGTGAAAATAGTGATTTGTATGGCATCTCAAGGTATGGGGATGAGCATTCTCAAGATGCGGACATGATATTTTAGGTGGAGTTTGTGAAATTCAAGTCATGGTGAAAATAATTGTTGTGGATGACTTGGAATTCCACAAGCAGTGGCGGAGGGAGAGGGGATCGAGAGGGGTCAAGTGCCCCTCCTCACCATCCAAAAATCCCCCTTGCTCCGATAGAATTTTTTGAAGCCCACCCTCAAACAATCATCGAGCGATCATCAGGGGGCATCAATTTTACATAGGCAAATATTTTTCAAGAGGATGGACTCACGCTTAGCCGCTGACGTTATTTTATTTTATTTTTCCATCACTGTAGTTTCAGGCATTAGGATATTTTAGGTCAAATGTAAGGTAGAAGAAGGAAGATGGGAAGACAAGTGTCATTTGATTTTTGGCAAAAACGCATTGTTTACATAAAAGAAATGCGCACTGTTTAAATTGGAGAAAATTAGAAATGCTCTCAGTGTTCTAGGCTTGAGATAGTAGATACCGACAAATTACCAAATTACCTGCCAGCTAAAAAGAATGACCCATTGACTTTAATATTTTTTATTTATTTTTTTGAAGTGGGCATTGATAAAGTTATAAACGTTGAAACTTCAAACAAGTTATTGAAAGTTTGAAATGATTTTTTTTTTTTTCTAAGAGCAGACTTTAAATCCTTTGTTATTATATTTCTTCCGGGTAGTCAAATTTGTCAACAAAAAAAAAAGTTTTAGGTATGTAATCAGACTTTAACATTGATTAAACTTTTATATTTATATTGCTATTTTAAATTAATAGTTTATGAATATATATATATATAGTTTTTGACAACTTTTTGTTATGTATTTTATTTATATTTTCATATAATTGTAATTACTTAAAATTATAAAGAAAAAAAGTAATGATTTCATTATTTTCTAATAAAATTCTAAACGAGCTTGTGCATTGGTAGATATAGCATACTTGCTAGTAAATCATTGCTTAAGAAAAAAAAAATTGAATACCATCATTGTGATAGTGACCAATTAAATCTGAAGAACATATGAAGACTTGTCGATGAAAATAAAATAAATTAATGTAAGGTATGACACAATAATTTGTAAGTTACATTTATATGTTTTAAATAATGATTAAATTTGTTGAATTGTTTATTTATTTCATTAGTTATATTATTTAATATTTTTAATTAATTTTTGTTTAACATCAGTTTTCTTTTCATTAAAAAAAAAAAATGACCCCTCTAACCCAAATTTCTTGCTCCGCCATTGTCCACAAGTCAATATTGATGGCCATATTAATTCCAACGAAAGAGCTCCTTGGAGCTGGCACCACATGGGCTAAAGTAAGCCATTTTTGTTGACAAAATGGATGAAAGAAGAAAGCTGGTGAATGGAAGTCGATGGCCATCAAAGCTTGAAGGAGAAAAATTTCAGCATGCCCAATTAATATTGCAGCATACCCACTTAATATTGCAGGATGTTGGCAACTTTAATGGGCTAAAGGAGCATGTTTTTTCCTTCTCTCGTTTGAAGGAAGAAGCTGGACACCATGAGCCTATAAATAGGCACCTCCGTAAGCTTGAAAAGACACACCAAAAGTTTGAGAGCAAGAGAAGAAAGACTTGAGAAAGAGAGTTTTTCAAGGAGAGAGCACAAAAAATACAGAGTGTAGTATTTTTCTGAGAGTTTTGTGCGGAAATTGACAGTAAATTGACAACCAATTTCCCCACAAAACTCTTATCCCATTTCATGCACCTCTTACTCCAACACTGACCAACTCCACCGCCACCAACTCCTACTCTTTCACCACCATGTCGGCAGATAATTTCTTCCGGCGGGAGCTGCATCCTCTGCTTGTCTTTCTATTCTTTTTCAACCTGACATCTTTCTCCAAATCCGACGAGCTCCAGCCCCTTCTAGAATTCAAGTCGGCTCTACAAAAATCAAACCCCAATGTTTTCAGTTCGTGGACCCCAGGTAACTCAACATGCGGCTTCAGTGGAATTGTATGCAACTCCAACGGGTATGTCACAGAAATCAATCTCCCCCAACAAAATCTATCTGGGATTCTTCCATTTGATTCAATATGCAAGCTTCAGGCGCTAGAGAAACTCTCTCTGGGCTTCAATTTTTTGCATGGTGGCATCTCTGAGGATTTGAAGAATTGCACTAGTTTGCAACAGTTAGATTTGGGTTGTAATTCATTTTCTGGGGAAGTGCCTGATTTGTCTTCTTTAGGCAAATTGAAGTTACTGAGTTTAAACACCAGTGGACTTTCTGGGCAATTTCCATGGAGATCGTTGGAAAATCTTACAAGTCTCACTTTCTTAAGCCTCGGCGACATTGTCTTTGAAAAAAGTCCTTTCCCTGTGGAGGTCTTAAAGCTTGAGAAATTGTACTGGCTTTACCTGTCAAACTGTAGCCTCGAAGGACGAATTCCAGAGGGTCTAGGAAACCTTACTCTGCTCGAAAATCTTGAGCTTTCTTGGAACCAATTTTCCGGTGAAATCCCCGGTGATATTGTAAAACTCAAGAATCTTTGGCAACTCGAGCTTTACTTTAATTTCTTGACCGGAACACTGCCGGTGGGAATTGGAAATCTTACGAGTCTTGTAAATCTTGATGTGTCTAACAATAGCCTCCAAGGAAATATATCTGAGGTGAGATTCTTGACGAAGATTGCTTCTCTACATCTCTATGAGAATCAGTTCACAGGGGAGATTCCTGAAGAGCTTGGCGAGTTCAATAAGCTTGTGGGATTCTCAATCTACGCGAACAAGTTTACGGGTCCTCTTCCTCAAAAGCTTGGCTCCGGTGCCGACTTTGTTTACATTAATGCTCGAGAGAATTTTTTGACAGGTCCTATACCGCCTGACATGTGCAAGAAAGGAAAAATGATTAGTTTGATTCTGCGACAGAACAGGTTCACCGGTGGAATCCCAAAAAACTACGCGAATTGTATGACGCTAAAGTATCTTAATATTGGTAACAATCAGATCAATGACACCTTTCCCTCTAGGTTGGTTTGCAATCTGAGTTCACTTGAAGAACTTAATTTGTCCTATAACAACTTGAGTGGTATGCTTCATCCATGTTTAGGAAACTTCAGTTCTCCTTTGTCAGTGCTTCAACTAAAGCAACATTTCCATGGCACCATCCCAAAAACCTGGGCAAGGGGAAGCAACTTCAGGATGATTGACTTAAGTGAAAACCAATTCCAAGGTGAGTTACCAAGATCTATGGCCAACTGTCTCATGCTTGAGTATCTTCATGTTGGTAACAATGAGATCAATGATACCTTTCCTGGTTGGGAGCTCTTTCTCGATTGAAGGTTCTTGTCCTCCGTTCTAATTTATTCCAAGGTGCAATAAAGAGTCCTGAAATCAATAATACATTCCCAGAGTTGCATATCATTGATCTCTCTCAAAATAGTTTCTCTGGAAATTTGCCCACAGAGTATTTCCGACATTGGAATGCCATGAAAGTTGTTGGTGCAAATGAATTGAAATACATGGAGGTGAATATAAGAAGAGTCGTCGGGTTGAATAGCTTCATCCAATACGCAATTGTAATTACAAACAAAGGCATAATGTTGAAGTATGAGAGAATCCCAGATGCGTTTAGGGTCATTAATTTCTCATACAATAGATTTGATGGTGAAATTCCAGAACTTGTGGGGAGTCTTAAAGGACTTCATTTGCTAAATCTATCCAATAATGCTTTCACTGGTCTTATCCCATCATCCTTAGGGAACTTGACAAATCTAGAATCAATGGACCTTTCCCAAAACAAGTTATTTGGAGAGATACCTGCACAACTAACCCAACTCTTTTTCCTTGCATACTTTAATGTCTCCAACAACAATCTCACAGGACTTATACCACATGGACATCAATTTGACACATTTCAGAATAGCTCATTTGGAGGTAATTCAGATTATGTGAAGCCCACTATCAAAGAAATGTGGAGATTTCAATTACACTCCAACTCCACCTTATCCCTTTGAAGAGAATCAAAGCTCAAAGTCTCCATTTGAATTTGGGTGGAAAGTAGTCGCCATAGGATATGGATGTGGATTTGTCATAGGAGTTGTTATTGGGCAAATTGTTATTACAAGGAAGTATGGTTGGTTTGTGAAGATTTTTGAAAAGATGTAGCAAACTCGAAGACTAGTGATTTGGAGAAGGCCATAAATTTGGATTTAGCTAAATAAATTGTTTTGGAAAAGTATAAATGTCTATGTTTCTAGCATTATTATAGGATGCTTGATGGAATTGTAAGCGTATAAAAATTTCAATGTAATGTCTTACTATTTGTGTGTGAGTTTGTATCTGTTGTGCGTGTGTGTTTTACTTACATTAAAAGAATCTTGTTTGTTTGTTGGCTCGGTTCCTAGTTTGTGTCATGTAAATTAGAAGCCATTGATGAATGAATCAGCAAAGTGTGTAAAGGTAAATCTTCAACAAGCTGGGAACCCACGTATGAGAAAATCTCTCGCTAACCCCGTTATTCTTCATCAACTTTTCCTATAGGAAACTTCTTTTTTTAAAAAACAAAACAAAAAAAACAAACGCATGACTGCCTCTCTCTCATCCCTCTTCCTCTGTTTCTCAATCTCTCTTTGTGTGCATTTCTCTCTGTTTTTATCACATCGCTATCTCTCTCTCTTTTTCTTCTCTTTTTGTGACGATACCCTTCACTGACAAGGAGTCGAGCTCCACCCACTTCACAAAAGCCAAAAGGTAAATGAATTGAAGCTTTTGTTTGTGGGTATTTTTGAAGCTTATGTGAATGAATTGATTTATTACCGAAAGTTTTAAGGAAAATTTGAAGCTTTATGGGTATTTGATTACCGCTAGATTACGGCTCAAGAGTTAAAGATCTTTTTTTATGTTATTGACGGAAACTCGATATGGTTCCAATTCAAATTATGATAACTACTACGATACAGAGGGGACATTGTAACTCCAATATGGGTTGGTAGCTTCCAAATAAAAGAAATTCAATAGCAGGGAAACCTGGGAAGAGTGGGTGAAGCAGTCCAAGAGGATAGGAAGGGCTGTAATGCAGCGTTGCTTTCAGGAAATTTTCCTTAAATGATTGGGAGGATATCTTAAGGAAGGGGATTGGGGAATGGAGGATATCCACTTCCAACGAACTCTAATTTTCTGTTTTCTTATATGACACTAAGGCTCCGTTTGTTTTGCCGTAAAATGATTTACAAAAAATGTTTGATGTATTTTTGGGTGTTTGATTTTATTTGGTTGGCAATTCAAGCGGGTGGTATTTTTTGTTTTATTTTGCTTTATAGCATAGTGTTCTTGATGAACTCTAATTGCTTTATAGCATATACATTCGATCTTTTAAACATCATTTTTCCATCAAATTATTTACACTTTAAAATTATCATACAATATTGGATTTTTGCTCATCCTTTATATAAAAGAAAATAGTACATTAATCCTTCACATAGATTCTCTTATCATATTCATATATATATATATAAAAAGTTTTAGAGAGCCTAGAATTGTCATAATGTCCTCAATCGCTTATATTATAAAGTATTCTAGAATTGTCTTCGCTTTTAAATGTTAACTTTAATAAGATAACAATTAAAACGTAGGTTTTATTTATAATGATTGAATTGTCTAAATAAAGAAAACAAAAGGTTTTCAAATTCTCTCTTTCTCCTATCTAATTTTCTTTTCATATTCTCTTGCTTTATACTTTTATCTTAATGTGAGACAATTAAAACATAGAGTTTTATTTGTAATATATTAAATTGTCTAATGAAGAAAACAAAGGTTCACAATTCTCTATTTTTCTTCTTACTTTCCTTTATATTATTTGGAATGCATTATTAATTGATATCTTAATGAAGAAAACAAAAGATCTCATCTTTCTCTATTTTTCTTTTTATCTTCTCTTGCTTTCTCTTTATATTTCAATGTGAGACAATTAATTTAGTATTCATTTAATTGATATCTTAATGAAAAAAACAAAAGGTTCCTAAATTCTTTCTCTGTGCTTATGTTTCTTTTTTCCTCTCTTGCTTTTTATTTATATCTCAATGTTTCTTTGTAAATTTCACTCTCAATTCAGGAAAAAGACGAGAGAAATGTAGAGAGAGAGTTTCCAATCGTTGTTTCTCAATGGAAAATTATACTACGGTTCTTTTCTTTTCTTGCTAGAATATTTATTTTACATTATATTAGTATTATCATTTTATATGTTTTTGTATCTTTATTTTTGGTACTTATGTTTTTTCATTTTGTTTTTGTCCCTTATATTTTTTTTCTTTTCTTTTTAATTTTCTCTTATTTTACTTTCTATTTTATATCAATCAATTTCAGAAAAAGACAAGAGAAAGAGTTTCTATTCGTTGTTTCTCAATGAAAAATTATAGTCGAGTTTTTGCTCGGAGAGAACCTAGAATTGCGATACGTGTCCTCAATCGGTTATATTAGAAAGTACCAAGAATTGTGACACATTGCATTGTAAATGTTAGCCTATTAATAAGATAATTAAAATGCAGGGGTTTTATTTATAATGCATTAAATTGTCTAAATGAAGAAAACAAAAGGTTTTCAAATTCTCTCTTTTTCTCTCTTTATCTAATTTTCTTTTCATCTTCTCTTCCTTTATGTTTTTAACTTAATGTGAGACAATTAAAATGTATAGGTTTTATTTGTAATATATTTAACAGTCTTAATGAAGAAAACAAAAGGTCACAAATTCTCTTACCTAGAATTTGTGTTTTAGATTTTAGCCTTTTAGTGAGACAATTAAAACATAAAGGTTTTATTTGTAATATATTTAATTGTCCCAATGAAGAAAACAAAAGGTTCACAAATTCTCTCTTTATTTTTCGTTTTATCTTCTCTTGCTTTCCCTTTATATTATTTGGAATGCATTTAATTGATATCTTAATGAAGAAAACAAAAGATCTCTCTATCTTTCTCTATTTTTCTTTTTATCTTCTCTTGCTTTCTCTTTATATTTCAATGTGAGACAATTAATTTAGTATGCATTTAATTGATATCTTAATGAGGAAAACAAAAGGTTCCCAAATTCTTTCTCTATGTTTATTTTTCTTTTTTCCTCTCTTGCTTTCTATTTATATCTCAATGTTTCTTTGTAAATTTCACACTCAATTCAGGAAAAAGATGAGAGAGAGTTTCCAATCGTTGTTTCTCAATGAAAAATTATACTACAGTTCTTTTCTTTTCTTTTCTTGCTAGAATATTTTATTTTACATTATATTAGTATTGTCATTTTATATGTTTTTGTATCTTTATTTTCAGTGCTTATATTTTTTTCATTTTGTTTTTGTCCCTAATTTTTTTTTTCTTTTGTTTTTTAATTTTCTCTTCTTTTACTTTCTATTTTATATCAATCAATTCCAAGAAAGGACTAGAGAAAGTTTCTATTCGTTATTTCTCAATGAAAAATTATACTATAATTATTTTCTTTCTTTCTTTCTTTTTCCTATAATAGTTATTTTCAATTTTCTGATCAATGTTTCTCAATGAAAATTATACTATAGTTATTGTTTTTATTTTGTTTTGCTAGAATAGTTATTTTCTTATTTTTGTTATTATTATTATTTTTTTACTTTATTTCCAATGCTTATGCTCTTCCATTTTTTTTTACCCTTATTTTTTTTTCTAATTTATATATTATTTTTTATTCAAATAATTACTTTTATTTTTTGTAGATTTTACATTGAATTCAGAAAATAATAGTGAGAGAGTTTCTTTTCGTAGAAACTCAAATTTTCCAATATATTTCACACTCAATTTTCCAATATACTACGGTTCTTTTCTTTTCTTTTCTTGCTAGAATATTTATTTTACATTATATTAGTATTGTCATTTTATATGTTTTTGTATATTTATTTTCAGTGCTTATGTTTTTTCATTTTGTTTTTGTCTCTTATATATTTTTTTTCTTTTTTAATTTTCTCTTCTTTTATTTTCTATTTTATATTAATCAATTCCGGAAAAAGACAAAGAAAGAGTTTCTATTCGTTGTTTCTCAATGAAAAATTATACTATAATTATTTTCTTTCTTTCTTTTTTTTTCCTATAACAATTATTTTCAATTTTCCATCAATGTTTCTCAATGAAAAATTATACTATAGTTTTTTTTTTTTTTTTTGTTTTGTTTTGCTAGAATAGTTATTTTCATATTTTCGTTATTATTATTTTTTTTTACTTTATTTCCAATGCTTACGCTCTTCCATTTTTTTTTACCCTTATTTTTTTTTTCTAATTTATATATTATTTTTTATTCAAATAATTACTTTTCTTTTTGTAGATTTTACATTGAATTCAAAATAATAGTGAGAGAGTTTCTTTTTAGAAACTCAAATTTTTCAATATATTTCACACTCAATTTTTCAATCGTATAAATTTTTTTTTTTATTTGCTCTTCTATATGTCTTAAAATTAGTTTCTTTTACTTTTATATATGTGAAGGATGGTTGAAAAAAAAACATTTATTTTCCATTATATTAGTATTGTCATTTTATTTTTTTTTATCTTTATTTTCGTGCTTATATTCTTCTATTTTTGTTTTTGTCCCATATATTTTATTTTTCTTCTTTTACTTTCTATTTATATCAATCAATTCCAAAAAGACAAGAGAGATAGATTCTATTCATTGTTGCTCAATAAAAATTATATCAGAACTATTTTTTTTTATATTATTTTCCTATAACAATTCTTTTCAATTTTCCAATCTTTATTTATCATTGAAAAATTATACTACATTTTTTGTTTTGCTGGAATAGTTATTTTCAATTATATTAATATTTTCATTTTTTATCTTTATTTCCGGTGCTTTTGTTCTTTCATATTTTTTTTGGACCCTTTTTTCTTTCTTTCTAATTTATATATTATTTTTTTATTCAAATGATTTTTTTTCTTTTGTAAATTTTATATTAAATTCAGAAATAATAGTGAGAGTTTCTTTTCGTGGAAACTCAATTTTTCCAATATATTTCACATTCAATTTTCCGATCATAGATTTTTTTTGCCTTTCTTTTCCTATATGTCTTAAAATTAGTTTCATTTTCTTATATTTGTAGATTTCATTGGAACTGAGAAAAATATACGAAAAAGATAGTTCTTTTTTATTATATTAGTATTTTTAAAAAATTAAACTACCAACATTCTTTTATTTACAAAATTAGTAAATATAACTGTAATCAGATATCAACAAACTTATATATTTTAGAATATTTCTTTATTTTTGTCAGTGTAATGGTAAAATTTCTCAAAGAATTTGTTTATGAGGAGAAAGTTCAACTCTTGAGAGACAAAAGTTTACCACAATGGATTGTGTAGTGGAAGAGGAGTGGTATCATTGTTGGAATATAATGATTAATCAATCATTTTCTATAATTGATTAATCTAGGTTTTTATTTTGAATTTTTTGCCTTTATATTTCATTTTAAACTACATATATGGAAACAAATATTTAACATGTTTCAATTTATAAGAAATAAAATTTATGAATTTTTAAATTTATTGGATATGTGGGTTTATGCTATTAAGTAAAACTATGGTTTAAAATGATCTTATGAACATTTGTCATTTTTTTTTTGTAGCTAATTTGTTAATTAAGAGAAGAAAATAAAATTTGTTGTTTATAATCTTTTAAAGATTTTTTTGACTTAACTATATATATGTATAAAATAATAATAATAACCCGGCACATAGCGCGGGGTCTAAGCTAGTTTTATTAATTTCTCACTCCAAACTCTGCTTCTTTCCTTTTTTTTTAATCTAATCAATGGGGATGGGGAAAAGGGAATTACATTGAAAATAAACAGAAAATGGGTGGGCAACTCTGCTTCTCTCCTTAATTATTTTTTCTTTAAGCTTAAAGGAAGAATAAAAAATAAGTCATTCTCTAAAATAAAGAATAAAAAGCCTTTATTCCCTTAACAAGAAGTCTAGTTGGAGGCTAAGAGACATATTATAACAAATTACATCATTCGCATAGGAAATTAAGTGTAGGAGCTGCTTTTGAAAATTAATTGGAAGCCGCAAGAATTTGCAAGTAAATATAAATTCTTTGTTTGCTTTCAAACCAGCCTGATGCCTTGCGTATCCTACATTAGAGGTAACGGTGCTGGGGATGTTCCTCCAGCTGGTTGCTGCAGTAAGATTGTTGCCGTCAACAACGCTGCGTGGTGCTGATGTGCATGATGATGGCATTTTACTAACTGTATGATGTTAGAGTACCTCTATGTTGGTAAGAATCAAATTAATCAATGATACATTTCCCTTTTGGTTCGTAAATCTTTCTTGGTTTGAAGGTTCTCCTCCATCATTCTAATGCATTCTAAGGTGCAATAAAGAGTCTTGAAATCAATTATACATTCTCGAAGTTTTGTAAAATTGATCTCTCTCAAAACAATTTGTCCGAAAATTTGCCCGCAGAGTATTTCTTGCATTGGAATTCAATCCATGAAAGTTGTTTGTGCAAATCATGTTGATATACATGCAGGCGATTTTTTGCAGAGACAGGCAGGGTGGTTCTTTCCATTACAAATTTACAATGAAAAGTAAAGACAGTTGGAGTATGACTGTATGAGAGAATAATCTAAGATGTGCTCACGTTCATTGATTTCTTAAGATTAGATTTGAAGGAGAAATTTCAGAACTCATGGGGAGTCTTAAAGAATTTCATTTGCTAAATCTTTCCAGTAATGTTCTCACCAGTCTTAACCCATCATCCTTATGGAACTTGACACATATTGAATCAATGAACCTTTCTCAAAACAAGTTTTTTGGAGAGATACATCAACTAATACAACTCTTTTTCCTTGCGTTCTTTAATGTATCCAACAACCGTCTCACAAGACTTATACCACATGCAAATCAATTTGATACATTTCAGAATAGTTCATTTGGAGGCAATCCAAGATTGTATGGAAGCCCATTATCAAAGAAATGTAGAGATTTCAATTATACACCAACTCCGTCTTCTCCCTATGAAGAAAATCAAAGCTCAAAGTCTCTATTTGAATTTAGTTAGAAAGTAGTTGCCATAGAGTATGTATGTGGATTTATGATTGGAGTTATTATGGGGCACACTGTGATTGCAAGAAAATACGATTGGTTTGTGAAAATTTTGGAAGGATGCAAAACAAGAAAAATGGTGAATTGAAGAAAGTCTCAAATATAAATTTAGTTAAACAAAATGTTTTAGGAAAAATTTAAATGTCTACGTTTTTAGCATTATTGTATGGTGCTTGGTGGAATTGTAAACCTATAAAAAAATTCAATGTAATATTGTGTGTGTGAGTTTGCATGTGTTTGTGTTTGTTTGTTTTTCCTTCTTTTAAACAGCAGCCCTTCTTAGTTTTAGATTTGCACTTAAATAGTATTATCATTAAAATAGTTTCTCTCATTCCTGCTGCTTCTCTTTGGCATGCTAGGAACGTGACCAGAAATGAAAACTTTTGCAGCCTCTACATGGCTAAATGGGTCGTGGCCAAAGTCTCCTCTGGCTGCATTCCCAACTTGTTTTCTCATTTTTCTCCCCCCCTTCTTATCACATATGTAGTAGAAAAGATCCACCCCCCTCTCTTCCCCTTTGAGGGTTTTGCTGTAAGTTTGCTGCTTTCTTAGCAGTTGGTTTACAAGAAAAAAAGAAAAAAAAAAACAGCTTTCATTTGTTGGTTTTGTCCTACTTTGTGAATTATTACTGAAAAATGCTAAACAGATAATTATTACAGTTTATGTGGAATTAACGGTTATTTATCAAAGCAAACAATCACCAAAATAAGAACAATCACACAAAAGGATTTTAGTGACGAAGAAAAAACCTTTTAGAAGACGATCTAAAAGTAAAACCTCTCCGGGGTAGCCAAACTCAGGAAATCACTATCAAAAGATTATCCAGAGATTATAGACACTAGGAACACTTACAACCCTATGCAAGCCCTTGACTCTGTAAGATCGACAAGCCTCCAACTCGTCTCCTTACTCACAATCTTCTTCAACGTGATTCTCCTTTACCGGATCCTTCCGATAGAATTACGCCACAAACAACTAACAAAGATCCTCTAAGAGGAACAACAAGGCTCACAATAAAACCTCTCTGGGGTGAAAATTCTCTATTTCTATAGAGATGTATTTATAATAGCCTCACAATCCCTAGACCTAGGACACACTTTGAAATCATTTAAAATCGTTATAGTTACAAGGATGTCCGGACATGTTAATTGGATGTCCGACATGGCCTACGGAGCAAAAAATCTGCTTTTGAATTTGTGTCCGGACACCCTAGTAGCATGTCCGACATGGCGCAGAGGGAGAAAATCGCATTCTGGAAATGATGTCCAGTCTTGATCAACAGCTCCGAATTGATGAAGCATTTGTGGTCCGATTGAGCTGAAACTTTGCAAGCATGTTCATGACACATGAATCCTCATTATGAACGGTGGAGATTGGATTTTAAGATCATTCTATATCAGTGTTTGATCCCGTGAACAGTAACCTCTGCATTTTGGAACCGAATTGAGCCAACAAAAACTAACAAACTCCCTTTGGCAATTCGGTGACAAAACCAATATGTTGAGCCATCCATCATCTCCCCATATTTACTCCCCTTTTGTCACAGAATGACAAAAGGCTCCATGATTCCTGAAACACTTCACAAAACACATCAAACATATGGAGAATAGTAATAAAAGTGTCACCAACACAAAAATACTCATGATCAAAACTTAGAAAATACAAGAAGTATAAAATGCAAGATCATGAAAGACATAAACAAAACTCCCTCAATGCATGACTTAATAAAACAAGAAACTTGAAATGAACAAGGTTTCTCCTCAATAAGTCAAATGAACACACATGATAACACATCAAAGACTCATGAATTTCAGCAATGAATAACCCAAACATGCTCCAAATATGCAAAATATACATGAGACTTGAAATGACAAGAACATTATTTTGTTTAACCCAACAAAGAAAATGTTTCATTCAACCCCCATCCAATGAGAAAATTACCAACTTACAAAATGAGGAGAAAGTTTCACCACCATGAGGTTTTGACAAGTATAACAAATCAAAAGTCAAACTTTATCATACTAGGGTATAGCCACTCTCATCCTATACATATCTCTTTGTAAAACACTTTGCACAAGTTTGACACAATGAAATAAATTCCTTTTTGGAATATGATCTTTTGATTTTATTTGTTTCACTATTTTGTTTCTTTTTTTTCTATGAGAAAGTGTCCTTAAACTTTTGGTGCTGATCACAAAAGAGAAAGCAGAAATTTATAAGCCCTAGGTTCAACTAGCATATGGTCCAAACCTCATGTAGTTACCTAACAAACCTCATATTTAAAATTAAGAAATAACCTCAAATTTAAGCTTAAATGTGCACAAAAGATTAAGCATAGGCAAAATGTACAACGTAAGCTTAGGTTTTAGGTAACCACAAAAAACAAGTCCATTGAAATTTTTTCATCTCATGCATATTAAGAACATTCCAAGACGTAATGAATTAAATCCATAAAGGCAAACATGAGAAATTAATGGACTATCTAGGTGCATAAGACAAAAGAAAAAGAAAACAACAAAATAAAATATTTTTGATTTTTTTCAAAAAAAAAAAAAAAAAAATGCACACAAAAAATTAAACAAAACAAAACAAAGATAACATGCTCTAGGAAATTCAAGGATAAACATGTAAAAACAATCCTAGGCATGTTATTGGCTCACCTAAAATAAGATGAGTTCATTACCACTCCCCTCAATGGGTGAATGGTATCATCCTTCCTAACCCACACTTGAGAAATCTTAGGTCTAGACTGGACTTTGCTCAAACTTATCTAGCCTAGATAGCACTTCTCTCATCATTGTGACCAAACCCTCACTTTCTTTCCTAGATTATGAATTTTTATTCTTATGCATGAGGTTTCAAATCAAAACACTTTAGTCGAATATGACCAACCTTTCCACAATGATGACAAGTGGGCACAAACCTTGAGAAGGTAATTTTCTAGGAGGATGCTTGACTTTATGCTTAGGGTAAGATGCATGATGCTCAAGATAAATTTTTCTTACCTTTCTTACCTTTCATGGAGAGTTGGAAGCACTGCTTGATTTTCTTTCTTAAGAGCAGCTTTGAATTTCCAACAATTTGGTCTAATGTGACCAATAATCCCACAATGGTGACATATATGAACAAACTTAACTTGAGTTTGTTTAATGAAAGGAGTCTTGGAAAAATTAGCCTTGGCTTCTTTAACATTTACAAGCTCAACATTCAAAGACTCATTAGAAACATGTGAAGTAGATGTACCAGATTATCAACAATCATACTAAGCTTGTTAGAAGCAGATTCTTCAATACAAAGAAAGCTTTTTAGATTATCACTAGAAGAATTTCGTGAGAGTTCCTTACAAACATTCAATTCATTCTCAAGTGATAAAGACTTTCAACAAGCACAAATCTTAGATTTCAAAGAATCAATCAAGATATGTGATTTAGACAAATTATTTGCCAAAGATTCTTTCTCAGATTTCAAAGAGTCAATTAAGACATGTGATTCAGACAATTCATTAGTCAATGACTCTTTATCATGCATAACATCTTTAAGTTTACTGAAACCTTGTTATAGGCTTTGAACACTACTTTAAAATCATTATACAATTGTTGAACATTAATCTCATCATCAGAATTAATGAAACTAAATTGAGATGTATTCATGGCAAAAAAAGTCAAAAGATCTCACTCAGGAATTTAATCCAAATAGAGTGAACCCACTCTGATACCAATTGAAAGATACTAAACAGATAATTATCACAGAGTTTATGAGGAACTAATGGATATTTATCAAAACAAACAATCACCAAAATAAGAACAATCACACAAGCATTTTGGTGACGAAGATGAAATTATGGACACTAGGAACACTTATAACCCTATGCAAGCCCTTGACTCTATAAGATCAACAAGCCTCCAACTTGTTTCCTTGCTCACAATCTTCTTCAACATGATTCTCCTTTACCGGATCCTTCTGATAGATTTCTTAATGAAGCGCACAATGAAACTAACAAAATTCTCTACAAGGAACAATTTGGCTCTTGATAAATATTCTCTCTCAATACAGCTTCTCAAAAAACCTAGCCTCTAATTTCGTTCCTCTCTCTCTTGAGTGAGATGTATATATATCGCACGACAAAAACCATAGACATCGACACACTTAAAATCATGGTTTAAGGCCTAAAACTTACAGGGTGTCCGGACAGATTAGTGGGCTATCCGGACAGGGACTTGAGGAGCATAAATTCAATTTCTGGAACCGCTGTTCGGACAGGGAGAAGGCCTTTCCAAACAGGTCTTGCAGAAGGTGAAAACAACATTTTGAAACTTTTGTCAGCCTTTGATCAACAGCTTCAATCAATGAGTATTTATGGTCCGATTGAACTGAAACTTTGTAGAAATGTTCATGACACATGAATACTAATTGTGAAAGTTGGAGATTGGATTATGAGCATTCTATATCAATGTAGCCCATGGACAATAGTCTCTACATTTTGGAACCGAATTGAGCCAACAAAAAAACTAACAACTGTTAAAAAAAAATTTGTAAAACTCAAGTGCATGTTGTTGCAAGTAATAAATTTTTGATAAGACCAAAGTTAATACACAGAGAATAGTAGACACTAAAGCAAAATTTCTATTATCATGCAGAAAAATAAAATGAGTTGGATGTCTTTGTTTTCCACTAAGAAGTGGAGCAACTGAGTGATTAAATTAACAAATTAAATTAAGTGGAACAGTGCTAAAGAAAAATTAATGGGAAAAGCAGTATGCCTTCAAGGATCTATCTAGCATTCTTTTATATGTTCTTGAGACATTATAACTTAATTGGGTAGAAAATCAACTCTCCTAATCAGTAGATTTAACAATAAAGCACTAACTAAAAATAAAGTCGAATGAGCATGAGTTTGATTAAAAATTTGATGCCAATGACATGCTAAGAGAGATTAAGCCTTCACTATAAATTCGAATTATAAAAAATAAACATAGTAAGCATTTGATATAAACAAAAACAATAATGAATTAAAAACTAGTCAACATGAAATATTTCTCAAATTAAAATCGTTCCCTACATTCAATCATTATTCCATGAAAAGCGTATAAAATAATCTCAAGAACACGTAATAAAAATACTAGGTTTCACCCACAATAAGCTACAATTATTATTATTATTATTAGTTAACAGCCCCATTGTCACGTTGCTGCATCTCACTGGGTTGGTTGGTTCCTTCTTTCAAATTATGAGCAAATGATGCTCAGAGACTCCATCAGAGGAACCTTGGCTCCTTCTTCTGGATACATTCCTTAATCTTGGTTAACACCTACAAGAGATGAATTTTAGCATTAATACACTATTTAAGCTTAAGATTAATAATTAAACAATATTCCATAATTAACTATAAAATACAAAATTATTATAAAATAAGGTATGATAATGCTTACTTTAAAAAAAAAAAAAAATTGTGCACAGTGAAGCTATTATCAATTGCAAATTAAAAACCATTAATAAATGCATCAGAAAAGTGTAAAACAAACCTTCAACTAGTTGTAAAGTCTGTTAGTTATTCGTATCAGAAGTGGTAGGAAAAAAATGGTCAACTCGACCTATGCAGTAGCAACAACGAAACTCTTTGTTTTAATAATTCTCAAATCAATTTTAAAGCTTTTTAATTTTTGAATATATATATGTTTCAGTTAAAAATTTAAAAATAATCACCCATAAGAAAAAAAAAAATTAACAGTAAATGAAGAGTAACAAAAAAAGTCTGATAAACCAGAACCCCCATATTATAAATTGTTAATGTTTAACAAAGATAAATTAGGGATAAATATTACTAAACAATTTTTCCTTAAGAAGATCCTAAAATCTTTTTCTCTTCTTCAAGCCTGATTTTGCAACAGTCTAAAACCACGTTTGTTATTTTCAAAAAATTTATTTTTTTTTTTATATTTTTTTTATGGGAAACAGCCTAACCACTTAATCAGCAAGAGGAGCACCTACTTTAGCAAAAGATATTTCGTTCTGAGAAAAGATAATGGTAATGGGATTAAAACATAAATAAAAAAATCATGACAATTAATTATTTAATAGAAGTGCACACACACAATATATATATATATATATATATATATATAATCAGCAAGAGGAGCACCTACTTTAGCAAAAGATATTTCGTTCTGAGAAAAGATAATGGTAATGGGATTAAAACATAAATAAAAAATCATGACAATTAATTATTTAATAGAAGTGCACACACAATATATATATATATATATATATATATATATATATATATATATAATCGAAGAGGTGTAAGCAAAATCATCTTAGCATGTTGTTCATTGTTTTTGGGTGGTCTTAGGCCTTTATTAATTTTAAAAGCTAGCTCAAGAGTGAGGCTTTCTCTCACACTTATAAAGTGACAATCAATCTCTTCTACAACCAATATGGAATAATCTCAACAATCTCCCCTCTCACACATCAGGTCTTAGGTCGGAGCAAGTAGTGACAATATGTTTATCCTGTGAACTGTTGGGTATAAACTTGTCAGTGTTGGGTAGTCTTGAGCCTGTCTCAACCTCAAAAGTTAACTCAAGAGGTGAAGCTTTCCCTCACACTTATAAACTAACTCCCAACCTCTTTCGTACGATGTAGGATAGCCACAACAATTGTTTGTTATCATATAAGAACTACAACTTTATTTGAAAAGTGAAACCACAGATTCGTTGGAAATACGCCCAATCACATCATCTTTTGCCAACAAAGAATATTATACCAATTAATTGAACAATCTGAATCAAATGGTTACAAAATAATTAGTCATCATTCACATCTTGGCTGAACGAGGATTGGGGAGTCTCTTTGGTCTCCAAACTTTTGTAAAGCTTATATCCTTTTCTAGTCTATAAAAAAGCCCTTCACTTGTAGTTCTGGCTTATCAAAATAGCGAAAAACAGAGTGAAAGATGATGGATAACTATTTGTATCAGATCATGTTCATGCGCTTCCTTATTCTTCTCTCATTGGTCCTTGTTTTACTCACTGTTTCTCTGTCTTTTCTGCAGCCCCTTTGTAGCGAAGATGAGAAATCAGCCTTGTTGCAATTCAAGGATATTCTTATCATTGACTGCTCTGCTTCTTTTGATCCTTTTGCATATCCTAAGGTTGCATCATGGACTCCAGAAGCAGGGCATAGTGAATGCTGCTCATGGGATGGGCCTTGAGAAATCTTAGTAGCAGCTGTCTTTATGGTTCTATCAACTCTAACACCAGCCTTTTCCACCTTCTTCAACTTCGAAAGGCTCAATCTTGCATTTAACAACTTGAATCACTCTCAAATCCCATTTGGAGTTGGCCATTTTCAACGCTTACATATCTCAACCTCTCTAATTCTATGTTCTGGGGACAAATACCTAAAAGCTTGGCAAATTTATCTTCTTTGGCAACTCTGGATCTACTAAATTGCTGGTTACATGGAGAATTTTCAACCGAAATTTTTCTGCTACCAAACCTAAGGTTTCTTAGAGTAGCGTACAATCAAGACCTCATTGGTCATTTGCCTGAATTTTACTCTAGCAGTTCTCTTCAGGTTTTGACACTTGAGGGCACAAGTTTTTATGGTAAACTACCAACCTCAATTGGAAACTTGGGTTCTTTACATGTTTTAAATTTTAAGAATTGCCGTTTCTCTGGATCTATCCCAGCTTCATTGAGCAATTTTACCCAACTCACTTATCTAGATATGTCGGGAAACACTCTTACAGGTCACATCCCCTCCTTGTTAGCTAACCTGACTCAACTAATTTTTGTGGACCTTTCGTACAATAAATTGAGTGGGATGTTGGAGTTAAGACATGTTTCTTAAGATCCAACTATTTGACATTGCTAACGAGGATTAGTTCAAATGACACATTTCCACAGTTTCACTCTTAACATTGGATTCTTGCAACTTACAGAAGTTCCCAGATTTCTTACGCAGCCAAAACAAATTGAGTTGGCTTGAATTGCCAGACAACAATTTTCAAGGCCTAATACCCAAATGGTTGTATAATACCAGTACAAAACTCTTCAGGCTATAATCCTTTCTTCTAATTTTCTAATAGGTTTTGAACAATCTCCAATTGTTCTCCTATGGTCTATGCTAGAAGTTTTATCACTTGACGCTAACATACTGTAAGGTGCACTCCCGATTCCACCACCATCTACAAAGATTTATCAAGTCGGGTGGAACAAGGTTAGTGAAATTTCACCATTGATTTGCAATCTGAGTTCACTTTCTGAACTTGATTTGTCCCACTACAACTTGAGAGGCATTCTCCATCCATGCTTAGGAAATTTTAGTCCTTTTTTGTCAATACTTGAACTATGAAGTAACAACTTTCATGGCACGATCCCCAAAACATGGGCAAACAGGAGTAGCTTAAGGGCTATTGATTTAAGTCAAAACCAATTGCATGGTCCTCTACCAAGATCACTTGCAAATTCTGCAATGCTAGAGTATCTTCATGTTGGAAACAATTAGATCATTGGTACTTTCCCCTTTTGGTTGGAAACCCTTCCCCAATTGAAGGTTCATGTTCTTCATTCCATTGGATTCTATGGAGCAATAAGAAGTTCTGAATCAAATTCTACATTCCCCAAGTTGCGTATCATTGACCTCTCTTGCAACAACTTTTCTGGAAATTTGCCTGCAGAGTACTTCCTACTTTGGACTGCCATGAAAGCTGCTGATGTGAATCAATTAAAGTACATGATTGTAAGGACTACTGGAGATTGGTGGTATTCAAATTTCGCTTACTAAATTGCAATAGCAAACAAAGGCATAGAGATAGAGTATCAAAAGATCCAAGATGTCTTCCCAGTCATTGATTTCTCAAGCAATAGATTTGAAGGAGAAATTCCATCTCTTAAGGAGTATGAAAGGACTTCATTTGCTCAGTCTTTCCAACAATGTTCTTACTGGTCATATCCCATTGTCCTTGGTGAACTTGACACAACCTGAATCAATGCACCTTTCTCAAAACAAGTTATCTAGAATTATACCTCCACAACTTGTGGAGCTCAATTTTCTTTCGTCTTTTAATGTCTCCAACGATCAGCTTACTGGACCAATACCACATGGAGAACAATTGATACATCATAGGAAAGACGACGTTAAAAAATATGTTGTAGTACTTGCAATAAGATTTTTTTTTTTTCCTTCTTTATTTCTATTTCTTAAATATACTTTATAACATTACAAATAAAAATTACTCCAAAGTACATGTCATGGTAGGGTTACGGTGAGGGCCGGAACTACCCTTGGGCCAAGGGGTGCGGTCTCCCATTTTTTTTTTTTTTAAAATACCTTTAAAATTAGTTTTTGCCCCCCTCAAATTTTTTTTTTTTTAATTTTTAACAAAAAAATCTGCCCCCAAACAAAATATTCTAGTTCTGCCCCTAGTTGCGGTAATTAATATTCAGATAGCTAATCTTCATTAGCTTGAGATAAGGTTTAACTAGGTTGTTGCGGATGTTTGAGGTGTTTGAAATATATTAGGATTAAATACAATTTTAGTACTTGTGATTATGGCCAAAATCAAACAGATTCCTTGATTTCAAAAAGTGTTACAACTGGTACATGTAATTATTGAAGATACCAACTTTATACTTTCGTCCAAGTTTTGTCCAAATTTTTAGTGTATCTCCATGTCAGCGCACTTAAGAACTTGACACATGTCCTTAATGCCACATAATTAAGCTAAATTAGCATATCATATGATGTGATCGTATATCACAGGTGAATAAATATGTTTTAGGTGCCACATGGATTGCAGAAAATTGTAAAAAAAATCGTAACTTAAAAAAAAAAAAAAGAAAAAAAGAAAAAAGGAAGAAGAAGAAGCAAAAATAAGTAGAAAAGGGTGTTTGGCTACCTCATTTTAGCCATGTTAGCTAAGGGGGGTCGCTTGAGCCACCGATCTATTGGCCAACAAAGGGGTAGTTGAGCCACAAGCCACCCCCAACTCGCAAAATTGAGGTGGCTGAACCACCCCATGCTGGCCCTTGGGATAGTAGTTTGGCTACCCCCAAGGGCCAAGTGAAAAAAGAAAATTAATTAAAAAAATAAACACACAAATCGCCTGTGATATAGTGACATTTCTTCTAAGGGACATGTGTTGCATTTTAACGAATAGTGACATAGAGCACCATTAAAAAATTGGACAAAAGTACCAATTAAGTTTCTATTTCGCTTAATGATTGTAATACTTCTTGAAATCGATGGGTCTGTTTGATTTTAGCCTTAACCACATGTACTAAAATTGCAACACCATCATTTCATGCTTCTCTTTTTTCTTTTTCTTTCTGGAGAAATTTTTCTTGCGAATTCTTGATTGAGATTTCGTTTGTGATGCCAAAATTTGTTGCATTTGTTAATATGGGTAATCTCTCTAGCTCGTATATCATTAGGAAATAGCTACAATCATTAAATTGGAAAACAGGAAGAAAAGAAGAAAAGAAAAGAAAAGATGGTGTTGTTCCCGAAATGGACAAGTTATTGATCGAGTCAAAGCACCTGCCAAAAACTAAATAGGAGGACATGATTCTGTTCTTCTATTTTTTTAAAATATAATATAATTTTCTAAGAAAATTAAGCTCAATAGGAGGATTTGAATGAATGCTGAGATAATAGTAAGCATCCGAGAAGAAACTGTTTTGTGTGAAAGCAATTGCTTTATGATGAGTCATTTTCTAACAAAATCATGTCCCTTTCAAGAAGGGTGTGGTTTTCTTCTTGGCAAAAATTAGTTCCCTCCCTTTTACCACTTTAGAAATGTCTATTTTTGGACCATCTTTCCATATCTTATGAAAAGGGCTCTTTTGGCTTGGAGATTTCCTTTTCCTTTATTGGCATGAATATATATCATTTTATGCTTTAGAGAATTTCTCCTACTTTTGACTCAACTTTCTTATCTCTCTCTAGAAAATTTGTGGGTTCCCTTTCAAATCTTCTAATACTCAAATGTTTGATGAATGAATCCAGTACATGTGCGACCTACTTTTTTTTTTTTTTTTTTAATAAACTTAGCAGTAGTGTTGGGAAATCATGTAGCATGATTTAAGGGGGGCTCTATTCATGCGTATGTCTCGTTTGCCTTGATCGATCGTGTAAGTCTTACATTTCTATATTTAGTTAGCATTGCCAGTGTCGGAATAGTACCTTTTTTTAATGTTCCTCTTAGGAAAAGAAATAAAAAAGAAATAAAAATAAAAAAGATTCTGGTCCACTCACAAAGTACATTCGCTGCAAAACTTCGATCTCTCTTCAATGCATGTATTAATTAATTTTTAAATTTTCTGCGGTAGTGTGTCATAGCATGAATGCAGAATAAATTGCGATTCCAATGAAAATAGTGAATTTCTAATCCCACTAAATTTATAGCTGTGAAACTGTTTGTGTTTTGAATAGTGTTCTATTTTTTTTAGTTTTTTAGTGGATTCTTGATGAATTTGTCTTCAGAAAGGTCAAAAAGAAAACAAGAAAACAAAAGACAAAGGACATGTAATAAAAGACAAAGGACATGTTTGGTTTTGCAATATTTTATTTGAAACCGTAACTAGTTGATGGTACCGTTGGCATTAGTCAAAGCCAAGCATGTGCTTCATAGCCAAAAAGCACGTGGAGCCCATTCCTGGAGTTACATGTTTGATGTCTCCTCTGGTCACCTCAAGAAGTATGGTCTCATTACAAACCCAACAGCCTAGTTAATTTATGGCCTTCTGCTTTTTAATTTATGTGTTTGTTTTTTAGTTGTGGCCACTGTATTCTTTTTTGAAATCCTATTTTCGTGAGCTTTCCCTGACAAATAATTGCAAATCTGTTCATACCCTCGATCTCCTATTCCTCTTTTATTTTATTTTTCCTCTGACCAAATTTAAATAAGAAGATGGACTTCGTAAAAAAACTAGGAAGAATTGGAAGTTGAGCAAAATTTTGTGGGTATGTAGAAAGTAGGGCAGAGGGTCAAAGATATCTGAAAAAGGGAAGGTCAAGATGTAGGGGGAGAGCGTTTGGGGGGTGTCATGGGGAGATAAAGATTCTCTGCTTTTAACGAGACAGGCCCTTGGCTTGCTCTTTCTTGGAAATGAAAGAAAAATTCGTGGGAATGCACGCTTCGTTATCCTATGTTTTATATATCTCATATTATGTAACCTTTTCTTAATGGTATAATGCATGGACCACATCTCTTATAGCCTAGGCTCTTTGTCCTTTCCCCCTCAACTGTAACTCCACCTTCTCGTACATCTCCCCATTTTGCCATGCTTGTTAAGGTATCTCTTCCAATCTGCACATCAACAGATGAATTTAGTTAAATTTTCATATTTATTGTTCTAATTACTAATAATGAAATCAAAATTGCCGTCTTGCCATAAGGTATGGTCTTTGACATTGATTGCAAGTGTTCACTGTGGGTAACTGTAAATGGCACAGCAGCTGTTGTTGCTTCCATCGGTTACTCAAAGGAATTAATACGTAAAAATGGCAGCAATGGTTGCTGTTGCCTATAGCCCTCTATCTTTCTCTCTCTCTCGTTATGTGTATCTATACGTGGGAGACTGTACATGGGTGTACCTTAAATTTTTTGTAACATGTTGAGTAAGTAATTATAAAGCAAGGAGCTGTCACGGTCTCCCTCCCCCCTGATAGTAAAATGGCACGAGCGAGGGTGCTGTTCCTGAACACACTAAAAGAAAAGAGAAAAAAGAAAAAAGGAAAAAGGAAAAAGGAAAAACCCTTTTGTTTATTTAGGGCTCCCGCCTGACATCTCTCTTACACCTATACTTCTGCTCTCTAGTCCCTAGTCTCTCCTGCCTCGCTGCTAGCTGCTTCATGCCTGCCTGCTATCACTGCCTCCACCTTCCAAAGTCTCCCACAATTCAAAGCTTTTCGGGCGTGGCATAGACTTTGGCTCTAATATCCGTCAGCTTTCTGATTGGGAACCCAATCACATGCTGCCATCACTTATTTACCTTTTTCTTTTTTCTTTTTGTTTTGGTTAAAAGCTGAACCCATTCTTTTACACTGCCTCAATATCCTATTTCCTATACCTTTGACACCTTCCTTATATTTAATGGTTAAAGTGGACAAAAATTGGTCAAAACTGGATGCTTTTGCCCGTTAGAATTTTTATTTTCAAGCCAAATAAATAAACCCATTTTTATTGTGGACTGATCGGCTGCACTCCTTAATTTTAGCATGCTTTTTTCTTTTCTTTTCTTCTTCTTTTCTTCTTGCTTAGTAGTAGAAGACGACCTATTATGTCATTAACGCTACTTTTTAAGATTCATTTATTACACAAGTGACATTTAAGATGATAATAAATAAGTATACAGAAATAAATGGGTTTGTTTGTGCTCAAAAGTCAAAACCAAATATGTATAGTAGCCTCTATACTCTCTCTCTCTCTCTCTCTATATATATATGATAGACTTTTTTTTAATTAGTGATTTCTGAAGTGTAGTCATTAGCTGATTAAGCTTCTACTTAGGACAAAAATTCCTAAAATAGTAGGGTTACCTAGAACATGTAGCAAATGCCATCTTTTTAGGCTATTGGGTGAACCAGCTGGTGCATGTCATGGATACATGTTTGTGTATGCATAATTGTTCCACAAGTTGTAGATGGTGTATAACATTCTCCGTAACATCTTAACAAAGTTTTTTTTAACTTCCCCTTTGATTTTACATTCTCTACGTGCATGCATGAGGTTTCAATTGGCTACGTGGAATTTCACTGGGCTTTGCAGGTTTCTTCCACGTGGCGGGCAGTCTCTCGCTCCGATCTCCTCTGGCATCGCCTCACTCGTAGCATCTGGGGCAGGACCTACCGCCTCCGCGCCACGTGGCGCGACGAGTTCGTGTACTGGCATCAGACGGCCCAAAACTTCCGCGCAAGGAGGTCGTCGCACGCCACGCTGAACTTCTTCGACCTGGCCGACAGGACGACCCGACGCCCACATGCCGGTGCATAACTCTCTCCGATCGCCACGTCGCGTGCGGGTTCGCGGACGGCGCGGTCCGGCTCTTCGACATCGAGAACTTCGCCCACATCAGCACGTTCCAGCCCCACCACCCAAACCGTCTCGGCCAGTTCTCGCAGGCAGTGTCGGGGATCGTTCTAACCAGCAATTCCGGGTTGGTGTTCGCCAGGTTGGACGGGGACATCCACGTGGCGATCATTAATGGGCCTGGTCCGGCGGCCGTTCCGCGGAGGGCCCATGCGGGGGACGTGGTGAGGGACGGGGCGTTGGTGGACTTCACAGGCTGCGACCGGTGGTGGGTGGGCCTCTACGCGGGGGCGGCGGGTCGGGCATTCCACATATGGGATGGGGTGACGGAGGAGCTGGTGTTCGTGGGTGGGTCGTTGACCGACCCAGAGACGGTGATGGGCTGGCACATGCTGACAGACGCAACTGAGTTCGTGGGTCGGGTCCGGGTGACAAACCAGGAAATGGGCGTGGCGTGCACGAGCTCGAGAGTGATAGTGTTCGACCTGAGGAACCAGGGGGTGATATTGGGTGAGGAGGAGTACGGGTTAGGCGTGGTGGTAACGTCGCTGGACGTGGGAGACGGGGTGTACGTCACCGTGGACGGGCTGGGGAGGGCTAGCGTGCGCAGGGTGGCGACGATGGAAGAGGTGTGTACGTTCAACGTGGGGGCGAGTGGCGGCCTGGTGATGGGGTGCATGAACATGGGTTGCGTGCTGAGAAGCGCCGGCGGTGTGATTAGGGTATGGGGGGCAGAGTATGGAGAGTATCTGTACCGGTTTAGGGACAGGGTAGGGCAACTGAACGCTTTTGTGGCGAATGAGAGACACGTGGCTGCTGCGGGGACTGACACGACAATACACCTGTGGGATTTTGGTGCGCAGTAGCGAGCTGGGAGGGTGGAGGAGTTAGGAGACTGACATATGAGAGAGAGAGAGAGGGCGTGGTAAACGCTGTTTTGGGGACTTTTAGGTGTTGGGTGACCAAAAGACCTTTTCTTTAAAAATTCTAATTGTTTATGTATAGTTTGAAAGCCTTCAAGTGGCTGTAGTGGTGATGCGATGCAGGTGGTGGGCCCTCTGAGTTGTAGCTTTTTATTATTAATTTATTTTCTATTTGTATGACACTTCTATTTTAATTTGACTCACAAAAATGTAAACCTTTTTTCCCTACTCAGATTTGGTAGGGTTTTCTTTTAACTCAATTTTTCCTCTATTTTATTTAAATATTTTTGTATTCTTTTTTTTTTTTTTTCTTTTTTTGGGGGCATTTCTGAGAGTATTATAGTATCAAAAAAAGAAAAGAAAAAAAAAAACTAATTTGGATGGTGAATGCGAATGATCTTGGTATCCATTTATAGAAAAATAAGTGGATTAAGTGTTTTTTTTTTAGAGAAAAAAGCTTTGTTTGTTCTTCTCACTGTTTGTTTTCTGTTTTCGAAACAAAAACATTAACAAAAGCCTAAAACATAAAATACTCGAAAAAAAAAGGTTATATATTTAAATCATATTTGACCACTTTTCAAAAAAAAAAAGAAACGAAAAAGAAAACCTTGCTCTTAATTAAACACATGAACAAATTGAGCCGTATTGCTCCTTTCTTTTTCTTTTATTAACCACGTGGGTTGGTCAAAAAGCAGTACACAAGAAATGATTAGAACACATATATAGTAAAATGCAGAAAGCCTACCTTCAAATTTACTGTGCATTTGTTGGAGGCCTTCTTTACTGCAAACAACAGCGTGTTACCACTGTTTGAACCCAAACATGTGCCTACTTTTGATATCAGGGGGTAAAACATGTTTATCCTTCTGTCGATCACAAATCCAAGCACATAAAAAGTATGCTGACGGCCTCTTTTGGGCGAGGATTAATTCCTCAAGCTTCAAATTTGCCATGTTTTACACCAACAAATTGCATATACAATTATTTGTTTATAATTTAAATTGTAGTCAAGCAATGGTTGCGTCTGTATAATCCTGTCTACTTGCATCTGCATCTTATCTTTATCAACAACATTCATATATAGACTCTATTTTGCTGTTGATGCTTGATGATGTTGAAATCTGCCCTACCGAATCCAAGTCAAAGAGCACTTGTGATACCTATGATAAGAAGAAGAGTCAGAACGAAGGCTTGTGGGATGTGTCGGTGAAAAATGCTTTTGATGTTTAAGTTAGTCGAGTGAATCTACAAAGTAGGCTGAGAACTCTTGAAATTAGAAAGAATGGCTAATCTATTGTAAGGAATGAGTGAATTAATATCGTGTGCTTGGAGCCTTTTTATACTTTAGTTGGCCAAGACTTTTTTTCTCAGTATGACCTTGCTAGGTGTCGTCTTCCAATTGGGTTGTACATGAATTGCCCATAACGTTTGGACCCTGACTCTAACAAGGCATCTCCCTAATAGTCATTTTGATAACGTGCACGTATAATTTAGGTGGCATTACAACCTGTTTTTTAAATACTATTCACATTTATTTATTTTTTAAAAAAAATAAGTATCAAAATATTTTACTTTTTATTTCACATCATTCACTTTTTACTACTGTTCAATTAAAAAATTCATGACAAAATAAAATTTGTTCATTTTTAATACTGCTTTTTTACTTTTCTATATTAATCTTTTTTTTTTTTCTTTTTTAACAAAAACTTGTGAACAGTATCATGGTATTTGACAAAGACCACCTAAATGTCACCTGATACTGTACCAGGCAGAGTATGACACATTCTCATGGATTCCAACATGATTCTTTAAGAAATATCAAGAACAATATTAGATTTGGAGTTTGGTTAAGGTGTGAGAGGTGATATGATATTGTACGTACGAGTTTCCCTATCCCTTGGCAGCCACGTGATTATCATTACAGGGCTATTTGGACTTGGGCTTGGGCTTGTTAACTCCTTCAACTGACTAATAGCCCAAGCTGAATAAAGTTGAATAAAAATATCAAAGTCCTCTTGAAGTTTTTCTTTTGTAGAACTCTCTCTCTGTTGATGTGTGTGAGTTCTCTAACTTTCAATATAATCATAAGATATTGCATACAAATCATTTGCCAGCTCCAATACTGTAAGGGCTACAATTAATGTCCCAATTGCCATCTTTAATTAAGTACCATCTTCATAGAGGAAATAGAATTACAATTATTATTAACCGAAAATTGGAGAGCCATAAAAATGATAATTATTTGATAATTGATGTTTACGTAGGAAATTTGATGGACTAACAAGGAAATAACCAGGTAAAGACTAGGGGGGGCCATACATCCTCCCTTATTTGATAAAATTGATGCTTACAAAGGCACTTACATATAGCAAGTGAGGAAATATTAATAATCATGGCCGAACAATCCTCTCAATCCGCCTAAGTTCTTTTGTAACATCAACCATTGTGGGGCGATCCTCTGGATCATCTTTCGTGCATGCGAAGGCAAGCTCCAACACAGCCGCTCCTTCCCTTGCGATGATTGCAAGATTCACAACCTCATTTATTCTACGCTTTCTCACATATTTTACTATGTCCAAATCTTCTGTTCCTTGACGTTCGTCAAGGGCCAGTAGTTCAGTTAAAAGCACTAATAGAAGTACACCAAAGCTATAAACATCACTTTTCTCTGTTACCCGAGCTGTTGCACCATAGATAGGGCACATGAATCCAAGACTCCCGCACAACATTGAATCATTTGCGTGAGTTTCACCCTCGGGAATTGTGATGGAGTATGAAAAATCAGACAGTTTGGGGACATCATGTTCAGTAAATAAAATATTTTTAAGATTTATATCCCTATGAACGATGGGTCTGGAGAAGGCAGTGTGGAGATAAGCAATTGCATGAGAAATCTCCCTTGCAACCTTTAATTTGCTCAACCACGCCATTCTCTGATGTGGAGATGTGTTAGAATTGGAGCCAAAAATTCGACTGTGAAGGGTTCTTTTCTCAGTAGATTCATACACCAAAATAGGAACTTGAGTCTCGAGGCAGCATCCTACGAGCCGTAGAACATTCTTGTGAGCGCTCATCTTTGCAGAAATTGCTATATCGGTTAGACCTCATCCAAATAAAGGGTGCCTTTATCCTTCTTAATGGAAATAGTTCGGCCATCAAGAGAACCCTTATACCATTTCCAGCACCCATCATCATGTAAAGCAAGGAGAGGATCATAGTTATTGGTGGCAGAAATAAGGTCTTTCTCGGAGAAGTTACGGATGGGGATAGGAGGTTTGCCATTACAAGTGGCAACCAGCTTCTCCAGTAGCATGCCTCCATTCTTCTGGAATGCTCTCTCTTTCTCTCTCTTTCCTCCCATTCTTAACAAATGATCTCTCTCCACACTCTGCAGAGATTGAATATTGTGGCCTAATCTCTTTAATCCCCTTATTTAGCCCTGCATGCCCACCAAAGTAAAGGGAGATTTTGTTAAGGAAATAAATATATGCAACAGTCATAAGTCAATTGAGAAAGGCATAAATCCCCAACCAGTAACATTAACATTCTTTCTACATAAACAATTTCCATGTATAGAAGATTACACCATTAATTTACAACCAAGCTTTTTCTGTATAAATACCCCATTATGTAAATCAATTATCATCAAGTAATACATGCTGAATTTCTTCTCATCTATATCTCTCTGTTTCTTCAATTGAAAAACAGAGTATTGTATTTTGTTCATACCTGCTGCACTTTGTTGCTTTTCTGTTGCAGTATCTCGACAATATCTTGTCCGATTATTTTGGGTACCAGCCTTACACGTCTTCGCTGGTCATAAAACGTAAAGGCTATTCTCCACCAATCACAGTGGTCCTCGTTGGTCAGAGGCCACCATTCGCCTCTTCATCCGTGCACGCCACTAGTCCTTGTTTGGTCAGAAGCCACCACCTATCAGCCTCCACCAGATTCCACACCCAGATGAACAGCCAACTCGATCCACGCCCAAAATAGCTGCCAGCTCCGATATGCGATCAAATTCTTAGTCGTTGTTACTGCGCCGGCCAGTTCCATCCCCACAGTCACACTTCCAGGCTGTTGTGCTACGTTGGTTCCATCCCCACTGTCGTGTCGTCAAAATTGCTCGTGGTTCCATCCCCACAGTCGTGTCGTCAAAATTACTATTTTTCACTTTCTAATACTACTTTTTTATTTTTTCATACGAATCATTTATTTATTTTTAATTCATAAACAGTGCAGACTGTGCAGAGTAATTTTTTGTTGGAGAATGTGAGGGAGTTTGCCGAACACCCTCATAATCTCGACCCCTCATTTTGCCAGATAATTAAAAATGTAAAGAAAAACAATGCTTAAAGGTGCATTTGAAATTGTGCTTTTGAAAGAATAATCTGTGTTTTTAAAAGATATTGCGAAACATAAATTATTTAGCATTGCGATTTAAAAAGTACTTAATTTAAAAAAATAAAAATAAAAAAATCTGTGATTTCTATGAGTAGTAGACAAGAAATGATTAGAACATGCACAAAGCCAACCTTCAAATTTACTGTGCATATGTTGCAGGCCTTCTTTACTGCAAATGACAACCTGTTACATACTCACTGCTTGATATCAGAGAGTAAACACAAGTTTATCCTTTTGTCAATCACTAATCCAAGCTTAGGTGAGGATTAATTCCACAAGTTTCGAAATTGCCACGTTTTACACAAACTAATTGCATATACAATTATTTGTAAATCACATAGACCACCATTTTCCCTCAACCATAAAGAAAGAAATAGCACTTTGTTTTTGGTGTTAATTGAACTCTTTTAACATGAGATCGAGCGAGAGATCTCTTTTCTATTTGTAATTTATTACAAGTATTCAAGGTTGTAGATTACAAGGAGTCATACAGATTATCATCATAAAAAACAAGAATTCAAATCTTAGAAATCATGTACATATGCAGTTCGTTTCCTAGCTTCTCCATCTTATCTTTATCAACGACATTCATAGCCTCTGTTTGTTGTTGATGCTTGATGATGTTGAAATCTGCCCAACTGAATCCTAGTCAAAGAACACTTGTGATACATACAATAAGAGAAGAGTTAGCGCGAAGACTTGTTTGGAATGCCAGCAGAAAATGCCTCCGATGCCTAAATTAGTTGAGTAAACCTACTAAGAACTCTTGAAATTAGGTAAAAATGGCTAAACTTTTGTAAAAGGAATGAGTGAATACCTTGTGCTTGGAGCTAGCCTTTTTGTTCTTTAGTTGGCCAAGACCTTTTCTCAACATGATCACCTTGCGGTGTGTCTTCCAATTGGGTTGTATGTGGATCGCCCATAACGTTTGGCCATCGACTCTAGTAGGCATGTGACCTTGCTGGTGTCGCCCTCCGTTGGGTTGTATATGGATTGCCCATAACGTTTGGCCACCAACTCTAGTAGGCATGTGACCTTGTTAGAGTCGTCTTCCAATTGGGTTGTATGTGGATCGCCGTAACATTTGGCCACGACTCTAGTAGGCATGTCCCTAACAGTCCTTCTAATAATGTACACTACAATTTAGGTGGCATTAAATGTCATCTAATATTGTTAGGTAAAGGAAAGGATCCTCTCTAGTTGAATTCAACTGGAAAGGAACCAGTCCTTCATTTAGAAGGCTAGAATTGTCATTTATAATTTTTGACAATTCTACCCTTCAATTAGAAAGGACCAACTCCTCCCCAATTGAATTCAATTGAAGCGGATCCTTCTCCTAGACAAAGTATGACACATTCTTTTGGTTCAACATGATTCTTCATGAAATATCATGGACAATATGAGATTTGGAGTTTGGTTCAAGTATGAGAAGTGATATTATCATTACAGCGCCTATTTGGGCTTAGGCTTGTTATGTTAGCTCATTGAATTGACTAATCAGTGCAAGCTGAATAAAGTTGAATAAAAAAATCAAAGTCCTCTTGAAGTTTTTATTTTGTAGAACTTTCTCTCTTGATGTGTGTGAGTTTTCTAACTTTCAACATAATCAAAAGGTATTACATACAAATTATCTGCAAGCTCCAATACTGTAAGAGCTTCTACAATTAATGTCCCAATTGCCATCTTTAATTAAGTACCATATTCATAGAGGAAGATAGAATTACACATATTATTAACCGAAAATTGGAGAGCCATAAAAATGATACTTAATTATTTGATAATTGATGTTTACATAGAAAATTTGATGGACTAACAGGGAAAATAACCAGAGGGAAAGACTAGGAGGAGCCATACTATATTGTCCCTTATTTGATAAAATTGGTGCTTACAAAGGCACACTTGGATCATGGATGCACCAAGTGAGGAAATATTAATAATCATGGTTGGACAAGCCTCACAATCTATCTGAGTTCTTTTGTAACATCGATCATTGTAGGGCGATCATCTGAATCATCTCTCGTGCATGCTAAGGCAAGGTCCTGAACAGCTGCTCCTTCCCCTACCATAACTACAGGATCCACAATGTCATTTATATTGTGCTTTCTAACATATTTTACTATGTCGCAATCTTCTATTCCAAGAAGATTGTCATCATCAACAGTTTAGTTAAAAGCAATAATAATAGAAGTACACCAAAGCTATAGACATCACTTTATCTGTTATCCGAGTTGTTGCACGATAGTTAGGGCACATGAAACCATAACTCCCGCGCAATGTCGGATCCTCTACGTGAGTTTCACCATCTGGAATTGTGATGGAAAGTGAAAAACCAGACAGTTTGGGGACATCATGTTCGATAAATAAAATATTTTCAAGATTTATAAACCTATGAACGATGGGTCTAGAGAAGGCATTGTGGAGATACGCAATTGCATGAGAAATCCCTTGCAACCTTTAACTTTGCCATGCCATTCTCTTACGTGGAGGTCTGTTAAAAGTGGAGCCAAGAACTCGACAGTAAAGGGTTTCTTTCTCAATAGACTCATACACCAAAATAGGAACTTGAGTCTCGAGGCAGCATCCCACAAGCCGTAGAACATTCTTGTGGGTGCTCATCTTTGCAGAAATAGCTATATCAGTGAAGACGTCATCCAAATATAGATGGCCTTTATCCTTCTTAATGGAAATAGTTCGGCCCTCAAAAGAACCCTTATACCATTTCCAAAAGTGATCATTATGTAAAACAAGGTGAGGATCATAGCTATTAGTGGCAGAGATATGGTCTTTCTCAGAGAAGTTTCGGATGGGAATAGGAGGCTTGCCATTACAAGTGGCAACCAGCTTCTCCAGTAGCGTGCCTCCATTCTTCTGGAATGCTCTCTCTTGCTCTCTCTTTTTCTCTCTCTTTCTGCCCATTCTAAGCATTCTTAACAAATGATCCCTCTCCACACTCTGCAGAGATTTAATAATGTGGCATAATTAATCTCTTTAATCCTCTTTAGCCCACCAAAGTAAAGGGGGATTTCGTCGAAAGTAGACGGAGCCTTCCTCATCAAGACATTTTTTTTTGGTTCGTTTCTTTCAACAGCCACTCAAATACAAGCGGTCGTGGTTGAAGCAAGCGAAGGTGTCACTCTCTCTCCACTCTGCCAATATGATCCCAAACAGGCTCGAATTTGTTGATAAGTTTCAATATAATGATTATAATCTACTTCTTTTTTTTTTTTTTTTGGAAAAAGGAAAAAGAAACCAACCAATTACCTTATATTGGAAAAGGCCGAAGACCCATGGGCCATCCCGTCGGCTGTTCATGGACTGGGGAGCCCAAAGAGCACTCGATGTAGAGTAAACCATATATGCACACTCTTGATCTACTAGTTACAGCGTCGCTTTGGTTTCCAACAAATAATCTCAACCCCTCATTTTGCCAGATAATTGACCCGATTTCAAGAGAGAGAAGCAAAGCCCTTGAATTGAAGCTAAAAGAAATAAATAAAAAATTCAAACTTTCGTAGGCGTGGCCGCGTGGAGGTTCATCTTTGTGGGTGAATATTGTTTTATTTTTTTGGCTGTGATATTGTATATATTCAAGATTTTTGGAGCGTCAATTAGGTGTCGGGTGTTATCAAAGTTTTGAATATTTTGAAACTGAAACTGCTGGGTGGGTGGTCTTCTCGTTTGCCTCTATAGACTATTGTTGGCGGCTTCGCTAACGGTGCTCTCTAAAAGTACTCATGTCAATGTCTAGACGTCTTGTTGACGGAGCTAAATCTCTATGGCTCTTTTGAAACTCTCTCCATCACGACGGCCGGGCTTACTGACGGTTCATGAGAAAATCCAAGATGTGTTTATGGTCATTGATTTCTCAAGCAATAGATTTGAAGGAGAAAGTTCAAAACTTGTGGGGAGTCTTAAAGGACTTCTTTTGCTAAATGTTTCCAAGAAATAATGCTCTCACTGCTCTTATCCCATCATCCTTAGGGAACTTGACATGGATGGAATCAATGGACCTTTCTCAAAACAATTGCTTGGAGAAATACCTCAACAATTAACACAACTCTTTTTCCTTGCGTTCTTTAATATATGTCTCCAACAACCATCTCACAAGACTTATACCACATGAAAATCAATTTGAAACATTTTAAAATAGTTCATTTGGAGGTAATCCAAGATTATGTTGAAGCCCATTATCAAAAAAATGTAGAGATTTCAAGTACACACCAACTCCACCTTATCCCTTTGAAGACAATCAAAGCTCAAAGCCTCTATTTGAATTTGGTTAGAAAGTAGTTGCTATAGGGTGTGGATGTGGATTTATGAAATGTCTCTTATACCCATGTATTTAATTTTTAAATAATTAAATCCAAAAAGAAAATTAAAATCCACAGCTTGGTCGTGTGTCAGCCTAGCATCATATAATCAGTTTAATCTACAAACAGCGCAGAACAATTAGTTTACCAATCCTTAAAATAACTTAGCAGCAATTATATGGTAATAAACTAAGGGCATTTACAATTAGAAAAAACCTAAGGGCATTTACGATCTTTTGTATAATATGCTATATGCACGTTATTAGGTAGGGAATCATTATCAAATGCTTGTCATTTGTGTCACTTACCCTAAGAACATATCACTTGTTCATTAACATCCAAATTTGACTTATTACAACAATATAAATTTGCTAATCATTTATGATTTATGCAATGACATTATATGATGCTAACTGCATGTCTGTGTGATATTAAAAATAAAAAAATAAACCCGCAATATTCCAAATCTCATATGACAAAATTACCAATACTGAGTTTGAACGGTACAACAAGAGTTGTCAAGGGATTCAAGTGGTCTATAGGTTTGTATTGTGAGTTATGTTATGTTATTTGTTTTTACATAAATATGAGGATTTCATTGATTAAAGAAGCTTTTACAGAGTAGAACAAAAAGCTTTTACGACACAAAATATGAAGCTCTTATAGCACAAAATATAAAACTTTGTAAAATCAGAGTTATGTTCTTCTTGTACTTGTTTTTCGATGGTTATTCCAACGAGCTTTTCTTTCTTGCACGTGTTTTCACGTGCTCACGCGTGTTCATTGGACTCAAGCTTTTATCCAATCTGATTCTTCGACCTAGTTTACAATTCAATCCACGGGTTTCGGGCCAACTAGGCCTAGTCAATTGCACGCTTATCGACCCAAGCCGACCCATTCAACAGCTAATGGGCCAAACTAGACCATGTGAATAGCCCGTCGTGGCCTAGTTCTCGGTGACATAGCCTAGCACCATCGGTTCCTTCGGCGTCCAGGCTTAGTGTGCCGCTGGTTTCTTCACCGTCCACAGCTGAGCGCTGCCAGCTTCTTGTGTTGCCATTCTTCGATAGTTCCCCCAACCATTATATCTGATTTGAAGTCCCAAAGCTTCGCTCCCCTGGTCCACTCTCTCTCTACCTCTCTTGCCGACACGCAATGGCCTCTAACCCCAAGCAGCGGCTTCATGGAGGCTTTGATGGCCCGCGACGTTACAAAATGACGGAGGCGCATATGAAATAATAGGATGTGAATATAAATTCATTCGCTCCATGATCATAACTATAATTCCACAAAAGAAATCTTGATGCTGCAGAACAGAAACTCCAAAAATCGTGTTACAGCTAGCATTGTTGGAGAAAGCCATCTCTTGAACCTTGATGATAGTAGACGAGAATGTCTCATTGCTGGCCATTTTTGAATATGAAGTCATGCTCACAAGGTAATTAACTTCACTTGGACTGTGTCAAACTAAGATAGCTCTGTTGCACCCAATTCTGTCTATCGTTGCTCAACTTCTCCATCCGTCCAAATAATCTACTAACAGAAACAACTAATTTCATAGAATAGATAGGGACAGGAAAGTGACAAGATTCTTTAAAGAGCCTGAGCCTCTCTCCATCGAGATAGTCAACGAACAGAAAACAATTATGTGGTAATTAATAAAGTAAAACATCATTAAACATCTTTTTTTGCTTTTGTTTTTGTTGTGTTTGTGTGTATATATATACGACTTTGTACATGCTATGAGGTAAGATATCACCATCATTCAAATGCTTGTCATTTGTATCATGTAGCCTATAAAACATCACTAGTTCACAAAAATCAACGCGGTACCAAGAAAATTGACTTATCTAATATCTGATTGCTGTTATTTCAACAAATTAAAGGAATCAGAGTTTCTGATGCTAATCATATATGCCATGCATCATATGAAATTATCTAATGCTAACTGTTTGTGATATTTTTTCAAAAAAAAAAGGGAATTATCAGGGTATCTGATGCTAATCACTTATGCAATGATATTGTCTGTTACTACCTGTTTGTCTGCTTGTGATATTAATTAAAGCTAAGAAATTGCATCTCTAGCATTATAAATTTTAAGGAAACCAGGAGTTCGCATACAAACCTGAGCCTTAGTGTACAAGCTTCTCCAAGGTCCATAATGATCCCATGGCCCTCTTCTCCTTCTCTCTTTCCTTGCCTCTTTCTCCTCCTTTAAATGGTGATATGTTGTAAGAGATATAAAGCCCGAGGTCCAATCCTGAAGTTGCCACCAGGGCCGAGGAAGCTTCCTCTTCTAGGAAACTTGCTACAGTTGATTGGCTCAGGCTCAGTACCACATCATTCCTTGAGAGATTTAGCCAAGAAATATGGACCTGTTATGCACCTAAAGTTGGGTGAGGTTTCCACTGTAATCATTTCATCGCCAAAAGCAGCTAGTGAGGTGATGAAGACACATAATCTTACTTCCGCACAAAGGCCTGACGTTCTTGCTGCTGAAGTTATCCCATTTGTTCATTCAGGTTTTTTTCTTTTCCTATCCCTTTAACGATTACTATAGGCAAATAAGAAAGATTTGTACTCAGGAACTCCTGGGAGCTCAACACAACCACTTATTTAGATCAATAAGAGAAGAAGAGGTATGGAATCTTACCGAATCCATTTCCTCATTTCTGGGAGTTCCCATTAATCTCAGCAACAAGTTATTGTCCCTCACAAACACCTCAATTTCGAGGGCAGCATTTGGAGAAAAGTGCAGAAGTCAAAATGAATACATATTACTGATCAAGGAAATGATGAGGATTTCTTCAGGCATTAATGCTGCTGATTTGTTCCCTTCACTTAGATTTCTTGGTTTCATCAGTGGGTTAAAGCCTGCCTTGACGAGAGTGTACCGAAGGATTGACAAAATTCTACAGGAAATAATCGATGACCATAAGATGGAGATGATGACTGCTGGGACGAGCAAAGACTACCCCTGTAAGGAAGATCTTATTCATGTGCTTCTAAAAGTTCAGGAGTCGAGTGAGCTCAAACTGGGTATAACAGCCGAACACATTAAAGGAATCAGTATGGTATGATTTACAGTCTTAATTATTGACATACTAACTAGATGATGTTGATATTGTGGTTGATATATATAGCTCACTGTTAATTTAATCTTTTTCAGGACATCTATATTGGAGCGGGTGAGAGTTCAGCAACTACCTTAGAATGGGCAATGTCTGAGCTGATAAGAAACCCAAGAGTAATGGAGAAGGCACAAGCTGAAGTGCGCAGGTCCTGATAGGAAAGAGACACTGGAAGACATCCAGCACTTAGATTATGTGAAATCAGTGATCAAAGAAACTTTAAGATTACATCCTCCTGTTCCCTTACTAATAAGAGAATCCAAGGAAAGATGTAAAATAAGTGAATATGACATACCAACGAAGACAAAAGTCATCATTAATGTGGGGGCAATAGGGAGAGACCCAGAATGTTGGATCAATGCTGATTGCTTTCAGCCACAGAGGTTCCAGGGTTCTTCTGTTGATTTTAAAGGAACTGACTTCGAATTTATTCCCTTCGAGGCTGGAAGGAGGATGTGTCCTGGCTTACCATTCGGTGCTGCAACTGTTGAGTTTGCACTTGCTCAATTGCTCTACCACTTTGACTGGAAACCTCCAAATGGAATGAAACCAGAAGAACTTGACATGACTGAGGCTTTCGGAGCAGTCTGCAGGAGAAGGAATGATTTGTATTTGATTGCCACCCTCGCACTGCCTTTCCTTATTGAGACATAGTGTGCATGGTAGACATTAATAAACTTTTATGCTACTTTGAATGTCAGTTTAGGTGTTACACTCCTCTGTCAGTTAAGATTTGCATGAATACTTGAAAATAAATACCTTATTTCCTGATCACAAGATTACTTGAAGCATGAGAATTGTTGGACTTTCATGCAATCATTTGAGCAGTACAACAGGAAGGGACCGACGTGTTAGCACCTAAGCACATGCTTTAACTGGTCGTGCCTTGTCCCTTCTACCACTGTCAGCAAACAACTCCATCTTCTATTCCCTGATTCTGCTCTGGAAAGGTAGCTTAATAAATAATTAAATGCATAACCATTTTAGAGTTTAAAATGTTGGAGAGATAAATATATGGGGAAGTCTCCAATTGGGTCTTGTTTTCACAGCTACAAACGTGAGGAAGTCTCTAATTGAGAAGCAATCAACATGCATGTTCCCGACAATCATCATTCACCTTGGCAAAATCTCCAGTTGAGTCTTGTTTTAATTACTTCATATGTTAGGAAGTCTCTAATTGAGAAGCAATAGACATGGATGTTCATTTGGAAAAGAGGAGACCATCATCATCTACCATGCCAGTAGCGAAGGGAGGAGGACCTAGCTATCCCAAGAAAAATCTCCCCCACCCCCAGAAGAAGTGAAAAAATACACTTTCGGTCCATTAAAAATTTGTAATTATCCTTACTTCTCTTAAAATAAAAATAAAAAACAAATCCTTCTAGTTCTAGCTTCTTAAAAATTTTAAGGAAAATTTATATTTAGCCCCCAGGTTTTACCTGATTTGGATTTAGTCTTTGGGTTTCCAATTTCAAGAATAAGGTCCTTACTTTTTATTCAAACTTCAAATAGATCTCTATTACTTTACCATCAAAGTTAATGATTGCCATATGTCGTGTGTCTTATTTGATGTGTCAGCATTCATATCAACATCCAATGTCAATGCCATGTCAACAAATGCCAAATCATCCAAAAAAAAGAAGAAGAAGGTCCAACTCGAGAAACAAATGCCCCATTACTCTAGTACTCAAAACAATGAGCCCTTGCCCCCATTATGCTTGGATCTGGAAACCAACAGTAGTTTTATAGCATGTTTATGAGAGTAGTTGTAGAAATACCTTGCCCTGATATTGCTGCCAGCCTCTGTTCTTGGAGTACCAATGGACAATGTGATTTGTGAATGTGAATTGTTCACAACAATCGAAACAACATCATTTGTCTAACTTGATTTTGCGTTACATTGAATCCGATCGTAGGACTCGCAATAAACAGAAATGAAGGTAGCCATCGCAAGATCTCTTACCATTTCCGACTTGAAGAACCCAACTGAATTAACCCAAATAAAGAAATAAAAAAGGTCTGAGAGTACAAACGCAACTTCCATTTTCAGAAATTGTGAAATGGAGGAAGAGAGCAAACATTCGCCCAAGGAGGAGAAAGAGACACAGCAACAGCTGAAGAAATCTCTTTGTAGTGTACTCGTTCTCCTTCTCACATTTGCTCTTCTTTTTTTATTTTCAAATAATAGATTAGCTCTTGTTTTCATTTGTTTCTATTTAGGCTTAATAGGGACCGCCGCCATCCAGCTTGCCGAGGGGAAGTCTCCAATCGAGAAGCAACTGACAAGCATGTTCCCATGGGGAAGATGAGAAACCACCATCATCACCTTGCATGAATTTAGAGGCATTTCTAGTATTCTATACATATACATCGAAAAAAAAGTGGTCCGTTCATCTAGTGCTATTCAGAAAAAAATGGTCCTAGTATCTTCTCCTTAATTGGTAAAAGCCTAAAAGGTAAATAAAGAACACAATAATCTTAGGAAGCATAGCACCAAATTTGAAACCTTAGTGTAAGAAATTTGTTATACTTTATTTTCTCAGTAAAATAAAACAATGGAATATTATACAACTTGCTTTAGTTTTGCTCTCAAACAATGGAATATTTCCACTAAAATCTAAGATTTGAAAGTTACAAGGTGAGATCAGGTGCAAGAGGTCAATTTACAACAACAAACCTTTATAAGTTACATGGAAAGCTTAGGTGCATACAACCGTAGCATTTACCAAATGCTTTCTTGTCATACTAGGCACCAAAATTGGTGGTTTTGGATTTGTCAAAGCCTGCTGGCATAAGACCTCTAGCTTCCATCTCTCTACATAACATCTTTGCCTCTTCAATTTTTCCACACTGGCAAAGCCCACTGCAAATCTCAGATAAGCTGCCTGAATCAGGAGCCATTGATCTCTCAAACATTTCCTTCAAGACTTGGACTGCTCCATCAAAGTCCTCATTTTTGCAGAAAGTTGATACCAACATTTTGAAAGTAAGTTCATTAGGATGACAACCACTCCTTAACATGCTTTTATATATTTGAAAGGCACGCTCGGAGTTCTTTCTCAGGCACTGACCACAAATAAGGGCAGAAAATGTTGAGGCATTTGGCACTAAGTTATGGTTATCAAGTTCCTTAACCAGATATGCCGCTTTCTTTGTCTTACCCTCCTTGCATAGTCCAAATATCAAGGCATTATACGTTAAAATATCAGCCTTAACTTGATTCCTCAACATCTCCTCATAAAGCTTGCTGCCCATCTCACTATTACCCACTTGGCTATACCCATTTATCAAGGTATTGTAGGTCACAGTATTAGGAGTAACATTCGTGCCCTTCATCTCAATGAAAATCTTATTAGCTTCATGTAATTTCCCTTCCTTGCAAAATCCATGGATAAGTGTGTTAAATGTAACCACATCCTGGTGCACCCCACTCCTTTCCATTGAGTTTTTAAGCTTTATTGCAAAGCTCAATAGACCCTTACTGCAATGTCCTGCAATCAATGTGTTATAAGATGCCGTATTCGGTCTAAAACCCATGCTCTCCATCTCCCTAAACGCCTCAAGGGCCTTCTCCAGTTTTCCCAATTTACAGTTAGCGCGCATGACCATATTAAGAGTAAAAACATTTGGCGAAATCCTATGACGCTGCATTTCTCTATAGAATGCCAAAGTAATATCCATCCTGTGCAAATCAAGCAGAGAGCTCATGTAGGCATTACACGACTCAATAGTAGGGAAAAATCCATAATCCTTCATTCGACAAAAAGTATCAGTGGCATACCTAAACTTCTTCATATGCGCAAAAGTCTTGAAAAGTGAGTCAAAAACACGAGGAGAAGAATCACACAAACGGTACGAGTGTAGCATTTCTTCAAACAGATTGGAGGGTACATCTATCGAACAAGATTCTATAACGTTCCTCAAAATGGACTCTGCAGATTTGAATTTCCGGTTTTTTGTGAGAATGTGGAGAATTATGGAATGAATTTCGAGGGAATTGCAACTGGGTTTTTGAATCCCAGCCCAGTTGAAAAACTCAAGGGAAAGAACATGGTCCTTCTGAATCTTGAGCAATACATGTTTCACTCTGAGGGGTGTTAGATCGGTTGACAACGAACTGAGCTTAGCCCAATCAGAGTGAATTAGGTGGCTGTGTGCAACGTTTATGAAATCAAGGTCTTGACCTCTGGGCTCAGGGACTTCGGTGGGGTATTGGAATTGGTTTCCACTTCCTTTCTCCAAAATTCCCACGGATCGAGGGGGTCTCACAGAGGAATTCAGCAAAGTCGAAAATCGACGGAGTGGAAAACTTTTATTCATAATTTCTTCATAAAACAGATAAAATGGGTTTTCCTTTTGGTAAGCGAACAAGCCGAACAACTTTGGTGTATAAGCAAAGCGATTGTTTGACTCAAATTATTTCGTCCTAATTAAACGAAATGTAAATAAAATGGAAGTGGGTCTTGATGAAAACAAAGGGACTAACCTTCTTTGGAGAGAGCGAAGAAAATGGAGCTTTTGAGCTCACTTTGCTTTGCTTTGCTTCCGACCTCTGAACCTTCACTGAGGAATAAAAAAACAAAGAAACGGCCTTTAAATTGCACTGTATTATTCCCTGTTAGACAGACGGCGCCGGCGGTCATCCTTGCCACCGACGGCCCTCATCACCGAGATTTGTGTCATCCAGTCTTACACTCCGCCCATTGTCGTCCATCTCCTCGCAGTCTCTGCCTGCTACCAGGTTCGCCATTCATCTCTTACGCCGGTAGCGTCGTGGGTGCTGTTTCTCCATTGACGGCGACAAAATGAGGAGCTCGGCAGTGTGCAAATGTGAAGAAATTTTGTGGCACTGCAACTGGGTTGTGAATTGGTGAGTGTGCGTTAGGTTTAATTGTGAAGGAAGGGCTCTGTTTGGTAGCACTATTAATAGGAGTGCCTATTCTACTTCACGGATAAGTCTATTCCTTTATAGGTATTCTCCTATTCTTGTTTTGGTGTAGAAATGCTAGCTGTTTGGCAGTTTGGCTTAGGATAGCCCTTATTTCAGTTTTTTGTATTGAGTATATTGAAACCAAAAAAAAACAAAAAAAAGGAGAGAAAGAAAAGAAAAAAAAGAAAAGAGAGCGGAAATGAAGAAACAGAAGAGAGAGAGCAGAAACATATAATAGACTACATCTCTTCTATATTGATTGTATATTAAGATGATTACATATACCTCAATATTTAGAGAGATTAAGAGTGACAGACAAGAAACCCTAAACTAATTAAGATAGGAAACAAATTCTAATAGAAAAGACAATAAACTCATCACCGAGATTCGTGATTGTCGTTGATATATACCAACTAACCCATCATATTGGCACAATGCCACATAGTCGAGGAAAGTCATTTCTTGCTATTGATTGAGTAAACGACTAGAGTTGGTTTATTCGGTGCTCTCAATACTTGACAAACCACATGTCGTATAAGCTTGACTTGTGACAAACAAGTTGCTGTTCGTGAAAGATCCAGGTTTTAATTTGTGGAAGGACCAAGGGCCAAAATTTTTTTTGGGAATGACCAACTGATAGAAAAAACATAAATTTTTCTTTTTACTTGTGTCAGGTATTTATCACCTACTAATTATACGAGATTTTACACTAATAAGCAGATTTTTACAATATCGAGTTTGAGTCAAGTTAAATTGAATGAATATCGAGAGAGTTGTCGAACGAACTGAATTATTTATAGTCCTAATTGTGTCAAAATAAAAGGTTCTCCTTTTAAGGTGACCATGTCTTGACACCTTTGTCGACATGCACATTTGTTGACTCTAGCACAGTAGCACATATCTTCACAAAACCAACTTCAATTGAAAACCACAAAATTTGGGCACATTTGGTATATGAGTGATGGTAAATATCATATAATTTTATACAACATTCAGCTAACAATATGCTGACACGGCACTCATAACCAATTGTTAAATACTTTTTTAATTATTATTTAACAATAATTAATTGAGAGTGCCACGTCATTATTTTTGGATAATGATTTGATCAAATTATATATAGTATTTAGAATTGAATGGTTATTCATATGAAATAACCATTCATTTGTTTGGTTGCACATGCACCAAACAAAGAATAAGAGATGGTCATTAATTCCAACCACTTATATTTCCAATAATACCTATTTATAATTACCATATAATCATCATTTATTTACAAGATAGCAAAAATGGCTCTCGGCCTCTCTCTTCTCTTGTTTGTCTATTTGGTGGGGCGGAGGGGGGGGCGCGGGGGGCTGTTAGGAAAGCATGCGAAAGGTGCTTGACTTGACTTGGCCCTCAGACAATATTTTCTCGAAATTACAAGGCATTCTGAATCCATGAACAAAATCACAAGGGGTCTCATCAGCTCGTTTGTCTCTTTGAAAGATATTTTCATAGGAAGGAACAAGGTGCTTTCGCTTCAAATCGTGTTTCCCTCGTCTACGCATGATTTTCATTAATTCTCTCAACAATAAGTGAAAAACAAGTAGAATAAGATTCGATAACATGGTTGTTTTGAATGAGTCGTCTTTCTTGGGTGTACAAACTTACGTAACGCTTATAACTTGTAGTTCTTTCTTTACCAAAAGAGCAATAACACAGTAAAAGATCATGGATAATTATTTGAATTTGGTTGGAAAGTAATTGTCATAGAGTATGGACGTGGATTTATGATAAGAGTTGTTATAGGGCAAATTATGATTGCAAGGAAGTATGATTGGTTTGTGAAGATTTTTGGAAGGATGTAATAAACTCGAAGAATTGTGAATTGAAGAAAATCTCAAATTTAAATTTAGTTAAATACAATGTTTTAGGAAAAGTATAAATATTTATGCTTCTTGCATTATTATATGGTGCTTGATAGAATTGTAAGCCTGTAAAATTTTTAATGTAATATCTTATTTGTGTGTGTGACACTCCTATTTTAATTTTCATTTGGCTCACAAAAATGCCAACCTTTTTCCCTATTCAAATTCGTACTGCCACTAGTAGAGCTTTCTTTTAACTCAATTCTCCCTCCTCTATTTTATTTAAATATTTTTTATTCTTTCTTTTTGGTTTTTTGGGCATTTCTGAGAGTATTATAGTATTCAAAAAAAAAAAAAACTAATTTGATTGGTGAATGCGAATGATCTTGGTATCCATTTATAGAAAAATAAATGGATAGGTGATTTTTTTTTTCAAAAAAAAAGGAAGAAGAATAAGACAAGCTTTGTTTGTTCTTGTTTTCTGTTTTCAAAACAAAAACATTAACAAAGGCCTAAAACATAAAATACTAAAATATATATATATATATATATATTTATATCATATTTCACCACTTTTTTTTTTTCAAAAAAAAAAAAAACCTTGCTCTTAATTAAACACATGAACAAATTGAGCCTTATTGCTCCTTGCTTTTTCTTTTATTAACCACGTGGGTTGGTCAAAAAGCAGCGCACAAGAAATGATTAGAACACATAGTAAAACGCAGAAAGCCTGCCTTCAAATTTACTGTGCGGTTGTTGGAGGCCTTCTTTATTGCAAACGACGTGTTACCACTGTTTGAACCCAAACCCGTGCCTACTTTTGATATCAGAGAGTAAAACATGTTTATCCTTCTGTCGATCACAAATCCAAGCACATAAAAGTATGTTGACGACCTATTTTGGGTGAGGATTAATTCCCCAAGTTTCGAAATTGCCACGTTTTACACCAACAAATTGCATATACAGTTATTTGTTTATGATTTAAATTGTAGTCAAGCAATGGTTGCGTCTGTATAATCCTCTATGCTTGCATCTTATCTTTATCAATAGCATTCATATATAGCCTCTGTTTGCTGCTGATGTTTGATAATGTTGAAATGTGCTCTACCGAATAAAAGTCAAAGAACACTTCTGATACCTACAATAAGAAGAAGAGTCGGAACGAAGTCTTGTAGGGTGTGTCGGTGAAAAATGCTTTCAATGCTTAAGTCAGTTGAGTAAACTTACAAAGCAGGCTGAAAACTCTCGAAATTAGAAAAAAATGGCTAATTTATTGTAAAAGGAATGAGTGAATTAATACCTTGTGCTGGATCCTTGTTCTTCTTTAATTGGCCGAGACCTTTTTCTCAACAGGACCTTGCTAGGTGTTGTCTTCCAATTGGGTTGTACGTAAATTGCCCATGACGTTTGGACACCGACTCTAATAAGGCATCTCATTGATAGTCCTTTTGCTAATGTGCACTCATAATCTAGCTGGCATTAAGGACCTGTTTGTTAAACACCATCCATTCATAAACTCTATTCTCTTTATTTTTTTTCAAAAAAATCAATATCAAAACATTTTCACTTTTATATCAAATTATTCATTTTTTACTATTATTCAACTAAAAAATTATACGGGGTGGATGTCACCTGATACCGTGCTAGGCAAAGTATGACACATTCTTATCGATTCCAACGTGATTCTTTATGAAATGTCATAGACTATTAGATCTGGAGTTTGGTTAAGGTGTGAGAGGTGATATTATATTTTGCGAGTTCCCGTATCCCTCAGCAGCCATGTGGGAATCATTACAAGGCCTATTTGGGCTTGGGCTTAGGTTTGTTAGCTTCTTCAATTGACTAATCAGCCCAAGCTCAATAAAGTTGAATAAAAAAAATCCAAGTCCAATTGAAGTTTTTCTTTTGTAAAATCCTTTCAGTTGATGTGTGTGAATTCTCTAATTTTCAACAGAATCAAAAGGTATTGCATACAAATCATCTGCCAACAATATAGCATTGCTTTGGTTTCCAACAAATAATCTCAACTACTCATTTTCCTAGATAATTATGTGTCGGATTATCAAAGTTATTATTTTTTGCTGTGATTGTATATATTAACGGTGCTCTCTAAAAGTACTCATGTCAGTGTCTGCTTGTCTGGAGGTCTTGCTGATGGAGCTCTCTATGTCTCTTTTGAAACTATCTCATCACGATGGGCTTACTGACGGTATTGTTGACGACGCTATTTGGAGTGCTACCGACAGGATCACATTACTTGAGATTGGGCACATGAATGCTGTTTAGCTATTCAATCATGTCCAGAAATTACCCATTACAAGATTGCATATTATCATTGATCTCTCTCATAATAGCTTTTTTGGAAATTTGCCCGCAATGTACTTCTTACAATGGAATTCCATGAAATTTGTTTGTCCAAATCAATTGGGATACATGGCTGCACATTTTAACTTAGTAGTCCAGTGGGATTCGACTTTCCAATACAGTCACAATGACAAACAAAGGCATGAATTTGAAGTATGAGAAAAATCCAAAATTTCTCAAGCAATAGATTTGAAGGAGAAATTCCAGAACTTGTGGGGAGTACTCGATCTTAAAGGACTTTATTTGCTAAATGTTTCTAATAATGCTCTCATTGGTCTTATCCCATTATCCTTAGGGAACTTGACACGTATGGAATAAATGGACCTTTCTCAAAAAAAGTTGTTTGGAGAAATATCGCTACAACTAACACAACTCTTTTTCTTTGCGTCCTTTAATGTCTTCACCAACCGTCTAACAAGACCTATGCCACATGGAAATTACTTTGAAACATTTTAGAATAATTCATTTGAAGGTAATCCAGGATTGTGTGGAAGCATTATCAAAGAAATGTAGAGAATATTTCAAGTACACACCAACTCCGCCTTCTCCTTTTGAAGACAATTAAAGCTCAAAGCCTCTATTTGAATTTGGTTGGAAGTAGTTGCCATAGGGTATGGATGTAGATTAATGATAGGAGTTGTTGTGGGCAAATTGTGATTGTAAGGAAGTATGATTGGTTTGTAAAGATTTTCGGATGAATGTAGCAAACTCGAATAATGGTGAATTGAAGAAAGTCTCAAATTTAAATTTAGTTAAATAAAATATTTTAGGAAAACTATAAATGTTTATGTTTCTAGCATTATTGTATGGTGCTTAATGGAATTGTAAGGCTATAACAAATTCAATGTAGTATCTTACTATTAATTTGTGTGTGAGTTTGCATGTGTATGCGTGTGTTTTTTTTGTTTTTCTTATATCACATTATCGTTTTGGGATAATATAAAATAAAAATACTGTATATTTCAATACTAATTAATAGCAAACAGCGCCATCAAATATTATATTCTCCTAAAATTGTAAACGGTTAATAATATCAAACATTTCCCATGACACTTGTGGTAAGTAAGACTAAGACCTATAACTAATCAAATAGTTTCTAATAAACCATGATGTCAAATTAATATCACCGCTAATAATGTAGATGCTAATGAAATAGATTCTTGTAGTGACTTCAATACTCCATGTTACATTTTTTTGGACCTGCCCATAGTCCTTATTAAGTACTTCACGTAGTTGGATGATCGATGGACATTAATGGAGGTTCAGCTATGATAAGAAGGAGATCAAGGGGTATATTTTTCTCAAGCAATAGATTTGAAGGAAAAATTCTAGAACTTGTGGGAAGTCTTAAAGAACTTCATTTGCTAAATCTTTACTATAATGCTCTGATTGGTCATATCCCATCATCCTTAGAGAACTTGACAATATGGAATTAATGGAACTTTCTCAAAATAAGTTGTTTGGAGAGATACCACCACATAACTCTTTTTTCCTTGAATACTTTAATGTCTCCAACAACAGTCTCACGTGACCTATACCACAAGAAAATCAATTTGACACATTTCAGAATAGTTCATTTGGGGTTAATTCTAGATTGTGTGGAAACTCGTAATCAAAGAAATGTGGAGATTTCAAGTACACTCCTATTCCACTTTCTCCCTTTGAAGAAAATCAAAGCTCAAAATCTCCATTTGAATTTGGTTGAAAAGTAATTGTCATAGGATATGAATGTAGATTTGTGGTAAGTGTTGTTATTCGAAAAATTGTGATTACAAGGAAGTATGATTGGTTTGTGAAGACTTTAGAAAAGATACAACATATATATACTCGGAGCATGGTGCATTGGAGGAAGTCCTAAATTTTGAAATTCATTAAATAAAATGTTTTATAAACATCTATATATATTTAGATGTTTATGTTTCTAGCGTACCTTATTCCCTATAAACTTTCAATATTGTAATAACTTACTATTTGTGTGTGGATTTTGCTTGTACCTATTTTTTCTTAATTCTTTCTTATTTTAAAATTTAAACGATCGTGTTTGTTTGTTGGCGTTGTTCCAATTTTATTTCGTGCAAATTAGAAATTATTCATAAATGAATCAGAAAAGTGCGTAAAATAAACCTTCAACTAGTTGTAAAGTCTGTCTTAGTTGTTGCATCGACACTGTTGTAGGAAGATTTAATCTTAACAATCGTACAAGAAGCGGTAGGAAAAAAATTGTCAACTCGACCTTATGGAGTAGCTACAACGAAATTCTTCGTTTTAATATATATATATATATATATATTAAAAGATGGAATTGTTAGAAAGGAGAGGGTCGCTTGGGGTTTAGGAGAATTGAATATTAGAATTAACATTACTACAACCAAAAAAAAAAAAAAAATTGTTACCTGACATTTTTTAACCGCGAGCAAACCAGTTTCAAATGCCCAGAAAATCCATACCATATTGACGTTTAATAGCTGACATAAAGTATATATTGGCTATCCAGCGTCAGGAAAATTATTTTTTGACACATAAACTACATGAAGACTTATGGAAAGAGGCATCAAACTCCAAGAAGGGTGAATCGGAAGATCGATGTACGTAATATATAGAATTTAAGTTATTTGGATGAAATGTTTGTGAACAAAATAAAATGTATATTTCTGTTGGACCATGGATCAACTTTATGTGAGCCCAACAGTTGCTAACCCAAACTGAAACCCAAGAGCGTCTCAGGCCCAAAACCTCCGAAACCACACCTTGAATCTGATGCATCTCTGAGACTAAGGCCTCAAATCCGAGACCTTCTCTAAAGACTAAGGACTCGAATTCGAGACCTCTAAGACCTATGTGTCCTAGGCTATCGAATTCGAGGCCCTCGAATCCGAGACCCGGAATCTTAGGGATCGGAAGTTTGAGTTCAAAATTCAAATGTCAACAACCAAATCCTATCTTGATCCCCAAAGATCAAGAAACGGATAACTACTCAAATCCTCGATAACAAACCCGCCTTGTAGTAAATCGGGGGAAAAGTCAAGAATTGGTTAGGGACTACCATTCCTCGCCTATATAATACAAGTCTTCACCACATGTTGAGGTAAGGCAACGTTAACACACTTCAAGCTCTTATTGCTTTTTCTTTCTATAACAAACATTGACTTAGGCATCGGAGTGACCCCGCCGGCTCACCCCCGATCTCTTTTCGACCCTATTGTTTTCCTCTTTGTGCAGGTTTTTCTACTCAGAGCAGTCACTCCAGGAGTTCAACAAGTGTGCCACATCACCAGTCAGAAATTGTGCATCAACAGTTTGGCGCCGTCTGTTGGAAACGATTTTTCAAATCGTTTCTCATTCCTCTAAATATTCAACATGGTGACCACACGCTCTTCACATCCACTGCAGCCTAACCCGTTGCAGCCACCTTATAGCGCTCCCGGAGCGTCCAACAGTCCAAAACTAGCAGATTTCCTCAAGTCTATGGCGGAATCAATGGAAGTCCTCAGGAAGCAGAACGAGGAACTAAATGCTCGGCTCACAGCAGCCGAGGCCCGAAGCAGTGAGAAGGAAAGAGAACGCGCCGAACGCCGAGAGAAAGATAGGCGACACAGGCTCCACCATGGAAAGCGGCACGTCAATCCTCACCAAGAGGACAATGAAAGTACCGTCCAGGGAGAGAATGAGGAGAATCGAGATAAGTCTCATCGTGTAAATGGAGGATCTAAGAGGGATCGGTCCCACCGAGAGGAGTCCCTTCGCGGCGAATCTTGTCGTGAAAGGCAAGGAGGCGAAAATTCTTGCGGAGATAGGCGCGAAAGAGAAAGGTCTCACCGATCAAAGCGACACCAAGATAATGAGGAGTCTCGGCACAGCCACCACGAAGCAAAGATGAAGGACCTTGAAGACAAATACGCCCAGATGCTATGTCAAATGGATGGGAAGGATTCGGGGTTGATAGCATGGGACATGCTAGAAGATGAGAGTCTTCCGTTCACTGACAAGGTAAAGGCACATCCCATGCCCGACAAATTCAAAATGTTGCGGATTGATAAGTATGATAGGAGTGAGGATCCTTAGGACCATCTGGAGGCCTTCCGAGAGCACCTCATCTTGCATGGTACTCCAGACGAGATTGCATGCAGAGCCTTCCCACTGACGTTGAAGGGAGTAGCAAAAGACTGGTTCACAGGACTTCCCCCGAAGTTAGTAGGTACTTTCAAGGAATTGGGACGCCTGTTCCTAACACAGTTCCTTGTAACAAGGAAAAGGAAGAAGAACGCCAACTGCCTGTTGACCATGCGTCAAGGGAAGGAGGAAAGTTTAAAGGACTTCATGCTTCGCTTTAACAAAGAGAAGCTTGAGGTTGATACCTAGGACGATAAGACGATGCTATGCGCCTTGATGCAGGGCGTACGGGCGGAAGGGCCACTAATGGCCAAAGTAGGGAGGAAGAATGTGAATGGAGTTACTCTCCCTCAGTTCATGAAGCTGACTGAAGAGTTCATTAACTAGGAGGAGTTAGTCGGGATACTCCTCAAGGCTCAGATGTTGGAAGAACAGACCAAGCAGGAAAGTAAGAAGGCCTCAACTACTGCCAAGCTGAAAGAGGAGAAGAATCCTCGAAAGGGGGAAAGAAAACCTGGCCCACTATTCAAAAGTGAGCCTCAGAAGACGGAGCCACTGAGATTCCAAAAGGAAGTCTTCACCCCGTTGAAAGCCAGCCTCACCGAGGTGTTCTCGGCAATAAAAGGGGATCCAGTGTTCAGATGGTCGCTGAAGATGAAGATCGATCCATTCAAGCGGGATCAGAGCAAATTCTGTGAATACCATGCTGATCATGGGCATTTGACAGAAGATTGCATTTCTCTCTGTCGAGAGATCAAAATTTTTATACAGAATGGGAGGTTAGTCAGGTTCCTTGTAGAGGAAAGGAATCGGGAAGCGAATTGTCGAGGACGTCTGGAAAGAGTCCGAGAAGGTCTCGGACGTGATGAACCGAGAAATAGAGACGAGGCTCTGAGAGAGGGTCGACGTGATCGAGAAGATCGAAGGAACATTCGGGAAGAACAGCCACCCCTTCAGAACCAGGAGGTAGTCAGGGAGATTCATACCATAGCTAGTGGAATTGCTGGTGGTGGAGAGTCGAACTCGGCTAGGAAAGCATATGCTAGAAGCATGCAGGGCCAGGAGGTGTATTCTTTACACAGGCCCTCGAAAGCTGCAAGGACAGAATCGGTGGTGCTAAACTTCTTGAAAAAAGATGCACGCGGGGTTGTTATGCCCCACGACGACGTTCTGGTGGTCACATTGACCGTCGCCAACCACGGGATCCACCGAATTCTGGTGGACAATGGAAGCTCCACCGATATCCTCTATTGGTCGGCCTTCCAACAGATGGGGATTGATCGCGAAAGGATCAAACCATTCGGGTCTCCGTTAGTCGGATTTGGCGGAGAAGTGGTATACCCAATAGGGATCATTTCCTTACTGGTAACAGCGGGGACAACACCCCGGTTATCCACTGTGATGGTGGATTTCTTGGTGATTGACCGACCCTCCGCATACAATGCAATTGTGGGTCGACCATCACTAAACAAGTTGAGAGTGGTAACTTTGACCTATCACCTTATGATGAAGTTCCTAACAGAAAAAAGAGTCGGAGTAGTGCGGGGCGATCAATTAGTGGCAAGGAGGTGTTACATCTCAATGAAGAAGGCCTCGGATTCGACCATACTAACAGTGGCCTCGGCATCCGAGGCCAAAGGAGAACTAGCAGAATCGCTCAAGGAGGTCTCGGTTGGGGAAGGAAGGGTCCTACAGATAGGAACTCGTCTCAACAATGAAATTCGAGAAGGCCTCATGAACTTTCTCCATAGGATTATTGAAGTTTTCGCTTGGTCGCATGAAGACATGCCGGGAATTAACCCCGAGGAGATTGTCCATGTTTTAAACATGGATCCTGATGTGAAGCCAGTGAAACAAAAGAGAAGGAAGTTTGTACCGGAAAGAGTCGAGGCAATAATGGTGGAGGTTGAGAAGCTCCTAAAGGCGCAGTTCATCGAGGAGGTTTACTACCCCAATTGGCTAGCCAATGTAGTTCTGGTAAAGAAGTCCAACGGCAAATGGAGAATGTTCGTGGACTTCACTGACCTCAACAAAGCCTATCCAAAAGACAGCTTTCCCCTCCTATGTATTGATGCACTGGTTGACTCTACCTCCGGGTACGAGTTGCTCAGTTTCATGGACGCATTTTCCGGATACAACCAGATCCTCATGCACCCACAAGATCGAGAGAAGACTGCATTCATCATCGATCGAGGCCTTTACTACTATAAGGTTATGCCTTTCGGCTTGTGAACAAAATGTTCTAAACCCAGATAGGGAGAAACATGGAGGTGTATGTGGACGACATGCTAGTGAAGAGCGTAGAGTCAGGTGATCATATCAACGACTTTCATGAGGCATTTGGAACACTGAAGCTATATGGGATGAAGCTGAATCCCACGAAGTGTGCCTTCGGAGTATCCTCCGGAAAGTTCCTGGGTTACATGGTCTCGAGTAGAGGAATCGAGGCCAATCCTGAGAAAATCCGAGTAGTACTGGAAATGCAATCCCCAAAAACAATGAAACAGCTTTAACAGCTGACTAGAAGGTTAGTGGCCTTAAACAAATTTATTTCCCGCTTCATTGACAAGTGTCTCCCTTTCTTCAAGACTTTGAGGAAAGCCTTTGAGTGGACAGGCGAGTGTGAGGAGGCCTTCTCCAAATTGAAGATGTACTTAACAAGCCCTCCCCTGCTGAGCCGGACTATTCCGGAAGAGGTGCTATACCTTTACTTGGCCGTTTCCCTCATGGTAATCAGTGCAGCTTTGATTCGAGAAGATGAAGGGATACAGAAACCTGTCTACTTTGTCAACAAGGCACTTCATGGTATGGAGGAGAGGTATCCCTAGATCGAGAAGGTGGCATTCGCTCTTATAATGGCTTCACAAAACGGTAATACACTTTCGACGATTAGACCTACGGCACCAAGTTATACGATTAGGCTATACCCAGACACAACCCATTTAGCTAAACGGGTAATCGGGTTTGACACGATTATGACACGAAAATAAACGGGTAACCCGACACGATTCGTTTTACCCGTTTACAATAACTGGGTCTTATTGGATAGACACGACCCGACACGACTCGTTTAACATAAACCTATTAAATCTAATTTTTTTTTAAAAAAAAATAATTGTGAAAAAAATAATAATACATGAATACTCATCACTCATCAGTCATCATAGATTCATAAACACAAAGCCATCACAAATTTACAATGAACACAGCAGAATCAGAGAAAAAAGAGAAAAAGGAAAAGAAAACTCACAACTCATGAGTTCTTAATTTGAGATAGAGAGTAAAGACAATACCAGCGGTACCTCCATTATGGCAACAGAAAGGATGATGATGGGGAGGCGAGGAGGCGTGGTTGACGGCGAGCCGTGAGACTGTTCTAGGAAGTGGGTCAGGTGAGCCGAGACCGTGAGCATGATGAGGGACCGAGGGTGGGACTGGGACCCCGGACGTGGGTTCTGTGAAAGCCTTGAGCGCGCGTGAGGCCAAGCCGGACCTGAAAGAGATCTGGGGTTGAAAAGGAAGAGATCACGGTGCTAAAAAACTATCGAGAACACGAAGGAGGTTGAAAAGGAAGAGATCACGCTAGAGGTGGGTCTAATCATGGTGACTCGGTGAGCTTGGTTGGGTAGAAGGCTCGCCTGAAGGAGAAACAGGTGGGGATAATAAGGATCAAGGAGTAAGGACCTTAGGTTTTTTAGTTTTTAGTTATTATTAATTTATTATTTTCTTTTTTCTAAATAAAATTTTGAAAAAAAAAGGGGTCTGGCAGGTAGACCCATCAGACCCGAATATTAGTCTGGTCTACCCGCCAGAATCGCCATTAAACGGTCTGACGGGTCCACCTGCCAGACCCGGCTGGTAGACCCGTCAGACACGAAAATTTGCGGGTCTTAAACGGGTAGATCCGATTAAGACCTGAACCCGATTAACCCAAACCCATTACCTGTTTATTTGTGTTGTATTCGTGTCGTTTTCATGGGTCGTGTAAAAATTGCCGGCCTTAGCTCCGGCCTTACTTTCAAGCTTATACCATCCGGGTCCTCACGGAATATCCGCTCCGAAAGGTGATGCAAAAGCTGGATCTATCAGGTAGATTGGCAAACTGGGCCATTGAATTGAGGCAGTTCGACCTCGAATTCATCCCTCGAAACGCAATCAAAGGTCAAGCACTTACAGATTTTCTGGTTGAGTTCACAAACATGCCAGAAGTAAAAGAACCGGAGATGGAATGAAAATGCGTAGTTTATGTCGATGGTTCGTCAACAAGAAAGAAATGAGGGGCTAAAATAGTGCTCTTCACTCCTGAAGGGGAAGAGTTGAATGATTCTTTGAGGCTGGAATTCAGGACCACCAACAACGAAGCGGAGTATGAAGCCGTTATAGTAGGCCTTGGACTGGCCCTTGAACTGGGAGCTGAATCCATGGAAATACTAATCGACTCTCAAGTCATTGTGGGACATATCCGAGAAGTGTTCAAAGCAAAGGGAGAAAAAATGAAGAAGTACCTCGCGAAGGTACAAGGCATGCAAACTTCTTTTAAGAAGTTATGTATCAAAAAGATTCCACGAGAAGACAATGAGAAAGCGGATCACTTGGCCCGAATGGCATCTACAGAGAACACTAAATCCGAGGAAAACGAAGCCAGTATCCAAAGTCTAAGGCACTCATCGATTTTCGAGAAGGCCTCGGACGTACCTCGAATAGCGTCGATCAAGGAGGCCTCGGACTAGAGGAATGAAATCATCAACAATTTACAGAATGGAGCCCTACCTTTTGAGAAAAAGTCTGCAATACAGTTGAGAATGAAGACTTGGAGATTCACGATGGTAAATGGAACCCTCTACAAAAGGGGATTTACATTGCCTCTCCTAAAGTGTATCTCTCCCGAAGAAGGAAATTATGTCCTTCGGGAAATACATGAGGGAATTTGTGGAAGCCATTCTGGAGCCAGGATGCTAGCACATAAGGCCATACGAGCAGGATTCTATTGGCCTAACATGAGCAAGGATTCAACGAAAATCATCAAAAACTGCAATAAATGCCAATGATTTGCCAACATCACCAAGCAACCGCCTAAGAAGTTGACTTCAATTTCCTCTCCTTGGTCATTCTCACAATGGCGGGTGGACATAGTGGGACCATTGCCCCGAGGAAAAGGGGGGGTTCAATTCGCAGTGGTTGCCGTAGACTATTTCACCAAATGGGCAGAGGTCGAACCCCTAGTGAACATAACAACTAAAACCATCCAACGATTCCTATGGAAGAATGTCGTCTACCGTTACGGTATACCATATGCATTTGTCATTGACAACGGAAAACAGTTCGATTGCGAGCCATTTCGAAAGTGGTTTGCTGAGCTTCATATCAGGAATTACTTCTCCTCCCTCGGACATCCTTAGGCGAATGGGCAAGTAGAAGCCACCAACCAGACCATTTTCAAAATTTTGAAAAAGAAGTTGAGTGACAGGAAAGGAGGCTGGGCAGATGATCTCCTGGAAGTCCTTTGGGCCTATCGAACTACGAAGAGAACTTCTACAGAAGAAACCCCTTATGCTCTGGCATTTGGAACTAAAGCAGTCATCCCGACAGAGTTGGGGTCGGGAAGCCTAAGGGTTGAATCATACAAGGTAGAGGAAAACGCTGAAGGACTCAAGCTCCACTTGGACCTGCTGCAAGAAAAGCGCGACCATGCTCAGATCACACTGTAAGCCTATCAAGAGAGGATGGCGAAGTACTTCAATAGGAAGGTTAAGCCGCAGAATTTCAAGGTCGGAGATCTGGTCCTGCGCAAAGTTACCCTCGCCACAAGAGATCCAGTGGAAGGAAAGCTAGCTTCGAGCTAGGAGGGGCCCTATAAAGTGATTGGCTGCCAAAGGCCTGGAGCGTACCACCTAGAAGACTCTACAGGGAAGGTCCTTCCAAGGCCATGGAATGCGGAACATCTCAAAAGATACTTCCTTTAAGATAATGTAATTTACAGTTATTTTCGTTCTTTGATTTCAGCTTGAACTAATGCAATAAAAGAAATTCTTAGAATTTCTCTTTATAAAAATTTGAAATCAACCAGAGCAAGAAAAACTAGGTTCAGCGAATTGATACGAGACCTGATCTTCACCAGGCTCGGCATCTGAGACCTGACACTTAGAGAAAAACTAAGTTCAGTGAATCGATACGAGACCTGGTCTTCACCAGGCTCGGCATCCAAAACTTGACACTTAGAGAGAAACTAGGTTCAGCGAATCGATACAGGACCTGGTCTTCACCAGGCTTGGCATCCGAGACCTGACACTTAGAGAAAAACTAGGTTCAGCGAATCGATACGAGACCTGATCTTCACCAGGCTCGGCATTCGAGACCTGACACTTAGAGAAAAACTAAGTTCAGCAAATTGATACGAGACCCAGTTTTCACCAGGCTCAGCATCCGAGACCTAACATTTAGTAAATAAATCGACCTAAGTTTCAAATGGACGGTTTCTGATCCTGTCCTCCACTTGGAATACGAGGCAAACACTCGACTGAAAACAGTCGAGCATAAAATACCGACCAGCTAGACTTGGTTTTCACCAAGTTAGCCGGTTTATGACCTAGGCAAAAGAAACACAAATCTCTCAACTTCTCAAAAGCATCAAGTAATTTGAGATCACTTAGGGTTCTCAAAATACAAGAACCTTTTATAAACGCCAACATTCCAAAAGTTTTAAGAGTTCTCGAGACTCAAGACTATAATATCTAGTATATGGTCAATCATTGAAAAGAACTAAACAAGATTATGATGTCAGAAGGGAGCTTCTCGGTAGAGCGACAAATCTTTATAAAAAATAATTCTATTAATTCTGTAAAGTTTACAAAAAGGTAATATACATGTATTTAAATTACAAAGCCTAAGGATCTACTGAGGGGTCCTAAGCAAGTGGAGAGTCTGTGGCGTCTTCGGGCCTCTTTTCTGCTTTTCCACCTTTCAAAACGGCCTTTGGTCTAAAGTCAAACCGATCAATCCCAACGGCGTCCGGCATCTCTTCCCGGCCAAGGCTGATCAGCTATCGAATGGCCCCACTCGTCATTAGAATGTCTTTAATATTGACCAAGTTCAGGTCCATCTTCTGAGCCGAGTCCCTTCACCATGTCCTGAAGGTCTCGAATCCGAGGTCAAGCCCATCTGCCCAGGCCAAGTCTCGAACTCTCGAGGCAAAGGACAACTGATGTAAGTAGTCAACCGCCTTTGCCTTGGCCTCTTTCAACTCCAACCTCGTACCTTTGTACAGGCTGTTGAAGTGCTGGAACTTCTCCTCAGCTATGACCTTGCTGGCCATAGCCTGCTCCACTGAGGCCTGGCTCTCCTTCAGTTGTTCGAGGACATCGGAATGCTTCTCCTCGAGCTACCCCAAGTCCTCCTTAAGGATGGAGTGATCCTCTTGGAGTTCTGTGTTTTTTGCCTGGAGAACATGGTGATCCTCTCGAAGCTTGGCGTTCTCGGAGCGCAAGAGTTTGACTTCCTCGGAAAGCTTTGAAAGTTTGGCCTTCGCTCGATCCCTAGCTTTGAAGGCATCGGAAGCCTCACATTCCATCATGACTGAGTGCTCCCCCAGGACTCAGAGGTCCTTCTCGTGCTTGGCCACAACCTTCTTGAGATTGGCGCTCTCTTCTTCGGCCTCTGTAAGTTTCTTCCGTAAGCCCTCTGGCTCGTCATCGGAGGCAGAGACCTTCCGTAGGTAGCAGTACAGAACCATTGACCGGAGGAAGGCCTGCAAACAAAAAAGGAAAAATGTCATTAGTGAGAGATCCGAAAACATGGAAGTTATTATATGGCGAATACCTACCAAACACTGCATGGTTAGCATCTCTTCTGCTACTCCCCGGAGGGTAATGTCCCGCTTCAGTCGGAGCCCCTCGTAGTCGACAAGATCCACCACGGCCTTAAAGGGGTTACCCTTAAAATCTCCTTCGAGCTTGGCCAATTTCCCTCTGACGGTCTAGTTTACCCCTTCCGGCTGTATCTCGGTCATACTCTCGGAGCCCGAAGCCTCAGACGCCTTGGAAGCTTGAAACCTCCTCGAATCTATCTCCTTTTCGACTCCTGCATGAGTCAGACCTTGAGGCCTTTTTGGGGTCGGAGCTCTCAACGAATTCCCTATTTCGGGTATCGGGGACAATGTCTTTCGAAGAGTCCCCGCCATCGCTTTGGATGATGCTTCCATATTGTCGTCAGCCATCCCCACCGAATCCTCCAACATCATGTCGATTTCCTCCAGAATATGCCGAATATTTGAGCCCAGTGGTTGGCTCAACATAGGAATGCTCCCCTTTGGCGCTCGTAGAGGCTCTTCCTCGACATTTGGGCCACGGCCACTGTAAAGGCCAGGACGGGCTCATTAGCAATGAACTTCTCCACCTCTGCCAGCGGTGGTACTGAAGGAAGTACGACCTTCTTCCTCCAGAATCCGACAAACGCCCACCGCCACCATCGGGTAGCTGCCCCGCCATGGGACTTCTTTCCCCCCATCTTCGCTGCCTTCTTCTTGACGGGGGGGCCTCAATAACCTCCACCGACTCTTCAACCGCTACTTGAATCTGAGGAGTGAGCTATGGTTGGTCCTTGACAGCCCCACCTGCCTCCGAGCCCTCCTCCTCATCGAGTAGCTTAAGAACTCGGGCCGCTTTAGAAGGCTTCTCGACCTTCTCCCATAACGAATCTTTCTTTACCGGTGGGGCTATAGGAAGGGTGGGAGGAGTCGGAACCTTAGGCTCCCGGATCTTGAAGTTCCCACCGGTCATTATCGGGTATTTGACCTTCTCGGGCTTCCCTGTATCGATCACTTTGGCCTTGGCCTTGCCTTTGTCGACAACTTTGAGCTTAACTTGGGCAGCCAAAGGGGCTTGGTCCTTGGCCTTTTGGGGAACTGAAGCCCGGGTGTTGGCGGCAGGACTGCTGAGGTCTGGACGAGCCCACAGAGGATCACCAATTGGCCTCGATGGAGGACAAAAATATTTGACGTCATAGACAAACTCTAACAGCCTCGGAGATGTTATGAGGGTTCCGACAAGCATCATTTTTGGGTGCTCTTGACCCCACTTAATAAGACTGTTGACTTGCTGAATCATCTCAGGGGTCAAAACGGGCTCGTTATAAGCCTCAACGGAAGGGTTGCAAATGTCTCGAGGGACTCGGGGCCCCTCTACTTTCTCCGTGGGGGTGAACTCCCACTGCCCTGAAATGAAGAAATATTTGTTCTTCCATTTGGGGTTACTAGAGAATTGGGAGTCGATTTGAACGAACTTTCCCCTCTTCGTCTGGAAATTGTAGATTGAGGAACTTTGAGGGTTCTTTTGTAGCCTATAAAGGTGCATAAACTCCTTCATTGTGAGATTATGCTGCTTGCCCAAAGCCATGGGCCACAGAATCACACACCCAAAAAAAGTTCTCCAGGCATTGGGCGATAGCTGATGGGGTGATAGATTGGGAAAGCTAAGTAGCTCTCTAACTATTCGAATGAAAGGAAGTCAAAAGCCTGCCCAGAACATGGTCTCGTACAGGCAGACCTCGTGTGAGTCCGACCGGGCCACAACACTAGATTCATTATTGTCAAAATGGATTTTGATGAAGCTCGGGATGAAACATTCCCTTCTGATGCGGCCCTCGTCAGCAAAAGAAAATTGAGGTACCCCAAAAGCAGGATGGGCGTCCTCCAAACCATCAAAATTGTTGCCATGCTTGGTCATTTTCGAAAACACTGGAGATGAAGAAGGGCGCGAGTATGGGAGTTTGAAGAAACAAGGGCAGCTACTTAAGAGCACAGGCAAATAAATTTGAAAAACAATCAAGTCTGGGTTTTATAGACCATCAAGGGAAAAACGAGGCGTCGACATTGGAAAATCAAAAGGCAGGCGTTTAAAACCCAGAAAAATGCTTCAAAAAACCCAAAAAAATGCTTCGACTACCGATGGTTGGCTGGTCATTATGACTGAAATATACGGCGTCAGACAATCGCTATTTAATTTGACATATGGCCAAACCTCGACCACTGGAATCGGCGTATTAAATGATCAAAACCTTCTCGAGCCACCAAAGCATCTCGAAATCTTTTGGCGGGAAAATTCATAATTTTCCCTGCCCAAGTGTACCCTCCGAAAAAAAAAAAAAAAAAAAGCTTTCCTCATACAAGCAGAGCCTCGAAAGCCTTCGAGTCCTCGAAATTAGGTAAGCTTTGGGAGTTTGATCCATTCCTCAGAATATATAGAAATTTCCATAGTCTTCCGCATAAGGAAATTGGAGGGTAATCATGGACCATGGATCAACTTTATGTGAGCCCAATAGTTGCTAACCCAAACTGAAACCCAAGAGAGTCTCAGGCCCAAAACCTCCGAAACCACACCTTGAATCTGATGCATCTCTGAGACTAAGGCCTCGAATCCTAGACCTTCTCTGAAGACTAAGGACTCGAATTCGAGACCTCTGAGACCTATGTGTCCTAGGCTATCGAATTCAAGGCCCTCAAATTCGAGACCCGGGATCTTAGGGATCGAAAGTTTGAGTTCAAAATTCAAATGTCAACAACCAAAACCTATCTTGATCCCCAAAGATCAAGGAACCGATAACTACTTAAATCCCTCGATAACAAACTGCCTCATAGTAAATCTGGGAACAATCAGTAATTGGTTAGGGGACTACCATTCCTCACCTATATAATACAAGTTTTCACCACATGTTGAGGTAAAGCAACGTTAACACACTTCAAGCTCTTGTTGCTTTTTCTTGCTATAACAAACACTGACTTAGGCATCGGAGTGACCCCGTCGGCTCACCCCCGGTCTCTTTTCAATCCTATTGTCTTCCTCTTTGTGCAGGTTTTTCTACTCAGAGCAGTCACTCCAAGAGTTCAACATGTGGGCCACGTCACCAGTCGAAAACTATGCATCAACAATTTCCATTTGCTTTGAGCATGATTGTTTATGTACTTGATAGAATTATTGAAGCCTACTCGAAATTCAACAGATCTGTATCTTATAATTTGTGTGTGCGTGCCACAAGAGGAGTAATGGAGTATGCGTCTTTCCTTAAAAATCGACGTACGGAACAAAAAACAGATAAAATGGGGTTCTCTTTTAGTTTGTGTAAGAAGCAGAAAAAAGCTTGGTATATATATAACAAATGTAATTGTTTATATCAAATTATTGACTTCATATATATTCAGCCAAATGGAAGTGGGTTGATCTCAATGAAATCAATGGTATATACCAACCTTCGTCGAATGCTGAGACCAAAGAAAATGGAGCTATTGATTTGAGCCCATTTGGCTCTGCTTCTGATTAGCTCTAATCCTTCAGCGAGGCATTATTACAAAAATAATCCAACATCACATACAAAACTCTGGTGACATCCTTGATTTAACTAATTGATCATGGATTATATAAATATTAAAAAAAAAAAAACCTTTACTCCATTTCATCGACCACTTAGTTTTGCAAAACGTAAGAATAAATAGTAAATCTCATGTGAAGGTACGTTGTGCCTGTTTGTAATGATCCCTTTTCTCTTTTTTTTTTTTTTTTTTTTTTTTTTTTTTTTTTAAATTATAAACTTTTTTTGTTAAAAGTAATTATTAGAAGGTGTAGATCGTAAGGATACACCATCTTCAAACCCTCGAAAATTGATTGAGGAGGTTAATTGTTTGCATCTACAGATCAAACATGGAAATTTTGGGTCCCAACAATTATTGTAAGTTTGTGTGGTAGTGGCAAGGGGAGAAGGGAACCATTCCTTTCATTGATTTATTTCCTTTTCTTCGTTAATTGGATATCCCATTTCTTTCGTGGGTGATATTTGGTCAATAATAGCTATCCAAATGATGGATAGTTGTTGGCAAGTAGAAGATTCAAAGATGTTTATGGGCCTTAATTGGTGTGGAAAAAGGACCTTCATGCTGACATGGATAATAAAATGTACGTTGAAGATGGAAGAAAATGGTAGAGGAGGAACTTGTCAAGACTGAACCATTCAAACGCGTCACCTATGGCAAATCCGACTAATCGTATTGGAAGGTTGAAGACCCAGTTGGCAGTCTTTGCAAGGAGTCCACCCACAACAAACCAAAAATCAATCTTTATAGATATATATGTGCTTATGAGGATAACCGCCCGCCGCCAATCGTTTTCTAAATAAATCATCGTCTATATAAATATATGTATATGTTGTCTGACAACCAATAATTCAAGACTGAGCAATATCTAATCCATTTAGTTTACCCAATGGAAAACTTGGAAGAAGAAAGATAAGCACACCATGACTAGTCTTCACAGGACATGGAAGGTGAGAGTGACACCTTGACTTATCTTCCTCATCCCTCCAACACTTCATTTGGATTGGAAGCATACCAAATCTAGCTGATCATCATGCATAACAAATTAATCTCAAAGTATCGGATGGTGAGGACAAATGGTAACATCATCTTATAATGAGACTACTTGTAATTACTTATGATCTAACATCCCTTGACACACGCATCTTATGGCTGGTGCATTGCATTTCAAGTCACTAACAAGCTAATTAAAGCACCTACCTAGCTTTATTGTCATTTTCAAGCCAAGGAAATGCCAATTCTCACCTCTTTAAAATTTAGAGCACTCCTTGCAACCTCACCGAAACTACTTTTTGGTTAATTTGGTGAGATAATTTAACCAAAATGACTCAAATGACTACTTTTTAGCCTTATTACTTTAACAAAAAAAAAAAAAAATAGTGAGGTGAACAGTACTCACCAAACTTAAAATTTATTATTTACTCACCCATTCATTAAACAAATATAATTCATCTCTCCTCTTTATCTTTTTCTTTCCCTTTTCTCTGCAGCCTCGATCTCTCCCTTCTCTTTTCTTCTCTCTCTCCCTCTTCAATGAAATCAGAGTATATATTATGCCATATAATTGCATCAAATATTATTATTGCTGAATGATAGTAAAGATGAAAAATCCCAGTTTTTTAATTTTTTTTAACAAAAAAAAAAAATTTCCAGCCAACGAGACTAACAATCCAAAATCAATCACGAAAATTAAAACTAAGAAAATGAAGGAAATATTACAAATTTTTAAAAATATTACCGTTAGAATAAGACGAATATTCTTAAAACAGACCATTAATTAAGAAACATTCAAAAATATAAAAATTAAAGAAAGAATAAACAAATCGTTAAAAAAATAATATTTAAATGAAATAATGAAAGTAGATTGTTAAAGTAGTGAAGCTGTTGTGAGTGCTTTAAAAAGGTGAATTATTAAAATAACTATAAGTATACCTTTTGTTATTTTGGTGAAGCTGCGAGGAATGCTTTGATAAAAAAAGAAAAAGAAAAAAAAGGAATTTACATTCCAATTAAGAAAAAGGATTCCCTTCGCATAAGTGCAACTTTTTTTGAATTCCCAGCAATTGTAAGAGATTGCCTTCATTCAAACTTCCTATTAAAGTGATTTATTTATTTATTTTATATCTTGTGGTGATCTGCAATTATTATTATTATTTAAAAAAAAAACACAAAATTCATCCATAAGAAAAAAAATCATTCAAACGCCCCATTGAAATGGATGGCAGGCATAGCTTTGTTTTGTGAAACAACTAAAATCTTAATGGGAAGATTTAATAAGCATAATCAATAAAATTGTGACAAACGTCTAATTTTCTATCTATGTAGGTTACGAAGATAAGACTTGGAAAAACAAAGTTAACAAAATGACACGCGCAAACGGGAGAGAGCGACAGCTTGACTTCGACACGAAGAGTTATATTTGCGTGTGAAATAGTACCCCATACACGACTCAAACTTAAACTTAGTTAAATAAAATGTTTTAATTAGGAAAACTGTAAATGTTTATGTTTCTAGCATTATTGTATGGTGCTTGATGGAATTGTAAGGCTATAAAAAATTCAATGTAATATCTTACTATTAATTTGTGAGTGAGTTTGCATGTGAATGTGTGTGTTTTTTTGTTTTTCTTATTTTAAAAAGCTTTCTTTGTTTGTTGGCTTTGTCTTAGTTTGTGTCTTGCAAATTGAAAACCATTCTTCAATGAATCAACAATTGAACAAAGTACCACCAAGGTGGTAGTTGAGTTCGTAAAGTAGTAGGGGATAAGGTTTAATTCCCACCCTTCTTTCTTCCTAATGGTCACGGGTTTGAATCCGTTTGCGATAGTAATCCGCGAATCAGATGCTACCAAGAAGGGGTTTTACTAACTTGCACTTTGGTGGGACTGTGGTGACGGACTCACCTTCCCAGGCAATAGTTATGGCTCAAACTGACCATTCCACAATGGGTGGGAACCCAATGGTCACGTCCAAGGGGAAAAATTATACTGGCTGCCCCTTCCCGCCCTTTTATCTAGAAAATAAAAAAAAAAAAAAAAAACAACTGAACAAAGTATGTAAAGGTTGTCTTAGTTGTTGCATCGACACTACGGTAGGAAGATTTATTATTCTTAACTATTATACACAAGAAGTGGTAGTAAAAAATTGCCAACTCAACCTATGAATAGCACCAATGACTAAACTCTTCGTTTTAATAATTCTCACATCAATTATAAAGGTTTTTTATTTTGGAAGACCATAATTTAAAGTATATAAGTTGAAGGATTCAAATTAATTTGGACCCACAATATACATAAGAACTATATCCATCTACTAATCAATTAAGACGATTCCGTGAGACCGTTAATTAGTTAGCCAAGAAATGATACAATAGGATTAACAAGTTTGTCATATTAACAAGCTTATAGAACAGCTCTATCTTTATTTCTTGATGGTAATTATAAGATTACAAAATTAAAATTACTCCAAATAGACAAAAAAAAATTAAAATAAAAAATTAAAATTATCCAAAGTAGATATCACGTGCGTGCTTGCTGCGGTGAATATTCGGATAAAAGTCCGAGTCATCTTCACTTCTTGAGATAATTAAGGTTTGGGTGGTTGTGGGTGCTTGACTTGTTTGAAATTTCTGTCACTGACATTATTGATCACCATAGAGGAGGAGTCTTTTTCTTCTTCTTCTTCTTGGAAGCAGTATGGGAGTCATTTAATCCGTGAAGCTTACGTAGAGAAGACTTGGAAAAAGAATACGAAGAGAAGACTTTGAAGTAAAAATTTAGATGTTGTATTACTTCTTGTTATCAAGTGAAGACTTGAGAATTAACACAATTGACTTCAAGTCAAGCACGTGCGATGTAGCTGCTTTCATATTAAGTGCACAATACTTTATGTGACGGCCAATATAAAATTGAAATGTATTCAATTTTGTTAATTGTCTATTTTTTTATTATATTTCTTTTTTGTTCTTTTGCTTTTTATTTTTATTACTTTTTTTAAAAAGGTAAATGAGAATATAGACAAAAATATTAAGAAATAGACACTTAAAAAAATGATGTTATTCAATTTTGTTAATTGTCTATTTTTCTTATTATATTTCTTTTTTGTTCTTTTGCTTTTTATTTTTATTACTTTTTTAAAAAAGGTAAATGAGAATATAGACAAAAATATTAAGAAATAGACACTTAAAAAAATGCTTAACATTTCTCTAAAAGTAATCTTAATACTTGTCTTTAAAGTCTTCATGGGACCAACGGAATTTAATTCAGGATAGAAGTTTCGAGGAAATTTCCTCGAAATTACTCTAATAAATGTTAGGTGTCCTTTGACATATGAGACATATTTTTCATTTATTTTTTAAACATTCTTAACAACTATTTTTTACTTTTCTACTAACTTAAGGGAACATAAATTTTTTACACACTGTTTTTGAGGAAATTTTTATACAATTTAAGGACCCAAACATTGATTTTTGAGGAATCCAAACATATTAAAAGACATTTAACATTTATTAGAGTGAGTTGAAAAAAATTTCCTCAAACTAATTCAGAAAAATTAGTGTTCTTCAATTAATTAAGTGAGAGAAGAATTTGATTTAATTAATTGGCAGAGAGGAGAGCGTGATAGCTAGTTTGGCCAACGACCGTGAGCTGTATTGAGCGTGAAAGAAACGCCACATAAATGATTTTTCTCTTATCTCCCTCTTCATGAAATCAAAGTATATATTATGTTATACAATTACATTAAATATTATTACTGTTGAATGATAGTAAAGTCGAAAAATCCTTATTTTTTTAATTTCTTTTTAACAAAAAAAAAAAAACTTTCCAGAATTGATATGGGAGTGGAAATAAGCCGATGAGACTAACAATCCAAAATCAATCATGAAAATTAAAACTAAGAAAATGAAGGAAATATTACAAATTTTAAAAAAATATTACCGTTAGAATAAGACAAATATTCTTAAAATAGATCATTAACAAACATTCAAAAATATAAAAATTAAAGAAAGAATGAATAAATCTTTAAAAAATAATATTTAAATGAAATAGTGAAAGTAGATTGTTAAAGTAGTGAGGTTGTTGTGGGTGCTCTAAAAAGGTGAATTGTTAAAATAACTGTAAGCATACTTTTGGTTATTTCGATAAAGCTGCTAGGAATGCTCTTAGAAAAGAATTTACATTCCAATTAAGAAAAAGGATTCCCTATGCTTAAGTGCAACTTTTTTAGAATTCCCAGTAGTTCTAAGAGATTGCTTTCATTCAAACTCCCTATTAAAGTGATTTATTTATTTATTTTATATCTTGTGGTAATCTGCAATTATTATTATTTTTTTTTTAAAAAAAAAAAAATTCATCCATAGGAAAAATATCATTAAAATTCTGCATTGAAATGGGTGGTAGGCACAACTTTGTTCTGTGAAACAAATAAAATCTTAATGGGAAGATTTAATAAGCATAATCAATAAAATTGTGACAAACGTCTAATTGTCTATCCGTGTAGGTTACAAAGAGAAGACTTGGAAAAACAAAGTTAACCAAATGACACGCGCAAATGGGAGAGAGCGACAACTTGACTTCGACAACGAGGAGTTATATTTGCGTGTGAAACACCCCATACACAACTCATGTCTCTCTCATCCCTCAAACCGTTCATTTTGATTGAGAAGAAAACAAAACACAATGGTCTTTGGGGAGATGCTCTGGTCCATGCACCGAACTTATTTTATTTTACATATGTTCGATTTTAATGGGAGTTTGTGTTGGTGGATTTGGTCATGACTTCTGGCTTCGTGTTGAAAAATCTTAATGGGAACCAACTCATTGAAGTTTGCATACTCTGCTTGTCATTAATTGATAAAACTATAGCTAGTATCCATTTGGAAATATTATTCCAAAAGAAAATTTGGTGGATGGATTAATTAGTGAATGGGTCAAGTGTGGAAATAATGGATAGTTATTGGCAAGAAGATTCAAAAATGCTTTTGGGCATTCATGTGGAAAAAGGACCATGATGAGGCTGCCATGATAGGACTTAATTGGTTGAGCCTTCCATTCTGGCTGCCCTGATTGCTATTCCTTGGCTTTTAATGTGTTCGTGAATAGTCAAGACATCCTTTGGAGAAAAACCGCAGATCGTTTTCCTAAGACATGATTTATATGTACATGTTTTCTGACAACCAATAATTCAATATATGTAATCCCTAATTCCTAGCTGTACATAGTTTACCCAAGAGAAGACTTGAAAGAAGAATGATAAGCACATCGATCACAAGTCTTTCACAGTGTTGAGAAATAATATCACATTGCCTGTGAACAAGATCTTAGGCATGTTTATAAATAATGTCCAACCCTCTCTTATTGAATCGATTTTATGAGATGAGTTAGCATAAATTTCTTCATAGTATCAAAGTCTACCACAAACGAATTAATGGGGGATATACTACTTATCTCCTGACAAGGACAAAAACATATATGTAAGGGAGGTGTTGAGAAATAATCTCACATTGCTTGTGGACAAGAATTTGAGTATATTTATAAAGAATGAGCAATTCTCTCTTATTGAACCGATTTTATGAGATTAGTTAAGCCCACAAATTTCTTCACACAAGACCATATTTGATCATATTGGCAGAGTGGAGAGAGTGACACCTTCACTTCAACCACCATGACTTGTATTTGAGTGTGAAACACCACATTCCACATAAATCACTCATCTCCCTCATCCCTCCAACACTTTATTTGGAATATTGGAGGCAACATATCTAATCATCATGCCTAGCAAATCTCAAAGTATCGGATGGTGAGGACAAACGGTAACAACATCTTATAAATGAGACTGTTTGTAATTACTTGTGATCTAACTTCCTGATGCAGGGTGGGCATAGTAGGTTCGCAATAGCAAACAACAATAAAATCACAACTCTTCTTAAACCAAAATTCTATCAAGAACGGGCATAAGATAGAATCCTTTTTGTGTTATAAGGACCTCATATAAATGAGTTCTATATATGTACGCTATAAATTTAATAACAGCGATCCAATTAGTCAGCTTGTAATTAATATTATGTATTTCTATTTATAACTTTTTTATAGTTGGTTTTGGAACAAACAATGCAATCCAATAATGAAAGCACTTTCTAATTTTTGGACAACGTTCTCCACGTTGTTTAGTCGGATGTTGTATACTTTCAACTTTACTTTTTATAATTTTTCCACAACGCGTTATCTTTATGAACAATTGCATGCAACTTTGTTTTAGTCTCTCATCTTGAATACTTTTGACTTGACTTTATATAATTTTTCCACAACGTGTTATCTTTTTGAACAATTGCAACTTTGTTTTAGTCTCTCATCTTGAATACTTTTGACTTGACTTTATATAATTTTTCCACAACGTGTTATCTTTTGAACAATTACAACTTTGTTTTAGTCTCATCTCGTATACTTTTAACTTTACTTCTTACAATTTTTCCACAACGTGTTATGTTTATGAACTATTACAATTCCTTTTTTCTTTTTTACAAGCGTGGTCGGCCATAACAAAGCCTAATTTATTTAACCAAAAAAGAAAGAAAACCATCTAAATTAAGCCCCATTTATCTTTATTTAACAATGATTAATCAAAAGGTTAATTAGAGTATCATATCAACACTGTTAGATGATGGTTGATAGAATTATAGTATCTAATTACTCTTAGTATATATAAACTTGCATTGGAATGATTATTCATATAGAATAACATTAATTCATTTGTTTGGTTGCATACTATTTTTCACTAGCCACTATTTCCATAAAATGTGAACATATTAATCCGTGTAGTTTACGAAGAGTAGACTTGGAAGAAGAATACAAAGAGAAGACTTGGAAGAAGAAATTAAGATATGAAGACTTGAGAGCTAACACGATTGACTTCAAGTCAAGCACGTGCGATCCAGCTGCTTTCATATTAAGTGCACAAAACTTTGTTTAAAAAAAAAAAAAAGTGCACAAGACTTTATGTGACGCCAATATAAAATTGAAATGTTATTCAGTTTTGTTAATTGTCTATTTTTTAGTATTTCTTTTTTGTTCTTTTGCTTTTTATTTTTATTACTTTTAAAAAAAGGTAAATGAAAATATAGACAAAAATATTAAGAAATAGACACTTAAAAATGCTTAACATTTCTGTAAAAGTAATCTTAATATTTGTCTTTAAAGTCTTCATGGGACCAATGGAATTTAATTAAGGAATGAAGTTTTGAGGAAATTTCCTTGAATTTACTCTAATAAATATTAAGTGTCATTCGACACATGAGAGACATATTTTTTATTTATTTTTTAAACATTCTTAACAATTATTTATTACTTTTCTATTAACTTAAGGGAATACAAATTTTTTATAAATTGATTTTGAGAAAATTTCTAAACAATTTAAAGATCCAAATATTAATTTTTGAGAAATTGAAACATATTAACAAACATTTAATATTTATTAGAGTGAGTTGAAGAAACTTTCCTCAAACTAATTCAGAAAAAAATTGTGTTCTTCAATTAATTAGGTGAGAGAAGAATTTGATTTAATTAATTGGCAGAGAGGAGAGTGTGATAGCTAGTTTGACCAACGACCGTGAGTTGTATTTGAGTGTGAAAGGAACGCCACATAAATGATTTATCTCTCACCTCATACAATAGAAGACTAAATTCATCTTGTGCAGTTAATATGAGGTGTAAGTGATAGCTAGTTTTGGTCGTTTTGGTCTATTCAATAATTGATCACTTACAGAGGAAATGTGACCAGCTTACCATTTCCAACTACTTTTTCAGGTGGTGGCCCAAAAAGTTCAACGCAAAATAAATACAATATTAGAAGACTAAATTCATCTTGGCAGAGGGGAGAGAATGACAACGAGTAGTATCATGTGAAACACCACATGAATGACTTGTCTCTCATCCAATCCAACCGTTCATTTTGGATTGGAGCACACGCAAATGACTTGACTTCATCAAGTGAGTGCCACGTGGTGTGGTCCATTGCGCTTTGTAATTAGCTTGCGAGCACAACACTCTGTGCGTTGCAGCCTATAAATTGAAGCTGTCTCCTACCTTCACCTCCAGCCTCCAAGCATATCGATCTATTAAAACACTAGATGAAATCCAACATAATGGGTGCCCGGGGTTTCTTATCGCTTTCTCTCTTCATTTTCATGCGCTTGCTTTTCTTACTTTCACAGTTGCATCTGATACTCCCTCTTTCTTCTCCTTTTGTGCAACCCCCCCTGTGCCATCACGATGAAAGCTCTGCCTTGTTGCAATTCAAGAAGGAAAGCTTTTTCATCGAAGGAGATGCCTCTTTTTATTATGATTATTATCCTAATAATTGTCCAAAGCTTGCGTCGACTTGGGCAGTAGAAGGAGACAAAAGTGATTGCTGCTTATGGTATGGGGTGGAGTGCGATGAGGCCACAGGTCATGTGATTGGCCTCGATCTCAGTTTCAGCTGTCTCTACGGTTCTATCAACTCCAGCAGTAGCCTTTTTCGCCTTGTTCACCTTCAAAGTCTTAACCTTGCCTACAATGACTTTAACTACTCTCAAATCCCATTTGCAGTTGGCAATCTTTCAAGGCTGACCCATCTCAACCTCTCCTACTCCTGGTTTTCAGGACAAATCCCTTCAGGAGTTTCACATCTCTCCAAGTTGTCTTCCCTTGATCTGTCTAGGAATTATGGTGGTTTATATACTGGAAGTGATCTGAGAAGTTTTGTCCAAAACTTCACAAGCCTAGAAGAACTTTTACTCTCTCAGGTCCATATCTCGTCCGTTGTACCTGAAAGTTTGGCAAATTTATCTTCTTTGAAAACTCTAGATCTAGATCTTGTGGATTGCAGGGAATTCCCAACCAGACTTTTCAGCTACCAAACCTACGGGATCTTAGCATAGCAGGGAATGAGAATCTCACTGGTCCGTTGCCCGAATTTCACTCCAACAATTCTCTTGAGAGTTTGAGCCTCTCGTACACAGGTTTTTATGGTAAACTGCCGACTTCAATCGGAAACCTAAGGTCTTTACGTGTTTTAGATTTTCAATATTGCCATTTCTCTGGATCTATCCCACATTCATTCACTAACCTCACCCAACTCACTTATCTCAGCTTTTCAGAATTGCCCGGGGAATTCCCAACCATACTTTTTCAGCTAGCAAACCTTCGGGATCTTAGCATAGCATCCAATGGGAATCTCAGTGGTCAATTGCCCGAATTTCACTCTAACAGTTCTCTTGAGTTTTTGGAACTCGCCTACACAGGTTTTTATGGTAAACTACCGACTTCAATCGGAAACCTAAGGTCTTTACGTGTTTTAAATTTTCAAAATTGCCATTTCTCTGGATCTATCCCACATTCACTGAGTAACCTCACCCAACTCACTTATCTCAGCCTTTCAAAAAATAACTTGGAAGGTACCATTCCGAGCTCATTCTCTAAACTCAAGAGTATTGTGTTTCTTGGCTTAGGAGGAAATAACTTGGAAGGTACCATTCCGAGCTCATTCTCTGAACTCAAGAGTATTGAGGCTCTTGGCTTAGGAGGAAATAACTTGGAAGGTACCATTCCGAGCTCATTCTCTGAACTCAAGAGTATTGAGGCTCTTTACGTAGGAGGAAATAACTTGAGTGGGATGCAGGATTTTGACATGTTTCTTAATTTCAAAAATTTAACTGAGTTGGACTTTTCATCCAACAATTTGACATTGCTAACCAAGGCCAATTCAAATGATACTCTTTCACAGTTTGAAATGCTAGATTTGGGTTCTTGCAACTTGCGAAAATTCCCAAATTTCTTACGCAATCAAAACAAATTGTTGTTTCTTAATCTCTCAGACAACAATTTTCAAGGCCTAGTACCCAAATGGTTTTATAATGTAAGTATAAAGTCTCTTGAGTATATACAACTTTCTAACAATTTTTTGGTAGGCTTTGAACCATCACCAATGGTTCTCCCATGGTCTAAACTATCAATTTTAAATCTTAGCAATAACACCCTGCAAGGATCACTCCCAATTCTGTTGATTTGCAATCTGAGTTCACTTTATGTACTTGATTTGTCCTATAACAAATTGAGTGGCATGCTTCCTCCATGTTTAGGAAACTTCAGTTCTCCTTTGTCAGTACTTCAACTCACAACAAGTTCCATGGCACAATCCCAAAAACATGGTCAAAGGGAAGCGGCTTAAAGATGATTGACTTAAGTGAAAACCAATTGCAAGGTCAGCTACCAAGATCGATGGCTAATTGTACAATGCTAGAGTACCTTCATGTTGGTAACAATCAAATCAATGACACCTTTCCCTTTTGGTTGGGAAATCTTTCTCGGTTGAAGGTTCTCGTCCTCCGTCATAATGCATTCCATGGTGCAATAAAGAGTCCTGAAATCAATTATTCATTCCCCGGGTTGCATATCATTGATCTCTCTCAAAATAGTTTCTCTGGAAATTTGCCCGCCAATTATTTCCTATATTGGAATGCCATGAAAGTTGTCAGTGCAAATCAGTTGATATACATGCAACTATTTATGAATGTCTCCTTTGTTTCCACTACCCTTTACAAAGTTACAGTGGTAAACAAAGGCATCAATTTGGAGTATGAAAAAATCCAAGATGTGTTCATGGTAATTGATTTCTCAAGCAATAAATTTGATGGAGAAATTCCAAAACTCCTAGGAACTCTTAAAGGACTTCATTCACTAAATCTTTCCAATAATGCTCTCACTGGTTATATCCCGCCATCCTTGGGGAACTTGACAAATATAGAATCAATGGATCTTTCCAAAAACAAATTGTTTGGAGTGATACCTCCACAACTAACGCAACTCTTTTTCCTTGCATACTTTAATGTCTCAAACAACAATCTCACAGGACCTATACCGCATGGAAGTCAATTTGACACATTTCAGAATAGTTCATTTGGAGGTAATTCAGAATTATGTGGAAGCCCGTTATCAAAGAAATGTGGAGATTTCATGTACACACCACCCTCTCCCCTGGAAGAGAATCAAAGCTCAGAGTCTCCATTTGAATTTGGTTGGAAAGTAGTTGCCATAGGGTATGGATGTGGATTTGTGATAGGAGTTGTTATGGGGCAAATTGTGATTGCAAGGAAGTATGATTGGTTTGTGAAGATTTTTGGAAGGATGTAGTAAACTCGAAGAATGGTGAATTGAAGAAAGTCTCAAATTTAAATTTAGTTAAATAAAATGTTTTAGGAAAAGTAGAAATGTTTAAGTTTCTTGCATTATTATATGGTGGTTGATGGAATTGTAAGCTTGTAAAAATTTCAATGCAATATCTTACTATTTGTGTGTGTGAGTTTGCATGTGTCTGTAATTCTCACATGAATTTAGAGGTTTTATAATTTTGGAAGATCACAGCTTTACATTAGGTTGTCCATTTAAGGTGATCATCTATTCACCCACAAGAAAATAAGAGGAAAAAACGTAACTTAGATGTTCATTAAAACATTGAAAGAATCATATCGTTGCATTCATTATTTTAGGTTGGTCTACCTCTGCATTCACCACTTATTTAGATCGATCAATAAGAGAAGCAGAGGTATGGAATCTTATCGAATCCATTTCCTCATCTCAGGGACTCCCCACTAATCTCAGCAACAAGTTATTGTCCCTGATAAACACCTCAATTTCGAGGGCAGCATTTGGAGAAAAGTGCATAAAGTCAAAATGAAAACATATTATTGGTCAAGGAAATCATGATGATTTTCAGGCTTTAATGTTGCTTCTAAATGTTAAGAAAGATCTTATTCATGTGCTTCTAAAAGTTCATGAGTCGAGTGAGCTCAAACTGGGTATAACAGCCAAACACATCAGTATATGGAATGATTTAAAGTCTTTATTTTTTTTTATTTTTATTTTTATTTTTTTTTGGTGGATGAACATATATATATATATATATATATTCATTCTACACACGTTAACAAAAAATTTCTCCAGCATGCAAAACTCACCGGAACAAAGTTACAAATAACTAGAGCAAAACAACATACAAAACTCTTCCCAATCTTCTGGTGAAGACCAAAGAAAAACAGTAAACTATACTACTCGTCTATTACAAACAAATTTGCACAAATACAGAAACAATATACAGTTTGGGTGTGATACTCCCCTATCAGTGAAGAGTCTAGACGGGTTTTGCATGAATAGAAGGCCATTTTCCTTGCAAATAAATTCCTTATTTCCTGCTCATGACATGATTGCTTGAAATTGTTTTTGAAAACATGTACTCCTATAAAACTTCACTGTGCTCTAAGCCTCCAACTATGCGATAATAGTTGGACTTCCATGCAATTATTTGAGCAGTACAACAGGAAGGGACCGATGTGTTAGCACTTAAGCGCATGCTTTAACTGGTCGTGCCTTGTCCTTTTGACCACTGTCACCAAACAACTCCATCTTCTGTTCCCTGATTCTGCTCCTTGGAAAGGTAGCTTAATACATAAATAAATACATAAATGAATAAAAATGCCTAACCATTTTAGAGTTTGAAATGTTGGAGAGATAAATACAATATGGGGAAGTCTCCAATTGGGTCTTGTTTTCACAGCTACAAATGTGAGGAAGCCTCTAATTGAGAAGCAATCAACATGCATGTCCCGACAACCATCATCCACCTCGGCAAAATCTCCAATTGAGTCTTGTTTTAATTACTACATATGTTAGGAAGTCTCTAATTGAGAAGCAATAGACATGCATGTTCATCTGGAAAAAAGGAGAAACCAGCATCATCTACCATGCCAGTAGCGAAGAGAGGAGGACCTAGGCCCCCTTAAAAAAAAAAAAAAAAAAAGTGAAAAAAACTCCTCAGTCCCTCGAAAAATTTGAAAATATCCTTTACTTCCCTTAAAAATCTCTATATATATATATATATTCCTTCTAGCTTCTTAAAATTTTTAGAGAAAAATTATATTTAGCTCATAGGTTTTTATCTAATTTGTATTTAGTCATCGAGTTTCAAATTTAAAGAACAAAGTCCTTAAGTTTTATTCAAGCTTCGAAGAAGTCTTTCTGTAACTTTACCATCAATGTTAACTGTTTGCCATCTTTCATGTGTGTCTTATTTGACGTGTCAGCATTCATATCAGCATCCAATGTCAATACCACGTCAACATATGCCAACTCATCCATAGAAAAAAGAAAGAAAGATCCAACTCGAGAAACAAATGCCCCATTACGCTAGTACTAAGTCAAAACAATGAGTCCTTGCCCCCATTACACTTGGATCTGAGAACCAACAGTTTTATGGCATGTTTATGAGAGATGTTGTAGAAATACCACTTGAAGAGCAGCTACAGCAATTGGAAACAATGTGATTTTCTAGCCCTGATAGTGCTGCCAGCCTCTGTTCTTGGAGTACCAATGGACAATGTGATATGGTCCTTAAACAAGTCAGATTACAGCAATAGACATCAAACTACTTGGAAAGTTTTGCCGTTCATCTTAGTGCCATTCAGAAAAAAAATGGTCCGAGTCCCTCCTCCTTGGTAAAAGGTAAATAAAGAACACAATAATCTTAGGAAGCAGAGCACCAAATTTGCAACCTTAATGTAAGAAATCATCATGCTTGCTTTTCTCAGAAAAAGTAAAACAATGGAATATTATACAACTTGCTTTAGTTTTGCTCTGAAAGTAAAAAGTGTAGTTCCCACTAGAAGCTAAGATTTAAAATTACAAGGTGATATCAAGTGCAAGATGAGGTCAATTTACAACAATACAACCTTTATAAGTTACATGGAAAGCTTAGGTGTATACAACCTTAGCATTTACCTCCAAATGCTTTCTTCTCATACTAGGCACCAAAGTTGATGGTTTTGGATTTGTCAGAGCTTGCTGGCATAATACCTCTAGCTTCCATCACACTACATAACATCTTTGCCTCTTGAATTTTTCCACACTGGCAAAGCCCACAGCAAATCTCAGATAAGGTGCCTGAATCAGGAGCCATTGATCTCTCAAACATTTCCTTCAAGACTTGGATTGCTCCATCAAAGTCCTCATTTTTGTAGAAAGTTGATACCAACATTTTGAAAGTATGTTCATTTGGATGGCAACCACTCCTTAACATGCTTTTATATATTTGAAAGGCACGTTCAAAGTTCTTTCTCATGCATTGACCACAAATAAGGGCAAAAAACATTGAGGCATTTGGCACTAAGTTATGGTTATCAAGTTCCTTAACCAAATATGCCAATGTTCTTTGTCTTTTCCTCCTTGCATAGTCCAAATATCAAGGCATTATAAGTTAAAATATCAGCCTTAAATTGATTCCTCAATATCTCCTCATAAAGCTTGCTGCCCATATCTCTATTACCCACTTGGCTATACCCATTTATCAAGGTGGTGTATGTCACAATAGTAGGAGTAACATTCGCGGCCTACATCTCAATGAAAACTCTATTAGCTTTATGTAATTTCCCTTGCAAAATCCATGGATAAGCGTGTTAAATGTAACCACATCCTAGTGCACCCCACTCCTTTCCATTGAGTTTTTAAACTTTACTCCAAAGCTCAATAGATCCTTACTGCAATGTCCTGCAATCAATGTGTTATAAGATGCAGTATTCGGTCTAAAACCCATGCTCTCCATTTCCCTAAATGCCTCAACAGCCCTCTCCAATTTTCCCAATTTACAGTAAGCGCGCATGACCATATTAAGAGTATAAACATTTGGTGAAATCCTATGATGCCTCATTTCTCTATAGAATGCCATAGTAATATCCATCCTGTGCAGATCAAGCAAAGAGCTCATGTAGGCATTACGCGACTCAATAGTAGGGAAAAATCCATAATCCTTCATTCGACAAAAAGTATCAGTGGCATCCCTAAACTTCTTCATATGTGCAAAAGTCTTGAAAAGTGAGTCAAAAACACGAGGCGAAGAATCACACAAGCGGTACGAGTGTAGCATTTCTTCAAACAGATTCGAGGGTACATCTATCTAACAAGATTCTATAACGTTCCTCAAAATGGACTCTGTAGATTTGAATTTCCGGTTTTTTGTGAGAATGTGGAGAATTATGGAATGAATTTCGAGGGAATTGCAACTGGGTTTTTGAATCCCAGCCCAGTTGAAAACTCAAGGGAAAGAACATGGTCCTTCTGAATCTTGAGCAATACATGTTTCACTCTGAGGGGTGTTAGATCAGTTGATAACGAACTGAGCTTAGCCCAATCAGAGTGGATTAGGTGGCTGTGTGCAACGTTTATGAAATCAAGGTCTGGACCTCTGGGCTCAGGGACTGTTCGGTGGGGTATTGGAATTGGTTTCCACTTCCTTTCTTCAAAATTCCCAGGGATCGTGAGTTTCACTGAGGAATTTAGCAAAGTCAAAAATCGATGGAGTGGAAAACTGTTATTCATAATTTCTTCATAAAACAGATAAAATGGGTTTTCCTTTTGGTACGCGAACAAGCCGAACAACTTTAATTTGGTGTATAACCAAAGTACTGGTTTGATTCACATTATTTCGACCTAATTCAACGAAATGTAAATGAAATGGAAGTGGGTCTTGATGAAAACAATGGGACTAACCTTTTTTGGATGCAGAGAGCAAAGAAACGGCCTTTAAATTGCACTGAATGAAGAAGGAGAAGGAGGAGGAATGGGACCGACGACTGTCATTGATATATACCAACTAACCGGTCGTATTGGCACGTAGACGTAGTCGAGGATAGTCGTTTTTCACTATTCATTGAGTAAACGACTAGAGTTGGTTTTATTCGGTGCACTCAATACTTGAAAACCACAAGACGTATAAGCTTTGACGTGTGACAACAAGAAGTTGTTCGTTTGTTGTGTCAGGTATTTATCACCTACTAATTCTGTGAGATTTTACATTAGTAAGTTGATTCTTACTGTATCAAATTTGAGTTGAGTTAAATTGAATGAATAGTTGACTTTTACAGTATTGAATTTGAGTTGATTTAATTGAATTAATATCGAGAGAGTTCTTGAACGAACTGAATTATTTATAGTAAGTTGATTCTTACTGTATCAATTAGTACCCTAATTGTGTTGCTTAGAGTACTAATTGAGTCGCTGTAATTAGAGTACTAATTGAAGGTGTAGTGTAGGATGCTCATCCAACATATTTGTTTACAAGGCTTTCTTCTTTTTTTTTTTTTTTTCTTTTTTTTTTTTTTTTAAATGTTGACAAGGCTTTCGCTAAACCTTTTAAGGTGATCATGTCATGTCATGACACCTTTGTCGATGTTAGAGTATACCATGAAGTTTAAAAATAATAGTCATAGTATATATCTATATGTCTATATCATATTTCACCACTTTTCAAAAAAGAAAAAAAAGAAAACCTTGCTCTTAATTAAACACATGAACAAATTGAGCCTTTTTGCTCATTTGCTCCTTTCTTTTTCTTTTATTAACCACGTGGGTTGATCAAAAAGCAGTACGCAAGAATGATTAGAACACATAGTAAAAGTGCAGAAAGCCTACATTCAAATTTACTGTGCAGTTGTTGGAGGCCTTCTTTACTGCAATCGACAACGTGTTACCACTGTTTGAACCCAAACCTGTGCCTATTTTTGATATCAGGAAGTAAAACATGTTTATCCTTCTGTCGATCACAAATCCAAGCACATAAAAGTATGCTGACGGCCTATTTTGGGTGAGGATTAATTCCTCAAGCTTCGAAATTGCCACGTTTTACACCAACAAATTGCATATACAATTATTTGTATATGATTTAAATTTTAGTCAAGTAATTGACCAATGGTTGCGTTCGTATAATCTTCTCTGCTTGCGTCTGCATCTTATCTTTATTAACAACGTTCATATATAAACTCTATTTGCTGTTGATGCTTGATGATGTTGAAATCTGCCCTACCGAATCCAAGTCAAAAAACACTCATGATACCTACGATAAGAAGAATAGTCAGATCAAAAGCTTGTCGAGTGTGTCGATGAAAAATGCTTTTAATGCTTAAGTAAATTGAGTGAATCTACGAAGTAGGCCAAGAATTCTTATTCAAGAAAGAACGGCTAATTTATTGTAAAAGGAATGAGTGAATTTACCTTGTGCTTGGAGCCTTTTTCTTCTTTAGTTGGCCAAGACCTTTTTCTCAGCATGACCTTGCTAGGTGTTGTCTTCCAATTGGGTTGTATGTGAATTGCCCATCACTTATTCTGATAAGGCATATCCCTAATAGTCATTCTGATAACGTGCATGCATAATTTAGGTGGCATTACGGCCTGTTTCTTAAAAATTATTCTTTTCTTTTTTTTTTTTTTTAAATCACCATTAAAATATTTTCACTTTTTATTTCATATCATTTACTTTTACTATTATTCAATTAACATATTCACGACAAATTTTTATTTTATTTTTTCATTTTTTAATACCACTTTTTTACGTTTCTATACCAATCTTCTTTTTCTTTTTCTTTTTTTTAACAAAAAATTGTGAACAGCATCATGGTATTTGACAAAGACCACCTAAATGTCACCTAATATTGTACCGGGCAAAATATGACACATTCTCTTGGATTCCAACATGATTCTTTAGGAAATATCAATAACAATATTAGATTTAGAGTTTCGTTAAGGTGTGGGAGGTGATATGATATTGTATGTGCGAGTTTCCCTATCCCTTGGCAGCCACGTGGTTATCATTACAGGGCTGTTTGGACTTGGGCTTGTGCTTGTTAACTCCTTCAACCGACTAATCAGCCCAAGCTGAATAAAGTTGAATAAAAAAATCAAAGAAAAACTTTAGAAAGTCCCCCCGACTTCTAAGTTTTTACACAAGACACCTATGAGCGAAAAAAACTTTCACTTATCCTCGATCTTTCATTTCCTCTCACTTTGGGCCTTTAAAGGTCTAAAACTGCATCGTTTTAATGCCCCAAAACAGTGTTATTTTGTGGCTCAAAACAGTGAGTTTAGGGTTTAGGGTTTCTAAGTGAGAGGATACAAAAGATATGGGGTAAGTGAAAGTTTGTTTTTTTTTTTTTTTGTTCATGGGTGTCTTGTGTAAATCACTGAAAGTTGGGGGAGGGGGCTTTCTGAAGTTTCCTAAAAAATCAAAGTCCTCTTGAAGTTTTTCTTTTGTAGAACTCTCTATTGATGTGTATGAGTTCTCTAACTTTCAACAGAATCAAAAAGTATTGCATACAAATCATCTGCTAGCTCCAGTACTGTAAGGGCTACAATTAATGTCCCGATTACCATCTATAATTAAGTACCATCTTCATAGAGGAAGATATAATTTCAAGTATTATTAACCGAAAATTGGAGAGCTATAAAAGTGATAATTATTTGATAATTGATGTTTACATAGGAAATTTGATGGACTAACAGGGAAAATAACCAGGGAAAGACTAGGGGGCATACATCCTCCCTTATTTGATACAATTGATGGCTTACAAAGGCACTTAGATGCAGCAAGTGAGGAAATATTAATAATCATGGCTGGACAATTCTCTCAATCCGCCCAAGTTTTTTCGTAACATTAACCATTGTGGGGCGATCCTTTGGATCGTCTTCCGTGCATGCGAAGGCAAGCTCTAGCACAGCTGCTCCTTTCCTTGCAATGATTGCAAGATCCATAATCTCATTTATTCCACACTTTCTCACTTATTTTACTATGTCCAAATCTTATGTTCCTCGATGTTCATCACGGGCCAATAGTTTAGTTAAAAGCACTAATAGAAGTACACCAAAGCTATAAACATCACTTTTCTCTGTTACCCGAGCTGTTGCACCGTAGTTAGGGCACATGAATCCAAGACTCCCGCACAGTATTGAATCATTTGCGTGAAACTCACGCTCGGGAATTGTGATGGAATATGAAAAATCAGACAGTTTGGGGACATCATGTTCAGTAAATAAAATATTGTTAAGATTTATATCCCTATGAACGATGGGTCTGGAGAAGGCAGTGTGGAGATAAGCAATTGCATGAGAAATCTCCCTTGCAACCTTTAATTTACTCAACCACGCCATTCTCTGATGTGGAGATGTGTTAGAATTGGAGCCAAAAATTCGACTGTGAAGGGTTCTTTTCTCAGTAGATTCATACACCAAAATAGGAACTTGGGTCTCGAGGCAGCATCCTACGAGCCGTAGAACATTCTTGTGAGCGCTCATCTTTGCAGAAATTGCTATATCGGTTAAGACCTCATCCAAATAAAGGGTGCCTTTATCCTTCTTAATGGAAATAGTTCGGCCATCAAGAGAACCCTTATACCATTTCCAGCACCCATCATCATGTAAAGCAAGGAGAGGATCATAGTTATTGGTGGCAGAAATAAGGTCTTTCTCGGAGAAGTTACGGATGGGAATAGGAGGTTTGCCATTACAAGTGGCAACCAGCTTCTCCAGTAGCATGCCTCCATTCTTCTGGAATGCTCTCTCTTTCTCTCTCTTTCCTCCCATTCTTAACAAATGATCTCTCTCCACACTCTGCAAAGATTGAATATTGTGGCCTAATCTCTTTAATCCCCTTATTTAGCCCTGCATGCCCACCAAAGTAAAGGGAGATTTTGTTAAGGAAATAAATATATGCAAGAGTCATAAGTCAATTGAGAAAGGCATAAATTCCCAACCAGTAACATTAACATTCTTTCTACATAAACAATTTCCATGTATAGAAGATTACACCATTAATTTACAACCAAGCTTTTTCTGTATAAATACCCCATTATGTAAATCAATTATCATCAAGTAATACATGCTGAATTTCTTCTCATCTATATCTCTGTTTCTTCAATTGAAAAACAGAGTATTGTATTTTCATACCTGCTGCACTTTGTTGCTTTTCTGTTGCAGTATCTCGACAATATCTTGTCCGATTATTTTGGGTACCAGCCTTACACGTCTTCGCCGGTCATAAAACGTACAGGCTATTCTCCACCCATCACAGTGGTCCTCGTTGGTCAGAGGCCACCATTCGCCTCTTCATCCGTGCACGCCACTAGTCCTTGTTTGGTCAGAAGCCACCACCTATCAGCCTCCACCAGATTCCACACCCAGATGAACAGCCACTCCGATCCACGCCCAAAATAGCTGCCAGCTCCGATATGCGATCAAATTCTTAGTCGTTGTTACTGCGCCGGCCAGTTCCATCCCCACAGTCACACTTCCAGGCTGTTGTGCTACGTTGGTTCCATCCCCACTGTCGTGTCGTCAAAATTGCTCTTGTGGTTCCATCCCCACAGTCGTGTCGTCAAAATTACTATTTTTCACTTTCTAATACTACTTTTTTTTATTTTTCATACGAATCATTTATTTATTTTAATTCATAAACAGTGCAGACTGTGCAGAGTAATTTTGTTGGAGAATGTGAGGAGTTTGCCGAACACCCTCATAATCTCGACCCCTCATTTTGCCAGATAATTAAAATGTAGAAAAACAATGCTTAAAGTGCATTTGAAATTGTGCTTTTGAAAGAATAATCTGTGTTTTTAAAGATATTGTGAAACATAAGTTATTTAGCATTGCCATTTAAAAAACTTAATTTAAAAAAAAAAAAAAAAATCTGTGATTTTATAAGTAGTAAACAAGAAATGATTAGAACATTTTTTACTGTGCATGAAATGATTAGAACATGCACAAAGCCAACCTTCAAATTTACTGTGCATATGTTGCAGGCCTTCTTTACTGCAAATGACAACCTGTTACATACTCACTGCTTGATATCAGAGAGTAAACACAAGTTTATCCTTTTGTCAATCACTAATCCAAGCTTAGGTGAGGATTAATTCCCCAAGTTTCGAAATTGCCATGTTTTACACAAACTAATTGCATATACAATTATTTGTAAATCACATAGACCACCATTTTCCCTCAACCATAAAGAAAGAAATAGCACTTTGTTTTTGGTGTTAATTGAACTCTTTTAACATGAGATCGAGCGAGAGATCTCTTTTTCTATTTGTAATTTATTACAAGTATTCAAGGTTGTAGATTACAAGGAGTCATACAGATTATCATCATAAAAAACAAGAATTCAAATCTTAGAAATCATGTACATATGCAGTTCGTTTCCTAGCTTCTCCATCTTATCTTTGTCAACAACATTCATAGCCTCTGTTTGTTGTTGATGCTTGATGATGTTGAAATCTGCCCAACTGAATCCTAGTCAAAGAACACTTGTGATACATACAATAAGAGAAGAGTTAGCGCGAAGACTTGTTTGGAATGCTATGAAAGTTGTTGGTGCAAATCGGTTAATATACATGGAGGTAAATTTGCCAAATTACGGTTGGGGTGATGCTACTTTCCTTTGCACAGTTACGGTGACAATCAAAGGCATAAATTTGGAGTATAATAAAATCCAAGATGTGTTCACAGTCATTGATTTCTCAACATAAATTTGAAGGAGAAATTCCAGAACTCTTAGGAACTCTTAAGGACTTCATGTCACTAAATCTTTCCAATAATGTTTCACGGTTATATCCCGTCATCCTTAGGGAACTTGACAAATATAGAATCAATGGATCTTTCCAAAAATAAGTTATTTGGATTGCCCATAACGTTTAACCAACTCTAGTAGGCATACTTTAATGTCTCTTCAACAATCTGGGTTGTACTTATACCACATGGACAACAATTTGACACTAGAATAGCTCATTTGGAGGTAATTCTAATAATGTACACTATCAAAGAAATGTGGAGATTTAAATGTCATCTAATTCTTTTAAAAGAAAATCAGATGGATTTATGATAGGAGTTGTTGGGGCAAATTGTGATTGCAAGGAAGTATGATTGGTTTGTGAAGATTTTTGGAAGGATGTAGAAACTTGAAGAAAGTCTCAAATTTAAATTTAGTTAAATAAAATGTTTTAGGAAAAGTATAAATGTTTATGCTTCTTGCATTATTATATGGTGCTTGATGGAATTGTAAGCCTGTAAAAATTTCAATGTAATATCTTACTATTTGTGTGTGAGTTTGCATGTGTCTGTATTTTCTTTTCCTTATTTTAATAATTCTCACATGAATTTAGAGGTTTTTAATTTTGGAAGACCACAACTTTACAGTAGGTTGTCCATTTAAGGTGATCATCTATTCACCCACAAGAAAATAAGAGGAAAAAACATAACTTAGATGTTCATTAAAACTTTGAAAGAATCATGTCGAGGGCAGCATTTGGAGAAAAGTGCAGAAGTCAAAATGAATACATAGAGATTTATAGTGTTTTTCTTTCCTTTTTTTTTGGATGAATAGATTTTTTCATTCCACGCACCCGAACAAAAAAGTCTCTCGGCCGGCTAGCAATACTCACTGGAGTAACAGAATTTGCGAATAGGAACAACTTCCGTTACTCCACTAATTGACTCAATTACTCCCCCAGGGTAAGGAATAGTTTCGCAATATCCGGAAATTATTCATAAAATGGTCCTTAAACAAGTCAGACTACAGCAATAGACATCAAACTACAAGTGGTCCTACCTGGAAAGTTTTGCCGTTCATCCTAGTACCATTCAGAAAAAAATGGTCCTATAGTGCCTCCTCCTCGGTAAAAGGTAAATAAAGAACAGAATAATCTTAGAAAGAAGAGCGCCAAATTTCCAACCTTAATGTATGAAATCATTTTACTTGCTTTTCACAGTAAAAATAAAACAATGGAAGATTATACAACTTGCTTTAGTTTTGCTCTAAAAGTAAAAAGTGTAGTTCCCACTTTCGTCGAAACTTAGCCGAGCCTTCGTTTTAGATTATTAATTAGTGTTGATGAGTTTCAATAATATAATCTACTTTTTTCGGAAAAAGGAAAAATAAACCAACCAATTACCTTTTCGTGGAAAAGGCCAAAGGCCCATGGGCCTTCCCGTCGGCCGTTCATGGACTGGGGAGCCCAAAGAGCACTTGATGTTACCGATCGAGTACACCATATATGCATACTCTTGATCTACTAGTCATAGCGTTGCTTTGGTTTCCAACTAATAATCTCAACCCCTCATTTTCCCAGAAATTTGAAAACGTAAATTAAGAAAAACATTGTTTTTTAGAGTTTGTTTAGAATTGCGTTTAAAAAATATAACTTTTAAGTAAAAAAAGAGCTTTTGAGTAAAATCTTCATTTTTAAACTTTGTCAAAAGTGTATTTTGATTATTTTTAGGCTTTTTGAACCCTTAAAAGCACTTTTAATTTTTTTTACTAAACGAATATTGTTTTCTTCAAATGAACTTTTGAGTGTTAAAAGTACTTTTAGACATTTTAAACGCAATTTCAAATAAACCCCAAGTAGAAAAGGCTTATTAGTGCTCTTTGTTTTTCCTATGATATTTCTTTGTTTCCAAGAAATAATGCTTTCATTGCTCTTATCCCATCATCCTTAGGGAACTTGACATGTATGGAATCAATGGACCTTTCTCAAAACAGTTGTTTGGAGAAATACCTCCACAACTAACACAACTCTTTTTCCTTGTGTCCTTTAATATATGTCTCCAACAACCGCCTCACAAGACTTATACCACATGGAAATCAATTTGAAACATTTCAGAATAGTTCATTCGGAGGTAATTCAAGATTGTGTGGAAGCATTATCAAAGAAATGTAGAGATTTCTAGTACACACCAACTCCGCCTTCTCCCTTTGAAGACAATCAAAGCTCAAAGCCTCCGTTTGAATTTGGTTGAAAAGCAGCTGTCATACGGTATGGATGTGGATTTATGATAGGAGTGGTTGTGGGACAAATTGTGATTGTAAGGAATTATGATTAGTTTGTGAAGATTTTTGGAAGGATGTAGTAAACTCGAAGTATGGTGAATTGAAGAAAGTCTCAAATTTAAATTTAGTTAAATAAAATGTTTTAGGAAAACTATAAATGTTTATGTTTCTAGCATTATTGTATGGTGCTTGGTGGAATTGTAAAGCTATAACAAATTTAATGTAATATCTTACTATTAATTTGTGTGTGAGTTTGCATGTGTATGTGTCCATTTACTAATCAATTAAGACAATTCCGTGAGACCGTTAATTAGTTAGCCAAGAAATAATACAATGGGATTAACAAGTTTGTCATATTAACAAGTTTTTAGAACAGCTTTATCTTTATTTCTTGATAGTAATTATAAGATTACAAAATTAAAATTACTCCGAATAGACAAAAAAATAAAATAAAATAAAAATTATCCGAAGTAGATATCACGTGCGTGCTGGTTGCGGTGAATATTCGGATAAAAGTCCGAGTCATCTTCACTACTTGAGATAATTAAGGTTTGGGTGGTTGTAAAAGTGCTTGAGATGTTTGAAATTTCTGCCCTGACATTATTGATCATCATAGAGGAGTCGTCTTTTCTTCCTTCTTCTTCTTGGAAGCAACATAAGAGTCATTTAATTCGTGTAGTTTACATAGAGAAGACTTGGAAAAAGAATACGAAGAGAAGACTTGGAAGTAGACATTAAGATGCTGTATTACTTGTGGTCATCAAGTGAAGACTTGAGAATTAAAACAATTGACTTCAAGTCAATGACGTGCTCTAGCTGCTTTCATATTAAGTGCACAAGACTTTATTAAAGTGAGTTGTTGAAGGAAATTTTTTCCAAAAAAATTTGTGTCTCTTCCACCCTTGCTCTCTCTCTTAATGTGTGTGAGTGAGTTCTCTTAATGTATATGGTGGCCAATTGTAGGCTTTATATTTAAGAATCAAAAGCATTGCACACAAATCATCTGCCTCTGTAAAGGGCTTCTACAATGTCCGTTATAGCAGAAAGGTTGACCAACGAGTAGATTTTATAAGAGATCCATTCATAAATAAATAAATAAATAAACCCATAATTTTTTTTTTAAAATTTCTTTTCTAATTGATTTTGGTGATATTATATTGACACATGGGTTTATTTATTATATGCCATATGATGGCATATAATATCACAGCGCAAGTGATTATATTTTAAATTTACAAAGTTTATGGTTTTTTAAGAGAAACTTTCTTTAATCATTATAAACTTTTAGTGCTTTTGCCTTTTGTCATCGTTCTCCTAAATTTTAAGAAGTCACAATTTAGTGTCTCTAACTTTAAAAAGTGTGTAATGTTACCTCTACTGTTAAGATTTGGAGTTATATCAGATGGAGTACATGTGAAATGTCTCTTATACCATGTATTTAATTTTTAAATAATGAAATCCAAAAAGAAAATTAAAATCTACAGCTTGGCCGTGTGTCAGCCTAGCATCATATAATTAGTTTAATCTACAAACTTCGCAGAACAATTAGTTTACTAATCCTCAAAATAACTTCGCAGCAATTATATGGTAATAAAATAAGGGCATTTACGATCTTTTTGTATAATATGTTAGGACATTATATACACGTTATTAGGTAGGGAATCATTATCAAATGCTTGTCATTTGTGTCACTTACCCTAAAAAATGTTACTTGTTTATTAACATCCAAATTTGACTTATTACAACAATATAAATTTCCTAATCATTTATGCCATGACATTATATGATGCTAACTGTTTGTCTGTGTGATATTAAAAATAAAAAAATAAACCCACAATATTCCAAATCTCATATGAAAAAATTACCAATATATACTGATTTTGAATGGTACAACAAGAGTTGTCAAGGGATTCGAGTTGTCTATAAGTTTGTATTGCGAGTTGTGTTATTTATTTATTTTTACAGAAATATGAGGATTTCATTGATTAAAGAAGCTTTTGCAGAGCAGACCAAAAAATTTTTACAGCGCAAAATATAAAGCTCTTACAAAATAGAACAAAAAGCTCTTACAACTCAAAATATAAAGTTCTATAAAATCAGAGTTATTCTTGTACTTCTTGTTTTTACGATTATTCCAACGAGCTTTACTTTCTTGCACGTCCTCACGCGTGTTCATCGGACTCAAGTTTTTGTCCGATCTGATTCTTCGACCTAGTTTACAATTCAATCCACGGGTTTTGGGCCAACTTGGCCGAGTCTATTGCACACTTATAGACCCCAGCCGACCCATTCAACAGCTAATGGGTCAAACTAGCCGATGTGAATAGCCTGTCGTGGCCCAGTTCTCAGTGACACAGCCTAGCACCATCGGTTCCTTCACCAGGCGTCCAGGCTTAGTGCCGCCGGTTTTCTTCACCGTCCACAGCTGAGCGCTGCCAGCTCCTTGTGTTGCCATTCTTCGGTAGTTCCCCCAACCATTATATCTGATCTGAAGTGCCAAAGCTTCGCTCCCCTGGTCCACTCTCTCTCTCCCTCTTGCCGACACGCAATGGCTTCTAACCCCAAGCAGCTGCTTCATGGAGGCTCTGATGGCTGGAGACGTTATAAAATGACAGAGGCGCATATGAAATAATAGGGTAAGTCTCCAATTGGGTCTTGTTTTCACAGCTACAAAAATGTGGGGAAGTCTCTAATTGAGAAGCAATCAACATGCATGTTCCCGACAATCATCATTCACTTCCACAAAATCTCCAATTGAGTCTTGTTTTAATTACTATATATGCTAGGAAGTCTCTAATTGAGAAGCAATAAACATGGATGTTCATTTGGAAAGAGGACCATCATCATCTACCATGCCAGTAGCGAAGGGAGGATGTGAATATAAATTCATTCGCTCCATGATCATAACTATAATTCCACAAAAGAAATCTTGATGCTGCAGAACAGAAACTCCTAAACAAAGGCCTGACGTTCTTGCTGCTGAAGTTATCCCATTTGTTAATTCAGGTTTTTTTTTCCTGTCCCTTTAACGATTACTACGGGCAAATAAGAAAGATTTGTACCCAGGAACTCCTGGGAGCTCAACGCAACCACTCATTTAGATCAATAAGAGAAGAAGAGGTATGGAATCTTACCGAATCCATTTCCTCATCTCTGGGAGTTCCCATTAATCTCAGCAACAAGTTATTGTCCCTCACAAACACCTCAATTTCGAGGGCAGCATTTGGAGAAAAGTGCAGAAGTCAAAATGAATACATATTACTGATTAAGGAAATGATGATGATTTCTTCAGGCTTTAATGTTGCTGATTTGTTCCCTTCACTTAGATTTCTTGGTTTCATCAGTGGGTTAAAGCCTGCCTTGACGAGAGTGTACCGAAGGATTGACAAAATTCTATAGGAAATAATCGATGACCATAAGATGAAGATGATGACTGCTGGGACGAGCAAAGACCACCCCTGTAAGGAAGATCTTATTCATGTGCTTCTAAAAGTTCAGGAGTCAAGTGAGCTCAAAGTGGGTATAACAACCGAACACATTAAAGGAATCAGTATGGTATGATTTACAGTCTTAATTATTGACATACTAACTAGACGGTGTTGATATATATAGCTCACTGTTAATTTAATCTATTTCAGGACATCTATATTGGAGTGGGTGAGAGTTCAGCAACTACCTTAGAATGGGCAATGTCTGAGCTGATAAGAAACCCAAGAGTAACGGAGAAGGCACAAGCTAAAGTGTGGCAGGTCCTGATAGGAAAGAGAAAACTGGAAGAGATAGACATGCAGCAGTTAGATTACGTGAAATCAGTGATCAAAGCAACTTTAAGATTACATCCTCCTGTTCCCTTACTAATAAGAGAATCCAAGGAAAGATGTAAAATAAGTGAAAATAAGTCATCATTAATGTAGGGGCAATAGGGAGAGACCCAGAATGCTGGATCAATGCTGATTTTCCTGTTCTGTTGATTTTAAAGGAACTGACTTCGAATTTATTCCCTTCGGGGCTGGAAGGAGGATGTGTCCTGGCTTACCATTCGGTGCTGCAACTGTTGAGTTTGCGCTTGCTCAATTGCTCTACCACTTTGACTGGAAACCTCCAAATGGAATGAAACCAGAAGAACTTGACATGACAGAGGCTTTCGGAGCAGTCTGCAGGAGAAGGAATGATTTGTATTTGATTGCCACCCTCGTACCGCCTTTCCTTATTGGCATGGTAGACATTAATAAACCTTTTATGCTACTTTGAATGTCAGTTTAGGTGTTAGACTCCTGTGTCAGTGAAGATTTGCATGAATACTTGAAAATAAATACCTTATTTCCTGATCACTAGATTACTTGAAATATTTTTAGAAAACATGTACTCCTATAAAATTTCACTGTGCTCCAAGCATGAGAATTGTAGACTTCCATGCAATCATTTGAGCAGTACAACAGGAAGGGACCGACGTGTTAGCACTTAAGCACATGCTTCAACTGGTCGTGCCTTGTCCATTCTACCACTGTCAGCAAACAACTCCATCTTCTATTCCCTGATTCTGCTCACTGGAAAAGTAGCTTAATAAATAAATAAATACATAAATGAATAAAAATGCATAACCATTTTAGAGTTTGAAATGTTGGAGAGATAAATATAAGAAGTCTCCAATTGGGTCTTGTTTTCACAGCTACAAATGTGAGGAAGTCTCTAATTGAGAAGCAATCAACATGCATGTTCCCGACAATAATCATTCACTTCCGCAAAATCTCCAATTGAGTCTTGTTTTAATTACTACATATGTTAGGAAGTCTCTAATTGAGAAGCAATAGACATGGATGTTCATTTGGAAAAGAGGAGACCATCATCATCTACCATGCCAGTAGCGAAGGGAGGAGGACCTAGCTATCCCAGAAAAATCTCCAGCCACCACACCCCCCACCCTCCCCAGAAAAAGTGACAAAAAAAAACTCCTCAGTCCATTAAAAAGTTTGTAATTATCCCTTACTTCTCTTAAAAATAAAAAATAAAAAACAAATCCTTCTAGTTCTAGCTTCTTAAAAATTTTTAGGAAAAATCATATTTAGCCCCTAAGTTTTACCTGATTTCGATTTAGTCTTTGGGCTTCCAATTTCAAGCATAAGGTCATTACTTTTTATTCAACTTCAAGTATAGGTCTCTATTACTTTACTGTCAAAGTTAACGGTTGCCCATATGTCATGTGTGTCTTATTTGATGTGTCAACATTCATATCAACATCCAATGTCAATACCATGTCAACAAATGCCAAATCATCCATAGAAAAAAAGAAAAAAGAAGAAGATCCAACTTGAGAAACAAATGCCCCATTACGCTAGTACTCAAAACAATGAGTCCTTGCCCCCATTACGCTTGGATCTGAGAACCAACAGTAGTTTTATAGCATGTTTATGAGAGTAGTTGTAGAAATACCTTGCCCTGATATTGCTGCCAGCCTCTGTTCTTGGAGTACCAATGGACAATGTGATTTGTGAATGTGAATTGTTCACAATAATCGAAACAACATCGTTTCTCTAACTTGATTTTACGTTACATTGAATCCAATCGTAGGACTTGCAAAAAACAGAAATGAAGGTAGCCCATCGTGAGATGTCTTACCATTTCTGACTTGAAGAACCCAACTGAATAAACCCAAATAAATAAAAAAAAGGTCTGAGAGTACAAACGCAACTTCCATTTTCAGAAATTGTGAAATGGAGGAAGAGAAGGAGAAAGAGACAGAGCAACAGCCGAAGAAATCTCTTGTAGTGTACTCGTTCTCCTTCTCACATTTGCTCTCTTCTTTTTTATTTTCAAATAATAGATTAGCTCTTGTTTTCATTTGTTTCTGCTTAGGCTTAATAGGGACCGCCACCATCCATCTTGTTGAGGGGAAGTCCCAATTGAGAAGCAACTGACAAGCATGCTCCCACGGGGAAGATGAGAAACCACCATCATCACCTTGCATGAAATTTAGAGGTTTTTCTAGTATTCTATACATATACATCGAAAAAAAAGTGGTCCGTTCATCTAGTGCCATTCAGAAAAAAATGGTCCTAGCACCTTCTCCTTAATTGGTAAAAGCATAAAAGGTAAATTAAGAACACAATAATCTTAGGAAGCACAGCACCAAATTTGAAACCTTAATTAATGTAAGAAATTGTTATACTTTATTTTCTCAGAAAAATAAGACAATGGAATATTATACAACTTGCTTTAGTAAAGTATTTCCACTAAAATCTAAGATTTGAAAGTTACAAGGTGAGATCAGGTGCAAGAAGAGGTCAATTTACAACAACACAACCTTTATAAGTTACATGGAAAGCTTAGTGCATACAACCGTAGCATTTACCTCCAAATGCTTTCTTGTCATACTAGGCACCAAAATTGGTGGTTTTGGATTTGTCAAAGCCTGCTGGCATAAGACCTCTAGCTTCCATCTCACTACATAACATTTTAGCCTCTTCAATTTTTCTACATGGCAAAGCCCACTGCAAATCTCAGATAAGTGCCAATCAGAGCCATTGATCTCTCAAACATTTCCTTCAAGACTTGGACTGCTCCATCAAAGTCCTCATTTTTGCAGAAAGTTGATACCAACATTTTGAAAGTATGTTCATTAGGATGACAACCACTCTTAACATGCTTTTATATATTTGAAAGGCACGCCGGAGTTCTTTCTCACGACCCACCACAAATAAGGGCAGAAAATGTTGAGGCATTTGGCACTAAGTTATGGTTATCAAGTTCCTTAACCAGATATGCCGCTTTCTTTGTCTTACCCTCCTTGCATAGTCCAAATATCAAGGCATTGTACGTTAAAATATCTGCCTTAACTTGATTCCTCAACATCTCCTCATAAAGCTTGCTGCCCATCTCACTATTACCCACTTGGCTATACCCATTTATCATGTGTAACAAGAGACTCATAAGCAGAAGGCAGTGCAATGGAAGAGGAGTTGGAAGAGGATGCGGTTGAATTTTGTTATGGCAGTTATTCTGTTATGTAGTTGGCATGGTGAACGTATATGCTGGTAGTTAGTTGTAACTAAGATGTAAACAGAATTGCTTTAACTGCTAGGCTTATAAAAGCTGGCTTGAGAAAGTTAGTAGTTAGTTTTTTGGCATTTGGCAGTTGTATTGGAGATTAGCCCTCTCGAAGTGGCCATTTTGATTCAATAAAGAAGTATCTCATTCATTTTCCATTTCATTCTTTCTATTGAGTAGTATTCTGTTACAAGTGGTATCAAAGAGCCAGTTGTTTTCTTTTCATGAAAACTAGAGCGATGGGACAAGAAGCTGAATTGGTGCAGTTCAGAAAGGAGTTGAAGCAGTTGAATGCAGAAAATGTAGCGAGAAGTGAAAGGATGGAGATACAGTTTACAAAGTATGATGAACAATTTGCTTACATGAGTGCACAACATGAGAAAATGAAAGAAAGTCAGGATGTACAGTTTCAGGAGTTGAAGGGTTTCATGAAGCAATTGATGAGAGGACAAGAACATAGGGAGAAAAGTGTATCAATTGATACTTTGGAGGCCAATTATGGTTCTTCGTCAAAAGAAGAAAGGTATACAGGAAAGGCTGGAGGATTTTATGAAGGCGATGGATTCCACACTAAGTCCATTCGATTAGAGTTTCCAAAATTTGATGGGGAGGATCCATTAAATTGGTGTTATAAGGCTGAACAGTTCTTTGATCACTATTCTACACCAGAAACTCAGAGGTTAAAGATTTCTTCATTTCATATGGAAGGTACAGCTCTAATTTGGTTTCAAGAATTACATAAATCGAATTCTTTTTCTACTTGGGTTGAATTTGCTAGAGCTTTACAAACTAGATTTGGTGCGGGGTCTTATGATGATCCAATGGAAACATTGTCTAAGTTGAAACAAGGGGGATCTTTGGAAGAATATAAAAAACAATTTGAAGTTTTAGCCAATAGAGTGGCTGATTTGCCTGAAGCACATAAATTGAGTTGCTTTATGGGGGGCTTAAAAGATGAAATTAGATTGGCAGTAAAGATGTTTAAACCTAAGGCTTTAGTAGATGCTTATGCTTTAGCCAAAATCCAAGAGGATTATATGTTCAATTTCAGAAAGAGCACTAAGCCTCAATGGAATGTAAATCCTTATAATAATGCTGCCAGAAGTTTTGGGGGAGAGAATAGGAGTACAGGTTTTTTGGGAGGAAAAACTAATTTCTTTCCTCAGCAAAAGAACATGGAGAATGTTGCTAGTGGTAATAACCAAAATAAGGCAAATCCTTCTGTTTATGGTAAGGCAGTATTACCAGTGCAGAAAATTTCAAATGCTGAAATGATGGAAAGGAGGAAAAAAGGATTATGTTACAACTGTGATGCTAAGTGGAGCCGTGGCCATGTGTGTGCTTCACCAAGATTGTTCTTGATTGAGGAGATTGAAGAGATAGTGGACAAGCTGCAGGAGGTTGAAGTGGAACCAGATCCAGGTGATTTTTTTTTAGAAGATTTTCCTGAAATTTCTTTGCATGCTATTATTGGAAATCCTACTCCTAAGACTATGAGGATTGTAGGTATGATAAAAAATCACAAGATAATCATTTTGATTGATTCTGGTAGTACACATAATTTTTTGGATCAAGAAAAGGTCAAGGGATTGGGAATGCAGCCTGTGGTTCATGAATCTATCAAGGTTAAGGTAGCTAATGGGGATGAGATTGTGAGTCCTGGTAAATGTAAAAACACAAGGGTTAAGTTGCAAGGTCATACTTTTGTTGTTGATCTTTATATTTTACCTCTGGCTGGTTGTGATATGGTACTTGGTATTCAGTGGTTAAGAAAATTAGGGCCTATATTATGGGATTTTCTTACTCTCACTATGCAATTTGTGTATGAAGAAAAGACCTGTTTGCTGGAAGGGTTGGCTGCTAATTTGAATGTTAGTATAGAAGATGATGAATCTTTTACACTAAATAGAGGTGAAAACAAAGGTGTCTTGTTACAGCTGCTGGGTGATGAGACTATACAGAAGCAGGGGAATGATGATGAAAGAAATCTAAGCAAGAAAGTTGGACCTATGGCTCAGTTATTAGAAGAATTTGCTGACATCTTTGTAGATCCTAAGGAGCTGCCTCCTAAAAGATCTCATGATCATGCAATTAATCTGAAGGAGGGTGCACAGCCTGTTTCAGGAAGACCATACAAATACCCTTTTTACCAAAAGGAGGAGATAGAAAAGATTGTGAGGGAGTTGCTGCAGTCTGGAGTGATTAGATGCAGTCAGAGTCCTTTTTCTTCTCCAGTTTTACTTGTGAGGAAGGCAGATGGCAGCTGGAGGATGTGTATGGACTATAGAGCCTTGAACCAAGTAACTATCAAGGACAAATTCCCTATACCAGTTGTGGATGAGCTGTTAGATGAATTGTGGGGAGCTAAGTGGTTTTCTAAACTGGATCTTCGATCAGGTTATCATCAGATTAGGGTGGTGGAGAAAGATATCCATAAGACTGCATTCCGCACTCATGAGGGTCATTATGAGTTTTTAGTAATGCCCTTTGGTCTTACTAATGCTCCCTCTACTTTTCAAAGCCTTATGAATCAAGTTTTCAAGCCTTTTCTCAGGAAATTCATTTTAGTTTTTTTTGATGATATACTGGTTTTCAGTAAAGATTTGGAGAGTCATAAGCAGCATTTACAGGTTACTTTGGACTTACTTAGAAAGCATCAGTTGTATGCTAAAATGTCCAAGTGTATGTTTGGTTGTGAGGAAGTGGAGTACCTTGGTCATGTGATTTCTGCTTCAGGAGTTAAGGCTGATCACAAGAAGATTCAAGCTATGGTGGAGTGGCCTTTTCCTAAATCTCTTAAGTCTTTGAGAGGGTTTTTGGGACTCACTGGATATTATAGAAAATTTATTCAAGGGTATGGATCTATTGCAGCTCCATTGACAGCTATGTTGAAGAAAAATGCTTTTCTTGGGAGGAATCAGCTGTTGGTGCATTTAATAGTCTCAAAGCTGCCATGACAGCAGCTCCAGTCCTAGCTCTTCCTAATTTTTCCCAACCATTTGTGATTGAGTGTGATGCTAGTGGTATAGGAATTGGAGCAGTGCTAATGCAATCTGGCAAGCCAATAGCTTTCTTGAGTAAAGCTTTAAAAGGGAAAGCTGTTCACATGTCCACCTATGAGAAGGAGTTGTTTGCACTGGTGACAGCTATTCAAAAGTGGAGACCTTATTTGGTTGGAAGACCATTCGTTGTCAAAACAGACCATCAAAGTCTGAAATTTCTTTTGGAGCAGAAGGTGGGTACCCCTTTTCAGCAAAAATGGATCACTAAGTTGATTGGCTATGACTTTACAGTAGAATACAAGAAGGGAGTGGATAATAGAGTGGCGGATGCTCTATCAAGAAGGGAGGATTGGGAACCTGAGCTGACTTTGTCTTTTCTATCCATACCTACTGTAAGTTGGGTTAAAGATTTAAGAGCTGAGTATCACACTGATGTGCAGCTGAAAACCTTGCTGGAGCAATGGTATAAGGGTGAGTTAGATTCAGAAAAATTTTCCTTTAGGGATAATTTGTTGTTCTATAAGAGGAGAATTTATATTGGAAGTTCTCAGGTCATAAGAACACAAGTTTTGCACTTTGTTCACAGTGATCCAATGGCTGGACATTCTGGATTTGAAAAAACTTTACACAGGCCAAGAGAGATTTTTATTGGAAAGGGATGACTAAGGACCTCAAGAGGTTTATCAGAGAATGTGAGGTTTGCCAACAATCTAAGTATGAGAACATGTCTCCTGCTGGACTGTTACAGCCTCTTCCTATTCCTAGCAGAATTTGGGCTGAGGTATCTATGGATTTTGTGGAAGGGTTACCTAATTCTCAAGGGCAGTCAGTGATCTTAGTGGTTGTGGACAGATTGTCTAAATATAGCCATTTTATTGCTCTTTCACATCCCTATACAGCAATGAAGGTAGCTCAATTGTTTGTTCAGAATATCATAAAATTACATGGAATGCCTTCTTCCATAATATCAGATAGAGACCCTGTTTTCACTAGTGTTTTCTGGAGGGAGTTGTTTAAACTTCAAGGCACCACATTGAAATTTAGCACTAGTTATCACCCTCAAACTGATGGGCAAACTGAGATTGTGAATAAGTGTGTGGAGACATATTTGAGGTGTTTTGTGCAGAATCGACCTAAGCAGTGGCTGTCTTGGCTGCCATGGGCTGAGTATTGGTATAATACTACATGGCATGCTTCTACAAAAATGACACCCTTTGAAGCTGTTTATGGTCTCCCTCCTCCACGATTACTCACTTACATTCCAGGGACAACAAGATTAGAAGCTGTTGATGAAGTACTTCGTTCCAGGGAGCAGATTTTGTCTTTATTAAAGGACAATCTGCAACAAGCTCAGCAGAGGATGAAAAAGTATGCAGATTTGAGAAGATCTGAAAGAGATTTTGAGGGGGCAGATGGTTTATCTAAGGCTACAGCCTTATAGACAGCGTCGATGGTTAGTAGAAGGTCATTGAAGTTATCTCCTCGGTTTTATGGACCCTTCAAGATTATTCGCAAAATTGGGAAGGTGGCTTATCAATTAGATTTACCATTGACAGCTCGAATACATCCAGTTTTTCATGTTTCTCAATTGAAGTTAAAGCTGGGCAGCAAGAATAACATTCTTCCACAATTACCACCTGTTGATGTGCAAGGGGTTATCAAATCAGATCCTTTGAAAATTTTAGCCAGGAGGAGTAAAAAGAAAGATAATCGAGCAGTCACTGAGATTTTAGTTCAGTGGGTTGGACAGACTGAAGATGATGCTTCTTGGGAAGAATTATTCCACATGCAACAATCTTATCCGCACCTTGTGGGCAAGGTGCTTTAAAGGGAGAGGCTATGTAACAAGAAGGCTCATAAGCAGAAGGCAGTGCAATGGAAGAGGAGTTGGAAGAGGATGCGGTTGAATTCTGTTATGGCAGTTATTCTGTTATGTAGTTGGCATTGTGCATATGCTGGAAGTTAGTTGTAACTAAGATGTAAACAGAATTGCTTTAACTGCTAGGCTTATAAAAGCTGGCTTGAGAAAATTAGTAGTTAGTTTTTTGGCATTTGGCAAATTGTATTGGAGATTAGCCCTCTCGAAGTGGCCAGTTTGATTCAATAAAGAAGTATCTCATTTTCATTTTCCATTTCATTCTTTCTATTGCGTAGCATTCTGTTACATCATGGTATTGTAGGTCACAGTATTAGGAGTAACATTCGCGCCCTTCATCTCAATGAAAATCTTATTAGCTTCATGTAATTTCCCTTCCTTGCAAAATCCATGGATAAGCGTGTTAAATGTAACCACATCTTGGTGCACCCCACTCCTTTCCATTGAGTTTTTAAGCTTTATTGCAAAGCTCAATAGACCCTTACTGCAATGTCCAGCAATCAATGTGTTATAAGATGCCGTATTCGGTCTAAAACCCATGCTCTCCATCTCCCTAAATGCCTCAAGAGCCTTCTCTAATTTTCCCAATTTACAGTAAGCCCGCATGACCATATTAAGAGTATAAACATTTGGCGAAATCCTATGATGCCGTATTTCTCTATAGAATGCCAAAGTAATATCCATCCTGTGCAAATCAAGCAAAGAGCTCATGTAGGCATTACACGACTCAATAGTAGGTAAAAATCCATAATCCTTCATTCGACAAAAAGTATCAGTGGCATCCCTAAACTTCTTCATATGCGCAAAAGTCTTGAAAAGTGAGTCAAAAACACAAGGCGAAGAATCACACAAGCGGTACAAGTGTAGCATTTCTTCAAACAGATTGGAGGGTACATCTATCGAACCAGATACAACAATGTTCCTCAAAATGGACTCTGCAGATTTGAATTTCCGGTTTTTTGTGAGAATGTGGAGGATTATGGAATGAATTTCGAGGGAATGGCAACTGGGTTTTTGAATCCCAGCCCAGTTGAAAAACTCAAGGGAAAGAACATGGTCCTTCTGAATCTTGAGCAATACATGTTTCACTCTGAGGGGTGTTAGATCGGTTGACAACGAACTGAGCTTAGCCCAATCAAAGTGAATTAGGTGGCTGTGTGCAACGTTTATGAAATCAAGGTCTTGACCTCTGGGCTCAGGGACTGTTCGGTGGGGTATTGGAATTGGTTTCCACTTCCTTTCTCCAAAATTCCCACGGATCGAGGGTCTCACAGAGGAATTCAGCAAAGTCGAAAATCGACGGAGTGGAAAACTTTTATTCATAATTTCTTCATAAAACAGATAAAATGGGTTTTCCTTTTGGTAAGCGAACAAGCCGAACAACTTTGGTGTATAAGCAAAGCGATTGTTTGACTCAAATTATTTCGTCCTAATTCAACGAAATGTAAATAAAATGGAAGTGGGTCTTGATGAAAACAAAGGGACTAACCTTCTTTGGAAGCAGAGAGCGAAGAAAATGGAGCTTTTGAGCTCACTTTGCTTTGCTTTGCTTCCGACCACTGAACCTTCACTGAGGCATAAAAAAACAAAGAAACGGCCTTTAAATTGCACTGTATTATTCCCTGTTAGACAGACGGCGCCGGCGTTCATCCCAGCCACCGACGGCCCTCATCACCGAGATTCGTGTCATCCAGTCTTACTCTCCGCCAATTGTCGTCCATCTCCTCGCAGTCTCTGCCTGCTACCAGGTTCGGCCATTCATCTCTTACGCCGGTAGCGTCGTGGGTGCTGTTTCTCCATTGACGGCGACAAAATGAGGAGCTCGGCAGTGTGCAAATGTGAAGAAATTTTGTGGCACTGCAACTGGGTTGTGAATTGGTGAGTGTGCGTTAGTTTTAATTGTGAAAGAAGGGCTCTGTTTGGTAGCACTATTAATAGGAGTACCTATTCTACTTCACGGATAAGTCTATTCCGTTATAGGTATTCTCCTATTCTTGTTTTGGTGTAGAAATGCTAGCTGTTTGGCAGTTTGGCTTAGGATAGCCCTTATTTCAGTTTTTTGTATTGAGTATATTGAAAAAAAAAAAAAAAAAAAGGAGAGAGAGAAGAAAGAAAAGAAAAGAGAGTGGAAGTGGAGAGAGAGAAGAGAGAGAGCAAAAGCATATAATAGACTATATCTCTTCTATATTGATTGTATATTAAGATGATTACATATATGAGAGCATGGAAATAGAAAGTATGATGAGATAAGAAGGTACACACTTTTTGACATTAATTTGGTTCCGGAGATGAATGCTATGAGCCTATGAGAAGTTCATGGTAAGAAGTGGTCCCACAAGAGCCAACAGGAAGACTTGGACAACCTATGTTCTGATCCAAATCGTTATTCACATCTTGTTGTAATTCAAGGATAATTTTATCATAAACAAATCTGCTTCTGATGATTATTTTAGGTATCCTAAGGAAGTTGCATCATGTAGTCTAGAAGGAGGGAATTGTACTGATTGTTGCTTTTAGGATGGGGTTGATTGCAATGAGGACACATGAGGTCATGTGATTGGCCTTCATCTCGGTTGCAGCTTTTTTCTATGGTTCTATGTATCGACTTTAGCAACAACATCTTCCACCTTCTTCGATCAACTTCAAAAGCTTAATCTTGTTGGTAATTATTTCAATTAATCTCAAATCCTATTTGGAATTGGCAATCTTTTGAGGCTAGCTAACCTCTCTGAGCCTCTCAATCTCCGTGCTTTCTGATGAACAAATCCCCTCAGAGATTTCACACCTCTCAAAGTTGTCTTCTCTCAATTTGTTTGGTAATTATGGTTTATATAGTGGAAGTGAACTAAGAAGTTTAGTCCAAAACTTAACTAGCCTAGAAGAACTTTTACTCTCTCGTGTCAATATTGATCCGGAATCTAAAAACCTACCGGTACATGGAGAATTTCCAACCGATTTTTTTTTTTGGCTAGCAAACCTACGGTTCCTTAAGAGTAACATACAATCAAGATCTTATTGGTCATTTGCGTAAATTTTACTCAATCAATTCTCTTGAGGTTTTGATACTCCGGCTACAAGTTTTTTCTAGCAGAGTACTACCAACTTCTATTGAAAAATTAAGTTCTTTACATGTTTTAAGTATTTGGGATTGCCATTTCTCTCGATCGATTCCACCTTCACTCGGTAATCTCACCCAACTAACTTTGCTAGATCTATCATATAACACTCTTATAGGTTACATCCCTTTCTCAATTTAAGCTAACCTGACTCAACTAACTTATATGGACCAAATTTTAGCCAATAAACTGAGTGGGATGCTAGAATTTTATACGCTTCTTAAGTTCAAAAGTTTAAGTTGGTTTGCCCTACAAGACAACAATTTGACATTGCTAGCCAACGCCAATTCAAATGATACTCTTGAACAATTTAACATTCTAGGATTGGGTGCTTGCAACTTACATAAGTTCCCAAATTTCTTATGCAACCAAAACAAATTGAGTTGGCTTGGGCTTTGAGACAACAATATTTGAGACTTAATACCTAGATGGATGTATATAATGAAATTACATAATCTCTTGAGGCTCTAAGCCTTTAGGAAAATTCTCTAATAGGCTTTGGACTATCTCTAGTTGTTCTCCTTGGTCTAATCTAGAAAGTTTAGATCTTGGCAGTAACATGCTACAAGGATCACTCCCAATTCCACCACCATCTATAAAATTTATCAAGTCAAGGAACTTGATAAGAGAACTGTCACCTTGATTTGTAACAAGTTCCTTGAATCCTTTAATGTCTCTAACAAGTGTCTGGCAAGACCTATACCACACGAAAATCAATTTGATACATTTGGAGGCCATCCAAGATTGTGTGGAAAGCCTTTATCAAAGAAATGTGAAAATTTCAGGTACAGTAGTCAACCTCTACCTTCTCCCTTTTAAGAGAATCAAAGCTCATAGGCTTCCTTTGCATTTGCTTGGAAAGTAGTTGTAATAGGTTATGAATGTGAATTTGTAATAGGAATTGTTATTAGAAAAAATTTTATTGCAAAAAAGTATGATTTGTTTGTGAAGACTTTTGGAAAGATGTATCAAACTCGAAGAATGGTGAATTGGAAAAAGTCATAGATTTAAATTCAGTTCAAGAAAATATTTGAGATAAATAATAAAATTGTAAGCCAATACAAATTTCAAAGTAATATATGACTTTTTTTTTTTTTAATCAAAGCGGGAGAGGGGTAAAAGGGGAATGGATGAATATGAACTAATTGACAACATTATTAGAGAAAATTGGTTGAATGGATGAATAATATTGTTATAATTAAAGATGATTGGCCTTGTACGTGTTACACAAAACGGTGCTTGACTTGGCCTCACACAATATTTCCTCCAAGTAAACAAAGTAATTAGTGCTTTGCTAAAGGTTAATCAGACTCCTTTTCATAGGAGGAAGGAAGAAGGTGCTTTCGCTTAGGATTGCCTTTTCTACTCCACACTCAAAAAAGTCCTACGTTGAACATAATTGCTTTATTGCTTCAAATTCCGTGTTTTCATAAGTAGAAAACGTGTTTTTGGAGCTATACCTACAAATATTACTGCAAATCTATTATCTATCCTTTTGCCTTGTAATATGCATTACTAGATCAATCAACTGGATTACATTTTGAAAAACGCAAATGATAAATATCACAGTTATGAATTAACGGATATTTAAATTTAAGCAAGCAATCACCAAAATATGAAGAATCAAACACACAGGATTTTGGTGACGGCGGGAAATCAATTAGAAACCGATCTAATTGTAAACCTCTCCGGCAGCCAAATGAAATCACTATCGTAAAATTATCCAGAGATTTACAGATACTAGGAACACTTACAACCCTTTGCAAGACCTCATCAGAAGATCAACAAGCCTCCAACTCGCCTCCTTGCTCACAATCTTCTTCAACGTGATTCTCCTTTACCGACCCTTGATAGACTTTCAATTTACGCCACAAACAAACTAACAAAGATCCTCTAAGAGGAACAATAAGGTTCATATTTCTCTTTAATTACAGCCTCAAACTCTGGGGTGAAAACTGCATCTCTAACATTCTATAGAGGTGTATTTATATAGCCCCACAAGACCTAAACCTAGGACACGCTTAGAATCCAAATAAAACTGTTATGTAGGTAGCGACGGGAAGATTGGCCGTCCGGACGGTCACTTGAATATACATAGATGATGGGCCGTCCGGACGATCATGATGGGCGTCCGACGGTGATGGAAATTTCTAGGTTTTCATCGCTTTACGCCATTCTTCAATCTTAGATGCGGTTTTAGTCCTCATCACGGCAATGAATCCATTTCTTTTCATTTTGATCACGTCAAACTAACACATTTTATAAAGCGTGGTTATTAATTCTAATCTCCCATTCTCCTTCTATTGTATGGACATATCAAAAAAAAAAAAATGCATCACTAACTAGAATAAGAATAGATTATGCGGTTCATTGTTTCGTATTCTATTTCCTTTCATTATCCGTGTATTTATTTTTTAAGTTTAGTTTTTTGACGTTCATTGTAATTTTATTTTGAATTATTCCAATTTTCCCATCATTTAATTCTACCACACAATATTAATTGTGGTTAACAAGAACTTTCAATTCCGAGACTTATCGGCATCCTCTAACCCAATTTTCCCAATCTTTTCTACGACATATATAGTGGAAAACATAGAAAAGCAAAAGCAATGGGAAAACTGTGGCCACCTAACTAATTAAGTAGCAAGTGGAAGAAATAGAAAAGCAAAAGCAATATATATGGGAAAACAAGACTTGATAAAGTAAAGTGTGAAAGTTAAACCACCACAACAGCTTGGGCGTTTATGGGACATGATGTGAAATGATAATGCACTCAATAATAATGGAAGCATCTAATTAATTAGTTTAAAATCCCATTTGGAGTCTCCAAACTTAATGTAACGCGTATTTATACTCGTAAGGATATACTTGCAAATAGGAGTAGCTTAAGAGCGATTGACTTAAGTGAAAACCAATTAGGGGGTCAACTACCAAGATCACTAGCCAATTATACAATTCTAGAGTATCTTCATGTTGGTAACAATTAGATCATTGATACTTTCCCCTTTTGGTTGGGAACCCTTCCCCAACTGAAGGTTCTTGTTCTTCATTCCAATGGATTCTATGGTGCAATAGAAAGCTCTGAAACAAATTATTTATTCCCCAAGTTGCGTGTCATTGACCTCTCTCACAACCATTTCTCTGGAAATTTGCCTGCAGAGTACTTCTTACATTGGACTGCCACGAAAACAGCTGATGAAAATCAATTGATATATATATATATATATATATGACTGTAAGTATATACTATTGGAGATGGGTGGCATTCAAATTTTGCGTACTCAGTTACAATAACAAACAAAGGCATCGAGCTAGAGTATAAAAGGATCCCAGATGTTTTCACAGCAATTGATTTCACAGGCAATAGATTTGAAGGAGAAATTCCATATGACTTGGGGAGTCTAAAAGGACTTAATTTCTTAATCTTTCTAACAATGCTCTCACTAGTCATATCCCATCATCCTTGGGAAACTTGACACAAGTATAATCAATGGACCTTTCTCAAAACAAGTTGTCTGGAACAATACCCCCACAACTAGTAGAGCTCAATTTTCTTTCATCTTTTAATATCTCCCACAATCGTCTTAGAGGACCTATACCACATGGGAAACAATTTGAGACATTTGAGAATACTTCATTCCGTGGTAATCTAAGATTATGTGGGAAACCACTATCAAAGCAATGTGGAGGTTCCAAGTATTTACCATTGCCACCTTCAACCTTTGAAGAGAATCAAGGCTTAGAGTCTTCATTTGAATTTTATGGGAAAGTGGTTGTAATGGATATGGATGTGGCTTTATAGTGAGCTGTTATTGGAAAATTTGTGACTATATATACGAAAGTATAATTGATTCATGAAGACTTTTGGAATGAGGCAACAAACTCAGAGAAGGGTGAATCGGAGGATGTAATAGAATTGAAGTTATTTGTATGAAATGTTTGCAAACAAAAAAAATGTATGTTTATATATATATATATATATATATATATATATATATATATATATATATATACTGGATAGCTAGAATGGGTATCTCTTTAGTTTGTGTAAAGCTGCAAAAAAAAAAAATTTCTGATTGTTTGTGAATACAATCAGCAGTCTCAATGAAATCAATGGTACCAATTCCAATTCGTCGAATGCCGAGACTAAAGAAAATTAATGGAGCTCTTGAGCCCATGCGTGTGAGTTTTGACCCTTCAGCTAAGTATTATCTTTGTATCCTCTTAAAAAAATGTGACTTTTAAAATTAATATTAAATAAAAATTTAATAGTAGTTCATCACAAACACAATAATAATTTTAAAAGAAATATCAATTTTGGAAGGACAATAGTTAGGCATGGATCTTCCGTTTATTATTACTCTTTCTCATATAGTAGACAACCGTTTTATACTCTATACGTATCTAATGAGTCCTACATGGTTGGATAATAGATAATTCTTTTCATATACTAGCTAGTTTTGGTGCTTGATTTCATGTTTTTGATAATAATTAGAAGGGCTAAATACCTTATTCACCCCTAGGGTACATTTCACAATTTTATTTTTTGGCTCTTAGGGTTTACTTTTGATCATAAGAGGTTCCTGTGGTTTGCTTAAAAACCGAGATGGTCCTTCCATCTATTTGCTATTAGTAGATTTAACGGATATTCATGTCACTAACTTGAGGACCAATTACATTTCGACACGTATCCTAATTAATTGCCAAATCATCAAATATGACTAGATTATTAATTTGCCACCTATTCCTGCATTTGATAATAATAGGTGTAGTTTATTATTTAAGATCAATACCAAATATGAAAAAGAATGAAAAGTTCACATATTCCCTTCAAACTATCACCTAATTGATAATGTATCCCTTAAACTTTTAATTGGCACAATGTCCCTCCCCCTTAAACTACTAAACAATTGTCAAAGTCCCTCAAGACCAGCAAAATGGCAAAATGACCATAAATTTGTATCAACAAGACAGAATATCCCTATAAATTTGATATAAAAAAAAATAAAAAGAAACAAAAAATTAAATTTTTTTTCTTTAGAAACAGAATTTTTTTATTAAAATTTTCCACTCCTTTTTTTTTCTGTTTTCTTTTTAATTTTTAGTTTTAGTTTTCGGAAAAGGGAAAAAGAAACCAACCAATTAGCCTTTTCGTGGAGTTGGCCATTCATGGACTGGGGAGCCCAAAGAGCACTCGATGTTAACGAGTACACCATACACACTCTTGATCTACTAGTTATAGCGTTGCTTTGGTTTCCAACAAATAATCTCAACCCCTCATTTTCCCAGATAATTATATGTCGAATTATCAAAGTTATTATTTTTTGCTGTGACTGTATATATTAACAGTGCTCTCTAAAAGTACTAATGTCAGTGTCTAAAGGTCTTGCTGACGGAGCTCTCTATGTCTCTTTTGAAATTATCTCATCACAATGGGCTTATTGACGGTATTGTTGACGAGGCTATTTGGAGTGCTACCGATAGGATCACGTTACTTGGGGGTGGTCGAGCCACAAGCCATCCCCAAGGCTCTTGGGGTGGTAACCATCCCTAATTTGCTAAATGGGGGTAGCCAAACCATTCTCATGGCACTTGGGAATAGTTCAGTCATCTCTAAAGGCTAAGTGAAAAAAATAAAATAAAATAAAATAAAATTAGGGTTGACCCTTAAGTGTGGTTTTCACCGCCAATCCTAATCCTATGGCCACAATAGGGTGGCCAGCCAACCCCATTTTTGTACTTATATATATATATATATACTTTAAGGTTTTTTTATTTTATTTTTATGTACATTTTAGTATAAATTTAGTTTATTATTATTATTATTATTATTTTGGCATATGATGAAGCATGGCTCTCATGTTGATCAAAAGGTTCTCTCATAATAAGACGTATATACTTGCTACATGCTAATACGACTTGAACGCCATTTATTAAAAAAAGAAAGTTTTAATTTAACAAAATCCTTGCAAATGATTATCCTTTACTAGCATAAGATAGTGCCCTTTTTGTGTTATAAGGACCTCATATATATATAAATGATCGAGTTCTATGTACCCTATAATAACAACGATCCGGCCGATTAGTTAGCTTGTAATTAATATTAAATATTTCTATTTATAACTTTTTTATCGTTGGTTTTGGAACAAACAATGCAATCCAATAATGAAAGCACTTTCTAATTTTGGACAACGTTCTCCACGTTGTTTAGTCAGATCTTGTATACTTTCAACTTTACTTTTTATAATATTTTCCCCAACGCGTTATCTTTATTAACAATTAATGCATGCAACTTTGTTTTAGTCACATCTCAATAATGAAGCACTTTCTAATTTTTGGACAACGTTCTCCACGTTGTTTAGTCAGATCTTGTATACTCTCAACTTTACTTTTTATGATTTTTTCACAACGCGTTATCTTTATGAACAATTGCATGCAACTTTGTTTTAGTCACATCTTGTATATATACTTTTAACTTTATATAATTTTTCCACAACGTGTTATCTTTATGGACAATTGCATGCACTTTGATTTAGATGGTCTGATTGTATGTATACTTTCAACTTTACTTTTTATAATTTTTCCACAACGTGTTATGTTTATGAACTACTGCAATTCCTTTTTCTTTTTTCTACAACCGCGTGGTCGGCCACATAACCTTATGAAGCGACGTCATTTTCTTAGGATTATTTAGCTTTATACTCTATGGGATAGAATGGGTTTATCTTTATTTAACAAGGATTAATGAAAAGGTTAATTAGGAGTGTCATATCAGCACTTTTGGATGATGGTTGGATAGAATTATAGTATCTAGCATTACTCTTAGTATGTATATAAACACTTGTATTATAATGATTATTCATATAGAATAACAATTCATTTGTTTGGTTGCATACTATTTTCCGCTAGCCACTATTTCCATAGAATGTGAACATATTAACAGAGTGAAAGAACATTTGGTTCTTCAAAGATTGTTCCTAGCTTCCAAAAAACAGGACCCGGTATTGCTTCTAATACCAAAAACCTAGTTAATGTTACTGTTCACACTCAATTAAACCGATTAATGTAACGTATTTTAAGTAGCTTTTTATGTCAAACACAATAATAATAATAATAATAATAAAAAACTACTTGTAACATATTATGTCAATGATAAAATATGTATGATAAATGAGTGGAGATAACATTACTCCTTTTACAAAAGCATTTAGGAAATGCGAAAATAAGATATTATAAAAAGTGCTTTAATTGAAGTGCGAAAGTAATATTAAAATACCTTTTATAAAAAGTGAAAGTAGTACCTTTATAAAAAGTGCTTTAATTGTTTATAATGAGTGTTGTAATTGACATACGTCATAAGAATACTGTCTTTATTGATCACCATTTGCATTGGTCTAACTTATGCAATTTTGTCCTCAAGAGGTAGCTCAATCAGCTGTTAATCGACTGAGACCACGCCTAATTAAACGAAGAAAAAAATTGTGTGGAAGCCCACTGTCAAAGAAATGTGGAGCTTTCAATTACACTCCAACTCCACCACAATCCTAAAAAAAAAAAAAAAAAAAATTAGCTGGGGAAAAAAGAAAAAAACTATATTTGCCTTATTTGGTCCCCCTCCCATAGAAGAAGAAGAAGGCTGGTCCCCCCTCATGCCTAACTCTGAATCCGTCCCTGAAAATAAGGAACAATATCGAGAGAAGAAAAAGGAAGCGCATGAAGATGAAGCGGTAGAAATAGGTATCCATGATGTTTTAGTATGTTTTTGGCTGTTTAATTTGATGAGGCCAACTGAAGTACAAGTGAAGTGGGTTTTATAGGGTAGGAAGGATATACGTACGCTTTAAAATAAGTTTGGAGACTACGTACAAATGGGATTTGAAAAAAGGGTGACTCAGATGCATCCATTATTGAATACTGCAATATGATTTCACGTCACTAGAAGTTGTGCTGGTTTCACTTTCACACTTTAATTTATCAACTCTTGTTTTCCCTTTGCTTTTGCTTTTCTATGTCTTCCACTTGCTACTTAGTTAATTAGGTGGGCACAATGTGTGGGTTAGAGGAAATATTGTGTGAGGGCCAAGTCAAGTCAAGCAAGTTCCTTCCTATGAAAATACTTTTCCTCGGAACAAACGGGCTAATTAAGACCACAAGTGATTTTGTTCATGAATCATATTGAAGAAAATATGGTTTGTGAGGGCCAAGTCATGTATGCTAACTTGAAAAAAAATATTGTCTGAGGGCCAAGTCAAGTACGTTTCACATGCTTTCCTACGCCCAAATAGAAAAACTGATGAAAATGATAATTAAATGTCAAGATAAAGATAATAGCGGAAATAATAAAATAGACAAATAAATTTTTAGGTGGTTCGGTTTATGACTTAAGCCTACATAATAAAGTCTTAAGCACATGAATATGAACAGACACAAATATGTCTCAAGGATTTTTTATAAATGTTTCACTACTCTTTACATTATTAGGAAAGAACTGCAAAGTTTTATATACACATAAAAGCATTGCATAAGTTTTTTCCCCAGCTAATTGCAGCAGCCGCTTTGTCACGATGACGAGAGATCAACCTTGTTGCAATTCAAGGATAGCTTTATCATAGACAAGTCTGCTTCTGCTGATCCTTCTGGGTATCCTAAGGACGTTGCATCATGGACTCTAGAAGGAGGGAATAGTGATTGCTGCTCATGGGACGGGGTTGATTGCAATGGGGACACAGGTCATGTGATTGGCCTTGACCTCAGTAGCAGCTTTCTCTATGGTTCTTTTAATTCCAGCAACAGCCTCTTCCGCCTTCTTCAACTTCAAAGGCTTAATCTTGCTGATAATCACTTCAATGGCTCTCAAATCCCATCTGGAGTTGGCAATCTTTTGAGGTTAACCTATCTAAATCTCTCCGACTCTCTGTTTTCTGGAGAAATCCACTCAGCGCTTTCACATCTCACCAAACTCACTTTTCTAGATTTGTCAGGGAACAATCTTACGGGTCACATCCCTTCTTCCTTCTTTGCTAACCTGACTCAACTACATTATCTATACCTTTCACACAATAAATTGAGTGGAACCCTGGAGTTTGACATGTTTCTTAAGATCAAAAGTTTAAGTGTGCTTGATCTATCATCCAACAATTTGACATTGCTAGCCAAGGCCAATTCAAATGATACTCTTCCACAATTTCACACTCTAGGATTGGGTTCTTGCAACTTACGAAAGTTCCCAGATTTCTTACGCAGCCAAAACAAATTGAGTTTGCTTGATCTGCGAGACAACAATCTTGAAGGCCTAGTACCTAGATGGATGTATAATGCAAGCAGAGAATCTCTTGTGACTATAAGCCTTTCTAACAATTTTCTAATAGGCTTTGAACAATCTCCAGCTGTTCTCCCATGGTCTAATCTAGCTAGTTTACATCTAGACAGTAACATGCTGCAAGGATCACTCCCCATTCCACAACCATCTATAAATACTTTTCGAGTCCAAAGGAACTTGATAAGCGACATGTCACCGTTGATTTGCAATCTCAGTTCACTTTATGAACTTGATTTATCCTATAACAACTTGAGTGGCAAGCTTCATTCATGTTTAGGAAACTTTAGTTCTACTTTGTCAATACTTGTTCTAAAAGGCAACAACTTCCATGGCACAATCCCAAAAACATGGGCAATGGGGAACAACTTAACGGTGATTGACTTAAGTGAAAACCAGTTCCAAGGTGAGCTACCAAGATCCATGTCCAACTGTCTCATGCTTGAGTATCTTCATGTTGGTAACAATCAAATCAATGATACCTTTCCTTTTTGGTTGGGAACTCTTTCTAAGTTGAAGGTTATCGTCCTCCGTTCTAATGCATTCCAAGGTGCAATAAAGAGTCCTGAAATCAATAATACTTTCCCTGAGTTGCATATCCTTGATCTCTCTCAAAATAGTTTCTCTGGAATTTTGCCCACAGAGTATTTCCAACATTGGAATGCCATGAAAGTTGTTGGTGCAAACAAATTGAATTACATGAAAGTAAATTCTACAGGAGCTGGGTTGGGCAGTTCTGGCCAATGCCCAATCACAATTACGAACAAAGGCACAAAGTTAAAGTATGAGAAAATCCCAGATGTGTTTAGGATCATTGATTTCTCAAGCAATAGATTTGAAGGAGAAATTCCAGAAGTTGTGGGGAGTCTTAAAGGACTTTATTCGCTAAATCTTTCCAATAATGCTCTCACAGGTCATATCCCACCATCTTTAGGGAACTTGACAAATCTAGAATCAATGGACCTTTCTCGAAACAAGTTAATTGGAGAGATACCTGCTCAACTAACCCAACTCTTTTTCCTTGCATACTTTAATGTCTCCAACAACAATCTCAGGACTTATACCACATGGACATCAATTTGACACATTTGAATAGCTCATTTGGAGGTAATTCAGATTTGTGGAAGCCCACTGTCAAAGAAATGTGGAGATTTCAATTACACTCAACTCCACCTTATCCCTTTGAAGAGAATCAAAGCTCAAAGTCTCCATTTGAATTTGGGTGGAAAGTAGTCGCCATAGGGTATGGATGTGGATTTGTCATAGGAGTTGTTGTTGGGCAAATTGTTATTACAAGGAAGTATGGTTGGTTTGTGAAGATTTTTGAAAAGATGTAGCAAACTTGAAGAATGGTAATTTGGAGAAGGCCATAAATTTGAATTTGGTTAAATAAATTGTTTTGGAAAAGTATAAATGTCTATGTTTCTAGCATTATTATATGATGCTTGATGGAATTGTAAGCGTATAAAAATTTCAATGTAATGTCTTATGTCTTACTATTTGTGTGTGAGTTTGTATCTGTCGTGCCTGTGTGTGTGTTTTACTTACATTAAAACAATCTTGTTTGTTTGTTGGCTCGGTTCCTATTTTGTGTCATGTAAATTAGAAACCATTGATGAATGAATCAGCGAAGTGTGTAAAGGTAAATCTTCAACAAGCTGGGAACCCACGTATGAGAAACTCTCTCGCCAACCCCGTTGTTCTTCATCATCTTTTCCTATAGGAAACTTCTTTAAAAAAACAAAAAACAAAAAAACAAACGCATGACTGCCTCTCTCTCATCCCTCTTCCACCCACTTAACAAAAGCCAAAAGTAAATGAATCGAAGCTTTTGTTTGTGGGTAATTTCGAAGCTTATGTGAATGAATTGAATTTTTAACCGACAGTTTTATGGAAAATTTGAAGCTTTATGGGTACTTGATTACCGATAGGTTACGGCTCAAGAGTGGAAGGTCTTTTTTATGTTATTGACGGAAAACCCGATATGGTTCCAACTCAAATTATGATAACTATGATGTATATATATATAGAGAGAGAGAGAGGGGACATTGGTCCTCCAATGTGGGTTGGGTAGCTTCCAAATCAAAGAAATTCATTAGCAGGGAAACCTGTGAAGAGTTGAGGGTGAAGCAGTCCAAGGTGGATTGGTGTAATATGGTTTGGTTTTCAATGGCAAAACCTTAGCATGCATTCATCCTTCGGGTGGCTATGAAAGATTGGCTTAGCTTAGCCTTTAATTTATTCCCTTAACAAGAAGTCTAGTTGGAGGCTAAGAGACATATTATATTATAACAAATTACTTCAATTCATTCGCATATATTGGAAATTAAGTATAGGGGCTGCTTTTGAAAATTAATTGGAAGCCGTAAGAATTGACAAGCAAATGTAAATTCTTTGTTTTCTTTCAAACCAGCCTGATGCCTTGCGTATCCTACAATAGAAGTAACGGAGCCGGGGATGTTCCTTCAGCTGCCTGCTGCAGTAGGATTGTTGCCGTCAAGAACGCTGCGTGGTGCCACTACAAAAAAAAAAAAAAAAACAAGGTTTACTAACGCTTGATGTATATGGGAGAGTTTTATAGTGCAAACAACCCTAAAAAAATTTAAAAATAATCACCCTTAAGAAAATATGAGGAAAAACATAAATTATAAGGGAAAATCCACGAACACCTTTAGATTACCACCCAATTGACATTAATGTCTCTCCATACTTTCAATTATGATAATGTCCCCCCAAACTATCAAAACATTGTCAATGTCTCCCCCAATGCTAGGAAAAATATAAAAAACACCATTTTCAAAAAAAAAAAAAAAATTCTCAAAAGCATATTTATATTTTTAGAAATTTTATAGGGGTGTATTGAATGTTTTACATATTAATCATTTAAGTTAACGAAATGTTTTTAACAGTAAATGAAGAGTAATTAAAAAGTCTGATAAACCAGAACCCCCATATTACAAATTGTTAATGTTTAACAAAGATAAATTAGGGATAAATATTACTAAACACTTTTTCCTTAAGAAGATTCTAAAATCTTTTTTCTCTTCTTCAAGCCTGATTTTGCAACAATCTAAAATCACGTTTGTTATTTTTTTTTTTTTTATGGGAAACAGCCTAACCACTTAATTAGCAAGAGGAGCACCTACTTTAGCAAAATAAATTTAGTGCTGAGAAAAGATAATGGTAAGAGCATCCACTGCAGCCTCTTCAAATTTTTCTCTTCAAAATAACCAAAAACACACTTTTAGTTATTTTAACAACACATTTTTTTAGAACACACTTTTCAACCTCTCTACTTTAACAATTCACTTTACTATTTAATTAAAATATTATTTTCTATTTCCTCTACTTTATTTTTCATTAAAATATTATTTTCTCTTTCTTCTTTACTTTATTTTAGACTTCGATTGGGTGAGCATACAGACGCTCCACCATTAAGGAAGGGCTTCACGTCGGCCACACACCGGTGGCTTTGGACTTCTTCGGCCTCCCATTCTTTTCTTGGATTCAAAAGAGGCTGGAGCTCAAAGGAGAGAGGAGACAGCAAGAAAAGAAAAAATGGCTTCCAAAAAAAAAAAAAAAAAAAACAGAGAGGAAAAATCACGAGAGAAAAGCGGTGGAAAGGGACCCATTTGAAAATGATGGAAAGGGATCTGCAAGGCGCCAACATCATCCCTCACCCTATGATCCTTCCTACTCTCACCTCTCAGCTTCACTCTACACCCGCACTGCCGTCATCTCTGCCTACTGTTTCCACCGACAAACCTAAGCGGCAAGGGAAAACCACCGTCGTCTCCGTCGGCTGCGAGATACCCAGAACTTTGCCAGTGACCCACCTGGCGTCAAACATCCTTTATTTACACTCCATGGTCTTGACGATGATCTGTTGAGAGAGAGAAGAAAAAAGCAGAGATGCGGTCCTGCGGAAAGAAAAGAAATGAGAGAGAAATTGAAAAGGAAAACGGTGGAGAGAGAAAATATAATTATTTAAAGAGTAGAGAGGGAATAGTAAATGTTAAATATGAAAGAATACTGTTCATCTTGTTAAGTTTTTGGTTAAAATGGGGAGTCTGAAAAGTGGGGTTTTTGGGTCTTTTTGTTAAATTGGCTCTTCAAACTAACAAAAATTTGAGTTTGAAGAGCCTGCAGTGGGTGCTCTAATGGGATTAAAACCAAAAAAAGAAAAAAAATCATGACAAGTAATTTAATAGAAGTGCTCACACAAAATTCATTGTTGTTGGGTTGTATTAGGAAACTGATGCGAGATAATCCCAATAATCTCCCCCTCACACATCAAGCCTTGGGTTAGAGCAGATACAACATGTTTCTCGTGTGGATTGTTGGGCCTAAACTTGTCGGTTAAACATAAGTTCTGATACTAGTGTTGGGTGGTCTTGAGCATCTCTCAACATCAAAAATTAGTTTAAGAGGTGAGACTTTCCTTCATACTTACAAACTCACCACTAGTCTCTTCTGTACCGACGTGGAATAACTCCAACAATTGTTTGTCATCATATAAGAGAACAACAAATTTATTTGAAAAGTGAAACCACATATTCATTGGAGATACACCCAAACACATCATCATTTGCCAACAAAGAATATTATACCAATTAATTGAAGAATCCGAATCAAATGGTAACAAAATAATTAGTCATCATTCACATCTTGGCTGAACGAGGATTGGGGAGTCTCTCTTTGGTCTCCAAACTTTTGTAAAGCTTATATCCTTTCTAGTCTATATAAAAGCCCTTCACTTGTAGTTCTGGCTTATCAAAATAGCGAAAAACAGAGTGAAAGATGACGGATAACTATTTGTATCAGTTCACGTTCATGCGCTTCCTTTTTCTTCTCTCATTGGTCCTTGTTTTACTCACTGTTTCTCTGTCTTCTCTGCAGCCCCTTTGCCGCGAAGATGAGAGATCAGCCTTGTTGCAATTCAAGGATAGTCTTATCATTGACTGCTCTGCTTCTTTTGATCCGTTTGCATATCCTAAGGTTGCATCATGGACTCCAGAAGCAGAGCATAGTGAATGCTGCTCATGGGATTGGCCTTGAGAAATCTTAGTAGCAGCTGTCTTTATGGTTCTATCAACTCTAACACCAGCCTTTTCCACCTTCTTCAACTTCAAAGGCTTAATCTTGCATTTAACAACTTCAATCACTCTCAAATCCCATTTGGAGTTGGCCATCTTTCAACGCTTACATATCTCAACCTCTCTAATTCTATGTTCCGGGGACAAATACCTAAAAGCTTGGCAAATTTATCTTCTTTGGCAACTCTGGATCTACTAAATTGCTGGTTACATGGAGAATTTCCAACCGAAATTTTTCTGCTACCAAACCTATGGTTTCTTAGAGTAGCGTACAATCAAGACCTCATTGGTCATTTGCCTGATTTTTACTCTAGCTGTTCTCTTCAGGTTTCGACACTTGAGGGCAAAAGTTTTTATGGTAAACTACCAACCTCAATTGGAAACTTGAGTTCTTTACATGTTTTAAATTTTAAGAATTGCCGTTTCTCTGGATCTATCCCAGCTTCATTGAGCAATTTTACCCAACTCACTTATCTAGATATGTCGGGAAACACTCTTACAGGTCATATCCCTTCCCTGTTAGCTAACCTGACTCAACTAATTTTTGTGGACCTTTCGTACAGTAATTTTTTTTTTTTAAATTGTAATTTCGTACAATAAATTGAGTGGGATGTTGGAATTAGACATATTTCTTAAGATCAAAAGTTTAAGTGTGCTTGTGCTATCATCCAACTATTTGACATTGCTAACGAGGATCAGTTCAAATGACACTTTTCCACAGTTTCACACTCCAACATTGGGTTCTTGCAACTTACATCAGTTCCCAGATTTCCTACGCAGCGAAAACAAATTGAGTTGGCTTGAGCTGCCAGACAACAATTTTCAAGGCCTGATACCCAAATGGTTGTATAATACCAGTACGGCAGTACTGAAACTCTTCAGGTTATAATCCTTTCTTCTAATTTTCTAATAGGTTTTGAACAATCTCAATTGTTCTCCCATGGTCTAAGCTAGAATTTTTATCACTTGACGTTAACATACTGTAAAATTACTACCGATTCCACCACAACACATGCAAACTCATACACACAAATAGTAAGATATTACATTCAAAATTTTAGGCTTACAATTCCATCAAGCACCATAGAATAATGCAAGAAACATAAACATTGATACCTCTAAAACATTTTATTTAGCTAAATTCAAACTTATGACCTTCTCTAATTTACCATTCTTCCGTTTTGCTACATCTTTCAAAAGTCTTCACAAATCAATCATACTTTCTTGCAATTACAATTTGCCCAATTACAACTCCTATTATAAGTCAATATCCGTATCCTATTACAACGCTTTTCAACCAAATTCATACGGAGACTTTGAGCTTTCATTATCTTCAGAGGGAGGACCGGAGGTGGAGTTGGTACGGGAATCATTGAATTATGTCTCAACTCTCTTTGTGTTGTATTTCATCATTCATCATGTAATGGCCGCTTTTATGCATTGTGTTTTTCGTTACTATTACATAATGATTATTATTAAGTACACATTTTGGGATTATTGCATTTTAAACGCATAACTAATATATTTTAATTAAATAAAAATCATAATTAATTAATGCATTTTTTTTTTGGTAAGTACATTAAAAACGAACAAGAGATTACAACATAGGAGGCTGGGCAACAAAAACAAAATACCTAAACTACCATAACAGAACATATAAACAAAAATTAAAAGGCAATGCAACAAACAAATGCTGCGGACCTATATTTTCTTGGTACGAAGACCAAAAGAGGACCACCAAAAGAGGCAGCCATATACGGTGTGACAAAAGAACAACCAAAAGGGCAAGACAGGAGCATAAAACTGGAAAAGTTCCACAAACCTCCCCAAACCCTACAAGAATCGAAGGTGGCAGGGACTCGAAAATACATGGAAAAGAACAGAACAAAAACAAAATCAGTAGAAAGAAGGCACAAATTAAACCCAGAACAAACTAAGATAAAACAACAAAGTAGTAAAAATAAAAACAATAAACAGTAGCATCAAATGATGGAGGCCACAAGGAGGCTGTTAAGAACTAGCCAGAGTGAACATCCAGAAGCAGCAACCGAGTCCAAAACACTGGCAAAAAACACACCGGCGCGTGGGACGCACACTCAAGCAAGTTGAGGCCGGATGAGGATGAAGCTTGTGGTAGACAGTAATGGAGACTCGCAAGAACAAGGTGGAGCGGCAAGTGAACGATAATGGCTTCCTAAAAAACATAGATCTAATTTTGAAAAAAATTAAATCTAAAGATTTTAAGGAAGTTGTAGATTTGAAGATGGGAATGCAAGGTGAAGGTGGAGGAGGGGGCAATGCAGTTAAATATTGGACAAAGATAAATGCCTAAGGCATTGGACAAGACCTTCATAGAGGTAGATAGAGCCTTCGAAGATGCGGGTTGAGCCTCCAAAGAGGCGTGAAGGGGAGGGGGAGGAAGGAAATTACCATTTCTAATGGACACTTTACTAACGTGTGAAAAACGTTAGCAACAGCACGTTAGGCCCATTACTAATGTGTCAAAGTGCTTAAAACGTTAATAAATTGGCGTTAGTAAATATCAGGTTTTTTGTAGTGGGAAGGAAGAGAAGGATGAGAAGGAAGGAGCCGAAATTAAGCTCCTTCCTCCCATGGAGGTCTATTATCTAAGAGCTTCTTAATTAATTAAGAGAGGTTTCGAGAGAAAGGTGGCTAGGGTTTTTTGAGATTGAATTATTAATTAATGCATTTCGTTTAGCAAGTGATATATAGTTTAACTTTTTTCATATATATATATATATATGATCACTTCAAGAGAGGTTAGTGTTGTCTAATTCAAAACAAGGGTAAATGTGATCATGTAAAGTTATAAAATTCAAAGAAAATCAGTATAGTTTTCTCGAAATTATTTCACTTCGAAGACAAAATAGATGCAAGATCTTCAATTCTTAACTTTCCAAAAATGGATCACAGAGAACAACAAAACATATGATCACCTAAGTTAATTGTCAAAATGACATTAACTCCCAATCTTAATCTTTAAACTTCGAAAAAACGAAGAATCTTGAATTCAACATGCGAGCTGGACGGACTCGACGGAGGGAGTAAATTGAAGTATTTACTCAAAGATTCAGTGTAATCTATTTTTAAAAGAGAACTAGCATGTATAATCTATGAGATGATCCTTTTGATCATGACATATTAAACAGCATAAAAAAGGTCATAAAGTCAGTTCTTTCTTAATTAACAAGAAAAAGAAAGCAAACAGTGAATCAATAACAATCATGGTGGATCACACAAATTTTCTTATCCTCCTATTAAGTTTCTATAAACATTTAAAAGACACATTAAATTTAGTTTAAGTTAGTAAACTGTTATTAATGACGTTATGAATTTAATGTGCATTTTAAATATTTATAGATACTTTACACTATTTTAAATGGATTGGAGGATATTTCATTCAGACTTATTTGGAGGAAATTTATGTCCATTGACAATTAAGGGTCGGCGCTAATAATTAAGCGACTATTAGTGTCAACTTTTTAGTTGACGTTGATTTGTTGTCACTAATAACTTGGCAAGGATTTATTCCATGCATGAGAAGCTAGTAGCGATGACATGTTCCCATTAGCAACGACAAACATTGATGCCAATAATAACACATCAGCGTCGACTTTAGTAGCGACTCACATTAGAGTCTACGTCGACACATGATTTTCAACATTGACTTCCATGAGTCGACACTAATAATAGGGCATCAACGTTGACCCTAGCAACGACATTGATCCTTCTTAAAAAAAAATTGAAACAAAATTATAACACATCCACTTTGACTCTAGGGTTGATGCGAACACCTTCTTTGAGAAAAGTCCATATACCTTCTCCAAACTACCACTCAATTGACAATGTCCTACCTAAACTTTCAATTGTGCCAATTTCTCCTCAAACTACCAAAATATTGTCAATGTACGTTGCCCCCAATGATGAAACTAACCTTAGTAAAATAAAAACAAAAAATACTAAAACTTCTAGAAAAAACCCATATATATAATCCAGCCAAATTTAAAAATTAAAAATTTCGATTTTTTTTTTTATAAAATTGAAAATTTACGTTTTTTATTTTATATTTGTTTTATAATTTTTTAAAATAAAAATTTCCATTTTAAAAAAAATTTCGTATGTATAAAAAAAATAAAAATTGAAAGAAATTCGTTTTTTAAAAAAATAAAAATTTATTTATTTTTAATATATAAGAGTATTTTTGTCTTATTGAAAAATGTATAGTGGCATTTTTATCATTTTGTTAGCCTTGAGGAAGACATTGATAATGTTTTGTTAGTTTGGATAAGATATTATTGTCACAATTAAAAGTTTGGGAGAGTCAATTGAATAGTAGTTTAATGAGAGCATGTGAACTTTACCCTATAATTATTGTGTGTGACACACGTGGGTTGGGTGTTTTTCCTTTTCTTGTGTCCAACAACCGCATGCTTCTAGCATTATTGTATCCTATAAGGATGGGAATTGGTAATCATAATGAAGATGATCGTGTGTCCTGTTTTGATCCAGTAATCCGTGCAAACGATATTTGAGAAAATGGAATAATAGCTCCTTAGAGCACTAGCAGCAGCTTCCCAATCATTTTTCCTAAGTTTAAGGATTCAAACTACTTTTTGCTTCCCTATACAAATATACACCACAATAAATTCCTTAAACCCTTCCTTATATCATTAAAATATTACTTTTTACTTTAACTTTTTATTTAAAATTACTTTTTCTCTCACTTCCCACCACATGTTCCCCGATTTTTTCTCTCCCGCATCACTCTCTTCCTCTCTATCTTCTGCAAGTATGTATTGTCTTCTTCATCCTCTTCACCTCCATCTTCTGCAAATACATAGTCCGTCATCTTCTTCTCTTCTCTCTTAATCTCTCTTCATTTCATTTATTTTTTCATCTTCGCCTCTTCGCAAGCTTCAAGTTGGTGATCTACAACTCATCCGTTTGGGTTTTCTCCTTCAAGTCTTTCTGGGTTAAAAATCAAAATCAAGATTTGAGCTTCAATTGGTTGTCCTTCCCTTTTGAGTTTGCTCCTCGTCTTCTTCTTCTTTGATCTCTCTTTCCCACATGGTCTTCCCTCCTTGAATTTTGGTGGTTGTGTGACCAGAGCATGGGTTCCAGCAAGTTCTGCAAACTGGGTAGTGTTTATTTAGGTTGCATTTTTTGGTGTTTGTGGGAGAAGAAGGAGAACGTGAGATAGAGAGAGAGAGTGACGGAAGAGGGGAGTTGCCAGAGGAAGAAGAAGGTATAGAAGAGGAGAGAGAGAAAAAAATGGGGATGCGTGGAAGAGAGAGAGAGAGAAAATAATTGTTTATAATTTAATATTGAGTGTTAACAGTGTTTCTAATGCGTTGAAATCTTGAAACTAATAATTAAGTTAAATATAGGGCTACATTTGTGGGATGTTTTTGTGGTTTTTCTATTTTTATCCCTAAATGAAGGGAAACAGAGTAATCATAATGAAGATGATCGAGTCCTGTTTGCTAGTGCTCTTAGAGTATAATATATATATATATATATATATATATATATATATATATTGTCGTAGATCAATCAATGAACCGAGCTTAGCCCAATCAGAGTGAATTCGGTGGTCGTGTGAAAACGTTAATGTAATCGGGGGCTGTTCGGTTGGGTGTTGGAATTGGTTTCCACTTGCTTCCTCCCAATTTCCCACGAATCATTGGTTTAATAAAACAAATGTGTTAATAATTGCATGAGACTGGCTCTCTGGCTCTCTCTTGTTTGTGTATTTGTGGCGGGGGGTAGGAAAGCACGTGAAAGGTGCTTCACTTGACTTGACTTGACGTGGTCCTCAGACAAGATTTTCCAGAGGCAATAGAGTGCTTTAAAACTCGCTTGTCCTTCTAGGAAGAAACAAAATTAATGATTTCTGTTACGGCTACAAGTTTTTCATTGCTTCAATCCGCGTTTCCACCGCGTTTTTCCACCGCGTTTCCACCGCTTCAATCCGCGTTTCATTCACTCTCTCAAAATGTGTTTCCGATTTCGAGCTATAATCAAGTACAAATATTACGACAAATGACAGTCATATTTATGGGAAAAGAAGTCATATTTGACGTTATGGTGGTTTCACTTTCAGACTTCGAAATCTTTAAGAAGTCTTCTTTTCCCATAAATGTGACTGTCATTTGTCGTAATATTTGTACTTGATTATAGCTCCGAAATCGGAAAACACATTTTGAGAGAGTGAATGAAAATCATATGTAGACGGTGGAAACGCGGATTGAAGCAATGAAAAACTTGATGTGGAATCATAACATGCAATGGGAGAAAAAGAAGACTTGATGAAAACTGCTACGTAGAATTCAAGTGTGAAAGTGAAACCACCATAACAGGCGCTCCAATTGACGTCTGAGTCACACTCGTCTTGGGCCTACAAACTTGTATCCTTGCTAGCTAGGCTATAAAAGCCAATCACTTGTAGTTATGCCCTTATCAAAATAGGCAGCGAAAAACAGAGTGAAATTAAAGATGATGGATAACCATTTGTATAAGTTAATGTTCATGCGCTTCCTTTTTCTTCTCTCATTATTCCTTGTTTCACTCACTGGCTCTCTGTCTTCCCTGCAGCCACTTTGTCATGACGATGAGAGATCTGCCTTGTTGCAATTCAAGGACAGCTTTATTATAAGCAAGTTTGCTTCTCTTTATCCTTCTGCATATCCTAAGGTTGCGTCATGGACTCCAGAAGGAGAGCATAGTGATTGCTGCTCATGGGATGGGGTTGAGTGCAATGAGGACACAGGTCATGTGATTGGCCTTGATCTCAATAGCAGTCATCTCTATGGTTCTATCCACTCCAACAACAGCCTCTTCCGCCTTCTTCAACTTCAAAGGCTTAATCTTGCTGATAATCACTTCAATCACTCTCAAATCCCATTTGAAGTTGGCAATCTTACGAGGCTAACCTATCTCAACCTTTCCTCCTCCGCCTTTTCCGGACAAGTCCCCCCAGAGATTTCACACCTCTCCAAGTTGTCTTCCCTCGATTTGTCTGGTAATTTTCATTTATATACTAAAAGTGACTTGGGATGTCTAGTTCAAAACTTCACTACCCTAGAAGAACTTTTACTCGCTAACATCAATTTCTCATCCCCCGTACCGAAAAGTTTGGCAAATTTATCTTCATTGACAACTCTAGATCTAAAAAACTGCTGGTTACAGGGAGAATTTCCAACTGAAATTTTTCTACTGCCAAACCTACGGTTTCTTACAGTATCACACAATCAAGATCTCATCGGTCGTTTGCCCCAATTTCTCTCTAGCAGTTCTCTTGAGGTTTTGACACTCATGAACACAAGTTTTTCTGGTAAAATACCGACTTCAATTGGAAACCTTAGCTCTTTAACTCATTTAGATGTTAGCCATTGCAATTTCTCTGGATCTATTCCACCGTCACTCAGTAACCTCACCCAAGTCATTTATCTAGACCTCTCAGTCAACAGTCTTACTGGTCACATTCCGAACTCATTCTCTAATCTCCAGAGTCTTCAGAATCTTTACTTTGATGAAAATTACTTGAGTGGGGTGCTCGATTTTAACATGTTTCTTAAGATCAAAAGTTTGAGTGTGCTTATGCTATCATCCAACAATTTGACATTGCTAACCAAGGCCAAGTCAAATTATACTCTTCCACAATTTCACACTCTAGCATTGGGTTCCTGCAACTTACAAAAGTTCCCTGATTTTCTACGCAACCAAAACAAATTGAGTTGGCTTGAGCTACAACAAAACAATCTTCAAGGCCTAGTACCCAAGTGGTTGTATAATATTAGTATAGAAACTTTTCGAGCTATAATCCTTGTTGACAATTTTCTAGTAGGCTTTGAACAATCTCCACTTGTTCTCCCATGGTCTAAACTAGAAATTTTAGCTCTAGACAGTAACAGGATCCAAGGATCACTACCCATCCCACAACCATCTATCAAGATTTATCAAGTCCAAAAGAACTTGGTAAGAGAAATGTCATTGTTGGTTTGCAATCTGAGTTCACTTGAAGTACTTGATTTGTCCTACAACAACTTGAGTGGAATGCTTTATCCATGTTTAGGAAACTTCAGTTCTCTTTTGTCAGTACTTCAACTCCGAAGCAACAACTTCCATGGCACCATCCCAGAAACATGGGTAGAGGGGAGCAGCTTAGAGATGATTGACTTAAGTGAAAATCAATTCCAAGGCCAGCTACCAAGATCAATGGCTAATTGTATGATGTTAGAGTTCCTTCATGTTGGTAACAATCAAATCAATGATACCTTTCCCTTTTGGTTGGGAAATCTTTCTCGGTTGAAGGTTCTCGTCCTCCATTCTAATGCATTCCATGGTGCAATAAAGAGTCCTGAAATCAATTATACATTCCCCGGGTTGCATATCATTGATCTCTCTCAAAATAGTTTCTCTGGATATTTGCCTGCTGAGTATTTCCTACATTGGAATGCCATGAAAGTTGATGGTGCAAATGATCAATTGATATACATGGAGCTAGGGTTTTCTGGAGATGGGTGGGGTTCAATTGTCGAATTCACAGATACACTAACAAACAAAGGGATAGAGTTGGAGTATGATAGAATTCAAGATGTGTTCAAGGTCATTGATTTTCAAGCAATAGATTTAAAGGAGAAATTCAGAACTTGTTGGAAGTCTTAGTGGACTTCATCTGCTAAATCTTTCCAATAATGCTCTCATTGGTTATATCCCACCATCATTGGGGAACTTGACACATCTAGAATCTATGGACCTTTCCAAAACAAGTTGTTTGGAGAAATACCTTCACAACTAACACAGCTCTTTTTCCTTGAAGCCTTTAATGTCTCCAACAACTGTCTCGAGGACCTATACCATGAAAATCAATTTGACACGTTTTCAGAATAGTTCATTTGGAGGTAATCCAGATTGTGTGGAAGCCCATTATTAAAGAAATGTGAGTTTTCAAGTACACCAACTCCACCATCTCCTTTTGAAGGGAATAAAAGCTCAGTTTCTCCATTTCAATTTGGGTGGAAAGTAGTTGCCATAGGGTATGGATGTGGATTTGTGATAGGAGTTATTATTGGGCAAATTGTGATTACAAGGAAGTATGATTGGTTTGTGAAGATTTTTGGAAAGATGTAGTGAACATGAAGAATGGTAAGTCGGAGAAGGTCATAAATTTGAATTTAGTTAAATAAAATGTTTTTAAATAAGTATAAATGTTGTTTAAGTTTTATCCTTATTGTATGCTGCTTGATGGAATTGTAAGCCTATGAAAATTTCAACGTAATTACATTGAAATAGTAAGATTATAATCCTACTATTTGTGTGTGTGAGTACTTTGCATGTGTCTTTTTCTTTTTCTTATTTTAAGTAACTTTGTTTGTTGACTTCGTTCCTAGTTTGTATCCTGCAAATTAAAATTCATTCATAAATGAATCAGCAAAGTGCATGTAAAGGTTAAACCTTCATCAACGAGTAATTGTGAAGGCTATCTTAGTTGTTGCATCAACACTACCATAGGAAGATATATTAGTCTTAAAGATTATCGCATATTCGCTTTCCATCTTGGCCCAAATTGTTTTCCTTAGTACGTGAACCTTCATTGAGGCATTACAACAACCACAATCCAGAATTAGAAAACAATAACTGGAATGACAAGTTTATAAATGATTTATAAGGGGCAAAATTATTATGAGTTTATGCTTTGATTTCATAGCATTCATTACAAGTTCCAAAGTAATGATTTTGCATGACTATTATTTCTTCTAATACAAATTTTATTCAAGTAAATTTTTTTTGACATTAATTGAGAAGAAAATCATTAATGGAGGCCAGGTATCACAACACTCCAATACTCCATGTTATATTTGTTGGACCTGCCCATAGTCCTTAAGTGCTTCACACCGTTGGATGATGGACATTAATGGAGGTTCAGCTATGATAAGAACGAGATCTTGGGTGTGATGAGAAGAAGGTACACACGAGGAGTTGGAAATTAATGACAGCAAGTAAAATATATTTATTAAATTTTTATTATTATTTTTTAGCACATCGAAAAAAGTACATACCTGAGCATGAGCCAAGTCATCAAGCTATCACTCGAGCTCAAGTTTGGCTAGGTATATATAATACTTAAGCCCGGGTCAAGCTGAGCTTGTCGAGTACTCGGTTAACTCGATTTGAATGATATTTTCAATAAGCTCGAGTTAGACTAAGCCTCCAACGAACTAAACTCGAACACACATTTCATATCTTATTATTTTATTCATTTTGAAAGGTGCATGATCATACTCATGGAAAGATTTTTTATTCTTGGAAAAACTTCACTAATTCCATTTGAACTTTCGTGATTTTTGCTGACACTCCCTAACATTTAAAATCTCTCACTTTGGTGTATTGAACTTTGATTTTCTTTCACTTTTCTCATTCCATTAGGATTTTCTGTTAATTTTAACGGAAATGTGTGAAATTACTAAAATATCTTTAGTCATTTTTCTCATTTTTCTATTTAATTTAACTGCAATATTTAACGGGGGTATTTGAAATAAAATAAAAGTTTGATACACCAAAGTGAGAGTTTTTGAACGTTAGGAAGTGTCTGCAAAAATCGCAAAAGTTCAGGAAAGATTAATGAAGTTTCCCCTTATAAAATATAAATGTTATTGTGTATTATTATTATTATTATTATATATTAACTAATTAGGACAGTCTCATAGAAATTCAAAGTATATATATATGCAAGATACACATGTCATACTTTTTGACAATATTTAAATGTCATAGTTTTGGTTCTGATGCTATGGGAAGTTTATGGTAAGACCTTCAAAATGATGGCAATGAACTAGAATATTCTAAACCCTGTAAGGTCTCAAAGGTTGACGGAAAATTCATGTCCAGTGCTCCCAAATTAATGAAGGTTGACGTAGCCTTCCGTTTGCATGGTGTTTCCGCCCATTCAAATTAACTTTTGGGTTGTCGATCAAAATGTTAGAGGGAAAAATATGTCAGTTAACATGTGAAATTTCACTATTGTTTTGCAATAGCCATGAGAAGTTCACTTTGTGCACTTGATTTGTCCGAAAACAACTTGAGAGGCATGCTTCATCCAAGCTTAATTATATGTAAACAAATGAAAGAGATAAACGTACATCCATTATTAGATAATGGATTTTCCCTTTATGATTGATAGCTGCATCCCTATATGTACGTGTGTGTAGAGGAGACTAGTCTCTCAAACTTAATTTCTTTGATAGCCAAGTCTCATAGGCCAATTCCAATTATATTTAGGGTGAGAGTTCTTGCTTCCCTCAAATGCTTAGAGAATGGTCTAACCCATTAGAGACCCACTAATAAATGGATATGCGAGTCTACTCAAAAAGAAATAAACACGATATGATTATGTAATCTTTGTTTTTGGATGAAAGAATATTATGTAATCTTTATTTAACACTGATTAGTATATATATTGCACAAGTTCACTAATGTGATATCGATAATTTTAGGAGAAACTTTAAAAAGCCCCTCTCAACTTTCAGCATTTTACACAAAAAACACTTTTGCATTTTTTAAACTTTCACTTACCCTCTTGAACTTTCATTTGCTTTCATTTAGAACCCCTCACGTTAAAACTCATCGTTTTGAATCCCAAAATGATACCGTTTTTTGACATTAAAACGACACCGTTTTGGGCTGTTTTGGGTATTAAAGGGTCCAAAGTGAGGAAACGAAATATTAGAGGAGGTAAGTGAGAGTGTTTTTTTAAGCTCATGGGTATTTTGTGTAAAATGTTGAAAGTTGAGAGAGACTTTCTGAAATTTTTCCATAATTTTATATTTACTTTAATGCGTATTATTGTGATGAGAATCACAAAGAAGGAAAAGCATGCAGCGTCATCTTCTTTTCCACTTGATTATGCGTAAGTTGATCATTGCAACGGTGTATGCCAATGCAAATGAACTCTAGCTAGAAAGGAAGAAGGTATTTAATATTAATACACCATTAACTAAAAAAAAAACACATTGAAGTACCAGCTAGTTAACATTGTATATATATATATTCAGTTCCTGATCACCTTTGAATGAACCTTCCAAATTCCAATTCAAATTATAAAATAGCCAGGTCCATATATCTAAAATTTCCAAACTAACCTCCTTTCCCTAGCCTCCAAATAAAAATGGCCTCGGCTTTGATTTTTATATATATATATATGTTTTTATTTTGCTAGTTCTTTAGCTCTTCATCATATTTAAAACTGTAGCTTAGTCCCACATATGAATCACAATGAATGTTGTACAAGAGTGGCCCGTATATACAAGCCAATAAGAGAGACAAAGCTATATATGCACAACCAATGTGGGACTAAGCTATATATAATCTAACAAAAACCTTCTATTTATTATGGCCAACAAAATTATTAAATCTTCCGAACTGGAAAAAATTTCCTCTCACCCAGTTTAAACGAAAATTTTATTAAAATTGGCAAAGAAATGCAAAAAGAGCAAGTTGTCACCCTAACAAACGTCAAAATGTCATTCTTTTTTAATGTTCTATGAATTAAGCAACTTCCCTTTAAAATTGATTGCATCAAAACCCATTCAAACCTCCATTAGCTATTCTAATTAATGTCCATTTTAAACATGGTTTCATCTAAAATAGGGCCCACCAATCATATAGCTCCAATGTCGACATTAACAACATACAACTTAATTAAGTCCTGCTGGCATTCAAGTGTATAAAAAAAAAAAAAAAACCCAAAAAACACAAAAAAAAAAAATTAATAAAAATTAATAACTAGTCCTTGAAAGGAGTACTTATCAGTATCCTAAATTCAATTAGTGGGATCTAATCATCTAATTAAAATATTAATTACGTGCTTACAACAATCAAATCAAATCATATACAACCGGATAAGCTCAAATGTCAACACCCTATCGTACCTAACATTTGGCTAATTTTGTCTTATCACTTCACTTCCAAACTACATCAACAACTACAACGCAAACTACGGTAACTGGCGATATCTCCTATTTCCTGCCGGTTGAACCGGTCAATACACCTACACCATGCTGACTTGCTGAGCAAACCATATATGAATTAGGGTCTTTTTTTTTTTTTTTTCTTTAAAAAATTTTGAGATGAAGGAAATTCTTATAATTTAGTCTAATACTATAAGAACAGATGACACATTCAGTTAATTTTATTAAAAAAAATTATGTGAGAATTAAATATTTTAAAAATAAATATCAGTTTAATAGATTAGAGTAGAAAGAATTTATTTAATTAATTCATATCGAAGCTTTCAACCCCAAAGCCATAAATAATTAAGCTAGTTGCCCCAAAAAAAAAAATTCTAATTCTTTTGCCACACTGAAATTTTTAGTTTCACCCGTGTGATAAGATATTACTGTTAGGTCAATTTATATATAATTTATTGTAAAACCTAAAATTCCTAGAGCACTCTCAAAATAGAAAACAACATATTCGTACTATAGATTGAAAAAAAAAAATCTATTCTTGATTTAAAATAACAATAAAAAAAATCTAAAAATTATTCCAACCACCAATTAGAAAGAAAGCTTAACTAATTCCTTTAGTCATCGGGACCTACAAAACTCCAGATAGGATATGAGTGCAGATGACGTGGGATCCATCTGAAATATAAGAAAAATTACAGTTTATCCTCTAAAAGTTGACAATTTATACAGTTTACTCTTTTAAAGTTGACTGTGTTTTTTAATTTGAACATTAAAGTTGCAATTTTTGCAATTCACCTTCAAAGTTTTAAATTTTTGCAATTTGATCAATTATATTCAAAACTTCTCATACTGCTAGAACTTTTTATTTATTTATTTTTTATTTTTTATAAAAAACTATATATATAAAAAAGGATCGCTAGGGTGGGTAGAACCCTGATCCGAAAGCAACCGAATCGGCCCGCAATCGCCATCCGGATTTTGTCTTTTTTCACGGGTTCGGGTTGGAAATTAAGAAACCAGTTCGGTCGGGTGGTTTAGAAATTTTTGTAAACCCGCCCCGATTCTACCTGCATATAAACAAAAAACCCTAGAACCTAGACGCTTCTGACTTCTGAGAACTCGATCCTCACTCCTCAGTCCTCACACAGTCGCACACACTCACTCAGTTACTCTCGCAGACCCTCACCCACCGCCCACCGGAGACTCTCAGTCCTCACCCACCCAGTCCCAGAGTCTCAAGTCTTAGTTATTGAGTACCTGTAAGGTTCTGATGGGGATTGCATTTGTTTGAGGATCATGTCCGAGAAAGATTTCAGTGTGACTCTCGATCCATCTTTTTCCCAGTCATGATCGACGGCGCCGCACAATCGCACCGCACGCCCTCACGCCCAGACCCATCACTGGCCGTCGTGGCCGATCTCTCACTCCCAGTCACGATCGACGGCACTGCGAAGGCTCTCGTCTCTCTCTCGATCTCTTGATCCCTCACCCATCTTTTTCCCCATTTTCGAGCACCCACATCGCACGCGTAGACCCATCACCGGCCGATCTCTCACTCTCAGTGACCGTCCACGAAGGCTCTCATCTCTCTCGATCCCTCACCCATATTTTTCCCCATTTTCGAGCACCTGCACCGCACGCACAGACCCCGCACGCAAAGACCCATCACCGGCCGATCTTTCATTCTCAATCACGATCCAAAAATACCCGAACTAAACCGATCAACCCGACCAAAAAACCCGAACCGAACCGCCCGATACCCGCCGGATTTCCATTTTTTCATCAGTGTCACGGGTTGAAAATTCTCCTACCCGACTGGCACGGGTCGAGTAGCCGAATGGGCGAAAACCCGTCCGAACCGACCCGTGCCCAGCCCTACTGCCCCCCTTTGGCCATTTGACCATATTTGCACTTCCAAATTTATTTATTTTTTAATTAAAAAAAAGTAAAAAGTATGGATAATATGAAAATTTTGAGATAATATTAATCGAATTAAAAAAAAATTAAAACTTTGTAAAGGGTAAATTACAAAAATTAAAACTTTAGTATTTGAATTAAAAAAATACTATCAACTTTAAAAAGGGTAAAATATAATTTTTCAAAAAATATAAGAAGAGAAAATGATGGTAGTAGTAGCATAGCAGTGCTCTGCAGTTATGATTTGCAATCTTTTCGTGGATTAGCACCCACCGGAATAAAAACAGATTTTGTTAGCTCACTGCCAAATTGACACGTGTCCTTCATGCAAAGTCGTAGATAGATTTTGGTCTAACCACCACCACCGCTAAGTTTATTCTGATGGCAGTGTGCCCTTCCACAGTTCGCTCAAGCTTCCACCTTTAGTGGGCCCAGAATGTGTATCTATGGACCCATATAATGCAGACTAAAGAACTTTCATTTGATCCAACGGTCGAAACTGAGGTGATTTTGGTTAATTTTGTCAGATAGTAAAGCCAATCCTTAACCTGAACTGAGTATTGACTTTTTCTTCATACTGAAGGATAATTTCGGAAATAGCTCACGTTGCCTATTAAAACTCCCTCAATTTTCTGTAACAAGAAGTCCAAGCTGTAATCTTTAAGAACACGTTTTTTACAATTTTTTTTTTTTTTTTAAGAAATCAAATATGAGAGTGAGAAGAGTTCAATTATATAATAAATATATGTTTTTGGTTTTTTCAAAAATAAATAAATAAAAATATTTTTTAGTGAGGAGGGCGTGTTGTATGTGTACGCATAAATTAATGTGAGTTGATTTGAACTAAAGACAAGGCGCCCTTTAAAGCTATCCTTTCTGTCATTTTTGCTTTTTTAAGAATGGTGTCGTTTTTTGAGAGAGAAATAGGATACTGAGTGGCATAGGAGAGGATAAAAATAGCAAAAAAAAGCATAGAGAGAGGAAGAGAGTGAAAAATCAATCATAGCTATGGAGGAGTTTGACGCCTTGGATTGGTTTGTCTGACTTTGTTTCATCTTCAGAGTGCTGTTGGATTTGGTGGGTATTTCAGATCTTTACTCTATAATGGCTAGGAAGTCCCTTTCTTGTTGTGTTTTCTCCCTTGTGATGGTAGTCAATGTGGTGAATTTTTTGACTTTGGGAAGATGGGTTTTGCAGAGATGTTGCAAATTCTGGTTCAGTGGTCAAAAATGGCTTTTTGAGTTTGAATTTTTGAATCTTTTTAATTCTTATGTAAATTTGGTATTATGTTGCTTGTGCCTTTTGAGTAGTTAATTTTTTCATAAAAAAAATTTGATATTGGATATAGGTTTGCCTCATAATGCTTTTAAAACATTTAATTCAGTGCTTAAGAAGTGGTTTGTTTAGATTTTTTTTGAAATGTCAAAATTTTGTATCCCTTGCTTATTCTTTTATATCTCATTAACTTAGCTCCTTCTTTGGGAACAAGGAGGAGATAATATATGGAACAAAAAATTTGGGATGAAAAGCTTGAAACTGTTTAACATGGTTTTTTAGCTGAATATATTATGAACTTTTGTTTTTAGGTTGAGTTTGGGGAAAACTTATACTCTTTTCTGTTTCACATAAAAAAGAAAAACAATTAAAAATAAAAATAAAAAATGTCCGCTTTGGGTCATTTTCCCCTCAAATTTGATCACCAGCACTATTTTCTGGTTCTAACTCTCAGAAAGGTACCTACTTGTCTTATTTAACAATGCTTTTTGTTCTGTTTGATGGTTTATGTCTATGCTCTTTGTGGTTATAATTCATTCTACTTCTCTCGCTATCTCGAAAAACAACTGTTTGTTTCCACTGCTTATGCTGCTGCTTTAGAACTGGTGATTTTCCTGCTGTTTTCCTTTTTATTTTATTTTAATGCTGAATTAGGCCTTTGCTCTGCGGTTTTCCCTTTCCCTTCTTGGTTTAAATGTTGTTTAGATCATGTCTCTCCTTTTTTGGCTATGGAGTTGCAGATCATTGTCTTATCTTTGTTAATGCATTTGCTGTTTGATAGTGAAGTGCATGTAAAGGATATAAAGTATAGTAATGTCAGAACCATCAAGGTTACGTTTTGAATTTTTTTCCTCTTAGATATTGTTGAGATATATATATATATATATATATATATATAGGGGTAGGGGGTTCTTGTTTTTTTTTTTAATAATATCTACTTTTATGGTTGTCATCAGGGTGTAACTCAAATTTCCATATATGTTCCATAGTGATCTGTAACAAGTAGTTTTGCATTTCCAGGGGTGTGGATTGAGATGGATTTTTCTGAGTCCACGAAAGTTGTTTACAATAGAATTCAGAGAGTAGAGCCTGAAAACGTCTCGAAGATTATCGGGTATCTTATGTTACAAGATCATGGTGAGCGCGAAATGATCCGGTTGGCCTTCAGCCCTGATAATCTGATCCACTCTTTGATCAACAAAGCCAAAACTGAGCTTGGTTTATCCAAGCCCCCGGTTTCTACTCCCATCTCACCATCTCCGGTGAACCAAGTACTCATTTCGGACCTGCCTTTACAGTTCACACCCTACTTGCCGGCTTTGTCACGTCCAATTTCGACTCCGGCAACTCTCCGAGATGCAAAGTACTCCTACTGGGATCCCCAAGTGGCTGCAGAGCAGCAACCATTGCATAATGTAGACTTTGTCCCACCGGCGTGCTCAGATTCTGGTGTTGAAGATTATCGTCTTCAGAATCAAATGCAGTTCTTGACTTTGGAAAATCAAATAGAACCTGCCAATTCTGTTGGTTCAGATATTTCAAGCAATTATTATTACCAAGAACCTGCATTTGATGTTAGAAACAGTCGAAGGTCTCCGAGCTTGCCTGAATTTCCTGTCAAGGTCTGCCATTACTTCAATAAGGGGTTTTGCAAACATGGAAACAACTGTAGGTATTTCCATGGCAATCCCATTTCAGAAAGCTTTTCTCAGATTCTAGGTCCAAGTTCAAATGAGCTTCCTCATGAAGACAATGTCTTCTCTCCTAGGTCTCTTGAAAAGCTTGAAATGGAGTTAACCGAGCTTTTGAAATCAAGAAGAGGGTTTCCTGTTTCAATTGCTTCACTGCCAATGATCTATTATGAGAAGTTTGGGAGAACCCTTCAGGCTGAAGGTTACCTAACAGAAAGCCAGAGACATGGTAAGGCTGGGTATAGTCTGACAAAGCTTCTTGCTCGGTTGAAGACCAGCATTCGTCTCATTGACAGGTCAATTTTTTCAACTTTTATGTCTTAATTCACACGTAGTTACTTCATTTCTTAACTTCTGAAGTGTTGTTGTTTGAGTTACAGGCCTCATGGGCAGCACTCAGTAATCTTGGCAGAAGATATCCCAAAATACTTGGAGTATATTGGCGAGAGAAATGATCCTGGTGGAATTGTTGCCGGTTCTCGACAGATTTATCTTACCTTTCCAGCTGAGAGTACTTTCACAGAGCAAGATGTTTCTAACTACTTCAAGTAAGGAAGTTTAGTTACTCGGGAACATCTTTTCTGAATTTGGTTTTTCATTATATCAATTTTTCCATGTTTTGGTATTCTATTTTGTAGCAAATTTGGGCCTGTCCAAGATGTTAGAATTCCTTGCCAGCAGAAGAGGATGTTTGGTTTTGTCACTTTTGTTTATGCGGAGACTGTCAAGCAAATTTTAGCTAAGGGGAATCCTCATTTTGTATGTGGGGCTCGTGTTCTGGTGAAACCTTACCGGGAAAAGTCAAGGCTTGACAGGTAAAACATTTTTGCTTGTTTAAAGAAGTAGCTGTCTTTAATTGTGATAAGAGTTTTTCAGTTTTTCTGGCTCTTTATACATCTATATTATCATCTCCTCTTAAATTACCATTTATTCCAAAAGCTTAAGAGACAAGGCTCGAACACACGACCTTTTTTTTTTTGTTTTTTTTCTAGATACTATGTTAAATCACATTTTTTCCAAAGACTTGAGCTGATAAGAAATTGTTGATTTAATCATTTAATTACTATTTGAACATTTCCTTTGATCCAGCAAAACATAATAGTTATTGCTTTATTTTTCATGGATGGTTGTGGTCTGCGATATCAGTTCTGATAAACACATGGGGGCTGCCAAAGCCTTAAGTCCTCTATGATTATGCATATGTTTTCGATCTTTATTCCCAACTTCAGCTCCTTTATTGTGTTGTAAAGACATCTGTTTTACAGGTGTCACCGCTGGTACCATTAATTTCCTCTGAATTTTTTTCTAAATAGGTGTTTATCATTTAATCTTTGTCGGCTACTTACATTGGTTCCTGAATTTGCTGATTTTAAATTAGCCTTTCATTGAATTTTCTCATCATTCAACAGCATCTTTGTTACAGTTGGTGGTATTGCACTTGGTAGGGCCCTTACTTTTAATATTTAGCAATTACAGTATTGGCTTAAATCGGCAGATAATGTAGACTAACATCAAAGTAAAAGCTTTCTTTTATGGAAAAAGAAATGTTGGGCACTCCTGCACTAATTAATGGTTTATTACGATGTTGATTCCTTTGCATTTCTTGCTGTCATCATCAACATCAATAATAGACTAAGTTCCTAGCTTCACATTTGAGAAGCTTACATCATTTGGGTTTCCAGCTGGCTTGTGTCCCTTTCTTCACAATAATAATTTGCTTCCTCTTGGCACCTGTTGACATAACAGTACCGATCTGTTTTTAAAAATCATTGGATAAAGGTTATTTTGGTTTGAACGTTGATTTTCTTCTCTCTGTCTCAGTATTTTTATGACAAAATTATGACTTTTTTACAATTTCAGGAGGTCTATATGTAGAGAATATCCCTTCTCTGGCTTCCTGCTTTTGAAACCTATGAAATTAATAATTGTTTTCGAATGCTGAGTTGGAAATTAAAAATTTATAACATGTATTGTAACGCTCTATTGGTGTCGTTAGTGGTAACGTGTCGGAGATATTTAACTTTAAATTGCATTTCTGGTGCACTTTCCAAGTTCTCTCCTAGTTTAGTTTGCCAACCTATGGTACTGAAATATGTGATTTTTCTGCAGGAAGTACACAGATAAAATGCAGCAGCCTGTGTATTACAGTCCACATGTCCTAGATGGAGATGGTGAGCTTAACACTAGTGAGTAAATCCCTCAGACAAGTGCAGTAATCTATATTCCGTTTTTATTTGTGTTATGTCTGAGATAATTTGTTTGGTGTAATTTCCCTGTTCCGTTTAGTGGCAAGAGTTTGCGATAATTCAGGGCTACTCAGAAAGCAGCTCATCGATGGACATGAGCAGCAAGTGCTTGAACTTGAGAGCAGGCGTCTCTCAGAGTTGCAATTAACTTCTAAACCCTTGTCCCATCACTCTTATTTTGGTTACTCAATGGATGGATTGAAGCTCTCAGAAGGTTTAATCTCTTTGTGTACATAATACATGTAGCAAATTCCTTTTCCTGTTTTTCTTGATGACTAAAACTCTCTCTTATGCACCACTGCAGCCTGTGCAGAAGCAGAGTTTCCATCCGCTGAACATTTTAATTATTTGCTGGATGTTTTGAACAATGGTTCCACCAGTGAGGACAAAAGGAGGCATATAAACACCAACTACAACAACCAGGACAGGTATGAAAACGTTTTCTTTTGGTTATATTTAGATGAATAATGCTATTTAATAAACTATTAAACAATTGCCATATAATTGGGATGATGTGGCAATGAAAAATAAGCCTTTAGATTAACAAGAGATTTTAAAAAGAGAGAGTAATATTACTCTTCACACTTATTTCACACTAGCTAATGTAATGTGTTTTAAGTGGCTGATTTGAGAAACCACTTAAAACACTACATTACAATTGGTATGGAATGAGTGTGATTAATGGGTGTGAAGAGTAGCATTATTCAAAGAAAAATTAAGGGTTGATTTTCACTGTAATGTCATCTCAGTTTATAACAATTTATTCAGTGTTAGAGTGGTAAATTAATTTCTCCCTCAAGTAATTGGACCTGAAAGTTTATGCTAACCCCTTGCAGCACCCAAGGACTTAACCTTCCGGATAGCCCTTTTGCATCTGCTATAGGAAATGGCATTTCAGCAGTTATATAGAGATTCAGACACAGGAAGTATAGAAGTAGAGTGAACGAGTTCCAAGACTAATTCAAGGGTTTGATACAACAGGACTTAACTTTTCTTTTCAACTTTGATGGGTCCATCAGCTCCATTAGAGTGAGAGCCACAGTAGAAGTCTTCTCCATTTTAACTCTTGGTGGGGAGATTGCAAAGAACGATACAGAAAAGCTAATATATAAACAAGTTTCTTTTACTTTTATTTTCAATGTAATCACAAAGGCAAGCAAGAGAGCTTGTGGGTCTTTAGAAGAGTATGTAATAGTCTCCTTAGCTGAAGAAAGGAAGTAGAGAAAAAGAAAAATAAAAAACAAAATCAGGGTTTAGAGAAAGAAGAAAGATGTAAAGATCTCTGCAACAGTGCAACACTGGGACACAATGCTAATAAATTTTATCTATACATAGTTTCAGCTTTTTACATTGGCAGATTGTTTTTGATGTGCCATGGATATTGTTCATTTCTTCGGCCGACCAGGTAATATTCTTTTTCCATCTTTGAAGTGGGGAGCATGATTTTTTATAATTTCTGTACACATTCAATTTTATCCTTTTTTATCGGCTTAAAAAAGGAGTTTAAACTTTTAGAACATCCGGTGATTTGACATAAATATTGAGCGATAAGCCTAAAGAAAAGTATCTTTGGTTTGAAGCCAGGATAAGTTTTATCACTCAGATTCAAAAGGGATATTTTGACTAAAAAATCATGTCTGCAATTATTCTGAAAATCTTCATCAACAAAGAAACTATCCCAACATAAGCAAAATACATTCTACAGAAACAATTTTGCAGAACAGAAATCATTTTGGCAGTAAGGGTCCACCAACTCCAACTATTTTTTGTACTAGAGAACCTGACATGCTGGAACCAAAGGTGCACAATTATTGTCTGTTGTGTGGTGTGTATGTGTCTAATCCACCTTTTTCTATTTATTTTTATTTTTTATTTTTAGTTTGTTTTTGCATACAATAATTCTGTCTGTTCCAACCAAAGGCTCTCTATCATAGTCTAGCTGTTGTATAATGATAAAAGTCCATTGACAGCCAATAAGATATTGTACTTTTCAATAAGTGAGGGCAGGAAATGCATGTTCTTTAAAGCCGCTTTGATGTGGGTATTTGATGAATATAATGAGAGTTGTGGACCTGGTTTTGATTTTGTACCAGATTTGTGGACCCCTGATGGCATTCTCTCTTCTGTTAGGTAGTGAACAAATTAATATGATCATCAACTTGTATTGTACAGGCTTTTTTATTTTTATTTATTTTATTTTTATTAAAGGGGGAAAAGGAGAAATTTTTACAGCTAAGTTTGTGCAGAATCACATTTCTCCAAATCAAATCCTCTAGTTGGTTAAGTTCCGTTTCTCGTAGAAAAATATTTTTAGGAAAGTCATTTTCTCTGAAAATATTTTCTACAAAAATCAATTTACGGCATTTAACGCGCGTACAGAAAATCATTTTTTTTTTAATATATATTTTTCATTAAATCATATTAAACTCTAAATTATGAAAATGTCTTGATCAAGTCTTAGAGATATCCAAACCGAGTTCCACAATGACCGACTCACTTGGGACAAGACTAGACCTTATCAAGACCCCGTTAGGATCAACCCAAAACCTTGGTCGGACTTGCCCAAGACCTAACTGAGACATTTTTGTAATTTAGTGTTTAATATGATTTTGCATACACACCAAATACCAGAAAATGCTTTCTAGGAAAATTTTTTTATTGAAAACATTTTTCGACGTCAAGGACCTGACCAGGACCCGCTTGATTTTCTATACATACCAAATACCGAAAAATATTTTCTAAGAAATTATTTTCCAACGAGTCCCATTGACTGTAGGTCCTGGGTGAGTCCTAATCAAGTCCAGCAGGATCCCAGGCGGGTTTCAGGTGAGTCCCAGCCAAGTCCTAACGAGGTCCCAAGCGAGTCCCAGTGAGTCTCGTAGGTCCCAATTAGGTCTCAATGAGGTCAGTAGGTCTGTGAGTCCCACCAGTGTCTCGCAAGGTCTCATGCAAGTCAGTGTGTCTCAATTAAGTCCCTATGCGGTCTTAAAGGTCTTAGCGGTCCCAATCAAGTCTGATAGATCTTGGCTAGGTCCATCAATTTGAGAATGAGATGCTTAAAGTCGAAAAATGGTTTACGATTTTCAAAACCATAAACATTTTTTCCGAAAATTAAAGATGAATTTTCGGTGAAAATGAAAATGATTTATGTTGACCACTATTTTTCCTCACAGTAAATATTGTAAAATGTAAAAATCATTTTCTGAAAACTATTTTATATTGAAACAAAGCCTTTTTACTAGTGAATTTGGGCTTTTTCATCACCTCGCTACTAGAGGCCCTCCACAGTTTTATGGATTTGTTTAAATGATCCATTAAGAATGTACTTGAAATTAAAATGGCAGGTAAGAATTACAATTTTTTAAGGATATATGTCAGGTTAGATTAGAGAAATTTCTTTCTACTTAGTTTGGAGAAAAAAATCTATATTTCTTTAATGTATGTTGTATGGTACTTGTTAGTAATTTTTAAGTATACAAGCATGAGTGCAAAAAAGACTAAGTCTCACATTAAAAATATGATACAATAGTGAGTAGTTCATATAATATAGTTAAGTATAAACCCATAGGTTTAAGCTTTTAGTCTCACTAAAAGACTCAAACCAGATTCCAGGAATAAGAGACAAAGGTTAATGGTATAGGCATAACCAAGAGTTCCTAAAGAAGGAGCAAAGGTATATGCTGCGGGCAAATCCACATCGCTCACAAATGGTTTTGGATACAACCTACAAGATTGATAAAGATCTTCCGTTTAAGGGTAAGTGTAGCAATAAGATAATGAACTCACGCGTGAGGAAAAGATTATTAAATATGTATGCGCGAGCATAAAAAAGATGATAAAAAGGTGTTACAATAATGAGTAATTAATATAGTACAATTAGGCTCAAACTTATAAACTTAAAACTTTTGGATCGATCGACTTGCATCCCAACCCAACGTGTCTCGAACTATCAATCTTCCCACCCAACACTAGTCTCAAGATTTATAAAATCCAAACTATTTGGGCAGCATACACCATCAAATCAGCAACTTAGCATGGGAATTTTGCTGGCAATTGAAGACTAAAGAATTATTTTTAAATATTAAAGGAGACCGGTTAAGCAAAGCAGGTTATTACCCCATGATGGTGCCAGCACAAGAAGGGACAGTGACATCAAAGACATCATATTAAATAACAGTGGGACCATTATTATTAGACAACAAAGCCAGCCACAGTACCTCACCCTCTGCACTCTTCTATATAGACTAATAATAATATGTTTCTGTCTGTGGAACCTTGTCATTTGGGAAACTTCTGAAAAGGAAAACTTTGACTTCCTATGTCTGTGTCACGTGGTCCTATGTGTTTTAAATCTCAATGTTTCACCACATATTGCTGAGCACCCAAACACTCTACCGAGGATGATAGCGAAAGTAGACAGTAATGACAAATACAAAATATACCCTGTGAGCCACATATCACCAGCATACATATATGCCCTCTGACAATGACAATGTGATCCTCGCTCTCTGATTTTCTCAATAATGGTTCATGCAAAAGATAAGTTCAAAACTAGAATATATATGTTTGTTTACAAGGAAAACTCTTGGAGTATTATGGTTTTTACTACGACTTTCTTGACAGCTGACTTAATAGTTTATACGGCAGTGTTACATCAGCCAAAAATAAGCAGAAGGGGTAAATTAGTTTTTTAGCTATATTTAACTATTATGTCTTATTTCCTTGCTCCACAGTCCTTGTAAAATAGAAGTTTTTCCTATAATTGCTTGTAGCAATTTTAAGTAATATTTTATTATATTTTCTCTTTCTTTCTATTTTTTTTTAATCATTTCTTTTTTCTTCTCTCTCTTTTTGGGGAAGACAAGGAAATGATAAAAAAAAATAACAAAATAATACTAACAAAATAATATTTAATTAGATTAGATAGTTAAAATAGATGTTCTGTTGGAGTGTGTAATGAAAAACTAATAACTAAAATGAAAAAAAGTTATATTTTGAGTTGTTAAAATGAAAATCCTTGCCAGAGATGGGTGACTTGATAAGTATCATATAGACTTTCATACTTGATGTGGTAAGTGGTCGTTATGGATTGTCATATTAATTTGTAAGAGACTTATTATAACAATTGTAGTACCTCTAAAAATACTTTCATTTACGATGTTGCCCAATCTACACTAGAAGGTGGTTATTCATTGACCAAGTTGGATCCTGGAAGTAATATAAGAAATAAACTTCGCCTTTGGAATCCACCCAATAGTATCTTCAATGCAACACATGACAATGGGAGTGAAGCATAGTCTTAAGCACGAAGCGTAATTATCATAGAAAGCCATATTTTCTTTGGGTTGAAGCATTTTCATTCTCTATTAAGGGGGCATAGCATATTGAAGAATTGCGCCAACGTGAATCTCTACGCAGCATTAGCTCCAATGCTTTTGCTCCTACATGGGTGAATCAGTATTAGTTCACCTCCTTCGATGCTCATTTGTATTTCCCACCTTCTCGAAAAACAGGAATTTCTTTCATTGCAACGTTCTAGAGAGAGATAGAGAGATTACACAGCTTGGTGAGTTCTTGAGACTTGCCAGCTCTGGAATCTTCTTCTTGGTTGGTCTTTTCAGAAAGTTCATCGCAATGCCAACTAGCCTCCGAATATCTATCACAGTGGAAGCATTTTATTTTGTCTTTGCTCCCTAATTGTTTTTCCCAAAAGTGATTTGAATCCCCCAGAGAATGCAGCCAAAACAAACATGTCGAGGTTTGAAGTTCTAGATAACCCAATCTTATGATACAGTTCTCACCAATAAACTTGATACATAAACGATTCAATTGATAACAAATCAAGTAATACATGCACCTTGAATCACAAAAAATCACATATTATGAAGATGGGGAACAGATGGAACGTTTGTCCGATGAAACTGGAATGAGACTGAACAGATGAAAATTAGAAATGGAGTCCTCCGTGAATGGGATTTTGGGCTTTCAGGCATGATCATCATATATTCACAACCTAAGAGCTGGTGCTTTTACAATTTGTGGCAATTTGGTTTTCTCAGATATAGCTATAGATATACATGAACATATTAACTAGCATCTGTTCTAATTTTTGATAATTTAAGTTAGCTGATCTTCACTTTCTTCCAAGTGAGGACAAAGAGACTTCTGCAGAAACGTACTATCAATTTATTATATGATTCCAATATCCCAAGTACAAGATATGAAATAAAAGGATAAAGATCCATGCAAGTACAATAGGGCAGGGGTATTGCACTGAATCTTTGTCCGAAATAGAAACTGAGTAGCAGAATAAGTACATTGATCTTTACAACACCAAACATTGACAAGACAATCAGGAAAGAGGTACATGACAATAAAGTTCAATAGTAACTATCAAAACCCAAGAGAAAGTGCATGGGAGTAATGTTCTCCAAGAACTCAGAGACGCATGAAATCATTAGTGCAGCATCTTAAGCGATGGTACCAACTAAGGAAGTTTGAATCCTTAGAAAAGCAAGCTTGCCCAAGCAGCAATAAATGCAAAGCCACCAAATGGAGCTAAGGTAGAATACTTTCTGTCCTCGAGGAGTGCTACAGTATAACACCTACAAAATCCCAAGGTGTTTTTCAGCAATCAGCACTGACCTTGAAATCATATCAAGTCAGTATGAACATTTAATTTGAAGAATGTTTCCATAAAATAGACATTTGAATAAACAACCCTAAAACAACAGTAGAACCCATCCCTTTAGTCATTGGCTTCAAATTTTATTTGTAATCAGTTTTAATTTCAACATGAAATTATGCCCAAGTACCCCAAGGAATACCTAGCAGCAGATGAATCAGTGTTTTGATTCGAGCATAACAAATATTGGCAAATTAAAATGAAGAACCACACAATATCGCCAAAATCACCCAAAGCATAAAACAAATGAAACACATGGATTTTGATGATGAAGTAGAAATCTTTTGAAGAACTCTTCAAAAGTAAAATTATTCCGAGGATTAACTACAATCAGTTAAACTCACAAACCCTTTGTAGTAAAACTTGAATTGCACCCCAGCAAACGATGCTTAATAATGATGGTGTGTTAATATTGAAAAACTATCATGAGTTGTCTCAAAGCAAGTCCTCTTTGGGATGTCAGATCTATAAACCATCTGTACGTCTAAAGTACCTTTTCACCAATTTGTAACCTCATTAACCTAGAGAAGACCAAAGGGAATTATACTACATAACTAGATTAATTTTTGATTCCACAGGCAAGCATCCTTAATGAAAGCATGGTTTGTCGAATGAAAACAAAACCATTTCATCATATGTGAGTATCAAAGGGTAGAATTGGCACTTACGTCCCAGAGAATGCAAGAATTCCAGTTGTCAAAAGGCCTCCAAACTGAAACAGCCAACAAGAGAACAAAATTAAACCATTTGAGACTTTTACACTATTTATATACACCAGATACAAAATGTTAAGTGAAATACTATGTAACAAAATTTGCATCGCATACTAATACAAACTTCAAGTAGAACTCATCTTTGAAAATCGACCTAAAGGAGAGCGTGTCAAACAAGTTATATACACAGAGATAAGATTGTACTTAAGCCATGTGGGGCACATAGAATCGTAACATACCATCACACTTCCGAATTTGATGTCTACAGCTGCACACTTTATCCCATAAGTCACCCTCTCTAAGATTCAAACCCATGATGTGGTGTCTACTCTGATATTAAATGACACAAACCTCATGTGGAACCCAACTCTTGCAAACCAACTTGCAAGGGAGAGTACCAAGAACTTATATACACACGCTTGAACCTAAGCCATTCGGGACATTTAACATCATAACATATAGATTTGACAAAAATTTGGAACGAAATCCAAATGATTGCTTATGACATGAGAAGGAAACAATACTTGCACTTATCCTAATCAAATACTGCTCAAAAAACAAAACAATGGGATATTAATTCATTTAATTGGGAAAGGGAAACTCACAATGTTGGGGTTCTTGGTAATAGGGGCAGCAACCAAAGCAGCAGTGTGAACGAAATGGTAAAGGGAAGCTGTTTGCCAGACCTTTCAAACATTCAAGCACAACAAACCAAACTATCAAAACCAAAGTAGGATAAGCAAAACATCAAAGAATAAAGGGCAACCAAAATCTACCATGAAATTAGACTGAAATCAAAATGGGTAATGAATTTTATTTTACAAGTAAATGGATAATGAAATTTATAAACAAGAAAGCAATAGAAAGAGGAAAAATGACCTCTTTGTAAGTTGGGTTTTTGGGCTTGAAGACATGAGCACCATACGTGCCCAAACCAAGAGCTGCCATCCCTGTTTTCACTCAATCAAACAACTGGGTCTTCTCAGAAAAATCCATTAGTACAGACCAATAAATGTGTGTATTTATCGCACAAATTTTACAGCAAAAAAAAAAAAAAAAACACACAAATCGAAGTGTGGAAGAGAGAGAGAGAAAGAAGGTACTACGATATTACCAGAGATCGCAGCAACTTTGTGCCAGAGTTGACGATTCATTTGATTATTCTTCTTCCCTCGCTTGCTTTGCTTTCGCTTTGAGTTTTCCAGTTTCGATTGGGTCTTTGGACACACCGTCACGGCTAAAGTTCTCCTAACGACGTCGTTTGATAACATAACACATGAAGAAATGAAGAAATTAGCGTTCAAGGCGTTAATTGGTAGGCCAATTCGTTGGCGTTAAACGACTTGTAGCGCAGATGTACTTTTTGGGGCTAAGTAACCCAGTGGCCAGTAGACAGTAGTCCTTCGCTGTTCCACCTGCCGGATGCAGTTTTTTTTTTTTGTTTTTCAATGATATCGTCCTCAAAAGTCCTCTGATGGCTTGCTTTCTGTCCGTACTCAGATTTTCTTCAAGAATTCATTTCTCAAGAACGGAGAAAACGGGATCTTCTGTTTCATGCAGGTGTTTTAGGAGTGATTTGGTTAAATTTTAACTCTTAAATATTGTAACGAGATGGGTGTAAGAATAATTTTTATTATTTCTCTATTATCTTCTGAATTTGACATACACGGCGGTTTATTTTATCTTCTCAACATTGGACAATAGTCATTTTTCTTTTTAAGGTTTCATTCATTTATCAATATCCAAGTACTTAATATAATGTACATATATAATATATAGATTTTTTAATCCACAGCCTATATATCGTCGGTGTTCGTCCACCCGTGCTGATAACAGGTGCTTTTTCGTTGCTGAATATATATGGAAGTTGATTGCGTCTTTCTAATGAGAGATGCAGAAGATGGTCGAAATACCTAAATGGATGTTTATCTGCGGTCTGCAGGCAGGTTGAGTTCTTAGCATGAAGAATGCACTAGTCATTAGGTGTTACAGCTATCATTGAAAAGAAATGTTTGTAAACAACAGTAATTAGAATTTTAACAATATCCTAGACACAAGTTTCACTCCGTAAACATTGCACCCCCTAAAACGATATGGGGTTAATGTTACATTGGCCTCTAACCAAAGTGTGAGAGAGAGACATATTTGTACAGTTAAATCTAAATTTGTCTAAAGAATGCTAAAACGAACTCCAAACTGATCTTCCTTTCCCGCTTGACTAGTATGTTATGTGCCTGCTTCTGTAGCAACATGAAGCAGCTCGTCTGGAGTTGCAGCTGGATCCAAATCCCAACACTTCTCTGGCAAATTACTTCCTTCTTCCTTGAGTGGACAAGCCGGCACCTGGTGTGAAAAGCGTAGCATCTCTCGTCGTGGGATCCATCGAATGGCACTTTTGTCCGTATTTCTTTGGTATACTGTTTTAAATCCAGGCAACTTGACAAGGGGAGCTACACAAACACCAAGCTCTTCAGAGTAATCATCAAGAACCTCCACCATTTCATACTGGTACCTCACTTCATCTGGGGTTGATCTGTTCCAATCTCGTGACCAATTCCGGTATACTGCCCAAACATCTCCGCTTCTGGGGTATATTCGAACACAACCTCCCCTACCGGCTTTTTCCCGGCTAAGAACATGAGAGAAAACATTAACTTGGTCGACAACATCTGAGTTCCAAGCTCTGAAATTTCCACATGATTTGGTAAACCCACATTCCAGCCAGTTCACTGTCCCAAACTCACTATCAGTTTTAGAGTTCAAGTAAGTGATATGAATCTTGAATGGTTCGACTGAGATGACCTCACGGATAAGACAGTACATGAGGCATACCATCTTCTTCATCATATAATGCCCATATTTGTTTTGGCTTGAAGCATTGCTCTGATCTATCTTTGTCAAAATCATGGAAATCAGGGTCAGGGACTGCAAGTGAGATTGGTCGGTTTATTTGCCTCTAATTGATGACCAGAAGCACCCAAATCTGCTATTTTAGGTGCCTCTTCAGTTCCTCCCGATTGATCAAGTCCTGCCTGTGCTTTTGCATTCTGCTTAACTGCAACAGCTGCCTCTGACACCAACTTCATCTCTTCCAATTTCTTCCGAATTTCTGTCCTTGCCTTTTCAATCAACAACTTTCTAGCATCAAATGCGGGTGCAACAGAACGTCTACTTGGAAGTTCACTTGGATTACTAAGCTTGGGATCATGTCCATTACTTGCATTTCCATCAGCCACTCTTGCTTCTGAAGCAGATTTTGATCCCTTGTCTTCACACCCATTTCTAGAATTGGTTGCCACGATAACCTTCCTTTTCTTTTCGGATCTACCAGCCTTAGACCCTGGAGGTTCACTGCAGCCAGTGGGTGAATTTATATTAGCAACAGCGTTTTCCATCAAATGTTTTCTGCTGGATCCTGATTTAACCTTGGCTCTTGCACTGTTAACATTTCCATTGGCCTGATATACATCAGTGGATATGGTAGATGGCCCATTAGGACCCACAATTCCAGAAGAAGTTCCAGAGAAAGAGCTCCACTGAAACGACACATTTGAAACATATTCATATCCATGTCCAGAATGAAATCCTGAGACCCCATTTCCGGAAACATAGGTGGTAGTATTCGCTGGAATATAAGTAACCCCATCGAATCCATGACTTCCATATCCATTACCAGGCACATGAGACCAAGGACAATAAGGGAAAGAACCATTTGCTGGAGCTGTCCCAGTTTCCACCGCAATGAAGATCCCACGACAATTCTTACAAGAAAGTCTCTTATTCACATACTTCCGCAGATACTCATACTGAACTTTACAAGAGGTACAAACAGTCCAGAAAGTGTCAAGTCTACCCTGAGAATTCGACGAATTGGAACCGTTGTTAAAACCTGTAACCCCCGTAGCATGAACAGAAGATAAATTTGTCTGGTTAACCCCAGAAGATGATTGCTTGTTTCTCTTCACATCATAAGAGCTTCTCTTAGTACTATCAGACAATAATGTCCACGCTTCGGAAACAAGTCTGAATGCCCCATCAGCTCCCACACATTTGTTCTTATCAGGGTGGAGCAACACTGCCATCTTCTTGTATTGTTTCTTTACTGCATCTTTATCAGAAAAGGGTTTCAATCCAAGAATTGAATAATAATCCACTTCACCATTACATTTAGCCTCAGAAGCGGTATAAACTTCAAATGTGGTGACCATTTGAGATATACCCTCCAGAGCTGGAAACAGTGATTTAGCCTTTAATGCATAATTCTTCGCACCTGTAAAGTCTTTCTCCACAAATCGCTTCTCGGCTATCTCTTTGGCTTTAAGAGCCTCCTCTAGGTTTGCTTCCATGAAGGAACTCAAATTACTTCAAAACCAAACTCTTGAAACAAAAGCTATGACCTGCTCGACATACTTAACTGAATGCAAAGCCAAGATCTCGTATCCGACATCAATTTCGTGTCTGCAAATAATTGCTAAAGATGTTCAGGTTTCCGTTGATAGGAAGCTTCTACCGTAATCGTTATCTACATTAGAATTTCAGCGTATCAAGACATACATTGTTCATTTTAAGAAAACGAAGACAATAATTTGGAGACAATTTCTTACGATTTCATATCATACCAATAAATTTAGATCTCAACTTAAACTTACGCTTTGTTTAACTACTGAAAAACCCGGGGGAAAGAAAAGAAAAGAAAGATCAAATCGAACCCTTAAATATCTTATTCTTTGATCCAAGCATTTGAATTGATCAACTAAATTAAACACACTAAATCATTTTCCAGAGCCCACTTACTCATTTTCTTAGCATGTGTACAACATTAAACTAAATATCTTCAAAATTTCATTTTCATTCATTTTCCTCAATTTTTCACCTACCAAACACTCTTAGCTCCAAAATCCGAGAACCCATTTCTTAAAACCGCCAAGAAGCACAAAAAACCAGTTCAATTCCCCAAATCAAGACCCAAATCTTACTTAATCCACCCAGATTCAATGCACACCGATCAGAATTCAACACCGGAAAAAACCCTAGAAAACTACATATTAAACCCATGTTTAGCTCAAGAATAAAAAAAAAACCAAATACAAAATTAAAACGTACAGTAACAAATAGCACAAAAATTTAAGAGAAAAAAAGTTAAAAATAAAAGTTAAAAATAAAAAATAAAAATTCAAAAAACTCACTGGAATTTGAGCAACAATTGGATGCGAAGCCGACCCAGATCGCCACGTGTACTTCGGAGCTCGAGCAAAAGCAAAAATCAAGATGAGCTGCTTGTGAATCTCACTGTACTAAACACACTCACACAAATACAGAGAAACCCCTTTTTATTTTATACAACAGACACACAAAGTGGAGGGTACCAAATGGGACAGGTTAGGGTTTTGTGTAATAGAAAAATTGGGGCTGTGAGACCGGGTTGATGGTTCTCGGATCCGGGTCGGAGCGTGGGTCCGATTCCGGCGACGAATTGAGGTGCCGTCGGATCGGCGATCGGAAAATGTAGTGTAGGGCGAATAAGTGATTTTAGTGGGTAATAATAAAAGTGGTGATTTTTCAGTGGAGAGTAAACACGGTGTGTTAATGGGGACTTAATGGTGGGGTGGTGCTAATGTGCGCTGTGGTGCGTTGTGGGCATGGAGTTTTCTCCTCTGTTTTTTTTTTTTAAAAAAAAATAATAAATAATAGATAATAAAAATTGTTGTGTGTTTGGTAGTGGGTAGAAGTGGACTTTGGTCATCCCTACATTTATTTCATTATTATATATATAAAAAAAAATTATCTACCTTCTTATTTTTGGAAAGAGAGTGTTTTATTAGAAAAAGATAAGGTCTACTTGCCAAAATACAAAAAGAAAAGGTATTTTCCCCTTTTTCTTTTTCTTTTTCTTTATTTTTCCCTTTTTTTTTAACGTATATAATAAGAGGATATATAGTCACATTTTACTGATTGGAATCTTTAATTTTTATTTTTAGAGCATTTTTGGATGTCCCATGGAATTATAGGCTTTAATTCAAAGTATATATGGTTTATCATATGTGACTAGCTAGTCACATTGAGTTAAAACTTGTTATTGTGTGGAAAGGAAAGACGAAAATTGGGCATTACAAAAAGCTTAAATTTTAGGCAATATCTTTGAGTGACATTTCATACACAAATTAGTCTTAAATTAATTAATTGGAATGGTCTAGAAATTTCATCTTCAAACTCATTCTAATTAGTAGCAAACATATATAGTGACTAGTGAGTGACACTAAAAATGGAAGAAAAAAGATGGCACTTCAAAAGGACATCATTCTTGTCCAATGCTTTGAATAGAGTTTTGTGAGTCTTCCATTTTATAGGATGTTTTTGAAGTGGACAGTAGTGGATAATTGGATCATTTCCACTGTTTAGCCATATAGACAAGCAAGCCAGGAGATAGGAATATTGCCTCCCATTTCACCATATTCAGTAGAAATTTATACTTTTGTGAACTCTTTCAATTTTAGGGTACTTTTAAAATGTAGGATCCAACAACCTCATTTTGAGTTTCATAGACATTATTAAGCATTATTTGCTATATATTCATTTGTTTAGCTGGACCAAGGATTGAGACGGCATTGACCTCTCTATACAATGTAGTTCTTTTACAGTTGGCCACCACACTCTCTTTCTGTAATACAAATATTTGATAAATATAGAAGCTTTTAAGTTTCCCACTACACTTTTATTTCCCCATAAACAATTATGTATATTTGAGTTTGCACCTTCTTATTGTTTTTCCAAATTGGAGGCGTGACATATATAGATATATTGTACGCTAAAATTAGGTTCAGAAAGTGTCTATACACGCTTTAAAGTGCACGTGCTTCTTGTTTCAAGTAACAATAGAGTTATGTTTTTATATTTTATTTTAAGGGAAAATTTTACTCACTTCTTCTTGAAGTATAAGAGGTTTTATAATCATTACTTTAAAATTTAAAATTGCAATATCGGAATTTTATGTTTCAATTCTTATTAATTTCACCTTTTTTTTCACTCACGGCTTGGCCATGGGTCTAGAGAATTTTGATCTTCTTTAAAAAAAAAATGATATGAAATTAAAACATGAAATACCGACAAATTGCAAACAAAACTTTATATATATATATATACTTAAAGTTTCCCTTATTATAATTAAAGATCTACATAGGATTCTGCTACATCTGGATTCTTTTATATCCTTTGTGTAATTTTTGTGTATCTTTTGTCTCGAGGTATCCTGTGGATGAAGCAAAGAATAGAGTCCGGGCTCTGCTAAAGTACGTCGTTCTCCTCTCTAAGTCACGTCATGTGCAGAAAACAAATGGTCCCTCCATTTTTTTTTCCAAAACAATATTTGACATCTTTATCAAGAACTCCTATGAAAATGTATAATGGTATTTAGTTGATTATTATATAATTTTCGTATTCAGTTCATCTTAGTCGTATAACAGCCTTATAATACTATATAAATTGTGGACGTTAAGTATCACGCGATAAGATAATCGAGAATCTTGCGCAATGAGCGCTATTTATTGCTTGAGAGGGTATCTGAGACCGAACGTGTTTTCGGGCAAATACTTGAGCAGGTTTTACATATGCTCAAACTGTTGTCCAAACAAAATAGAGCCCGAATGCCATCTCATTATAAACTATTCAATACATATGCAATAGACGGATCTCATTGCGCCCGATCCAAATCTTTTTGATTGGTGCTTTGTAATGGGTACAGTACCCTCAATGCCCCCTACCCAAATCTCTTTCCAGGTGCTGATTTGGGATCATTACATAAGGCTAGTGCGCATTGAGTCACATTGTATGGATGAAAAAGAGGAATTTTCTTCACACCATTATCTCATCGTACAATATTTCATCGAATCATTATCAAGTGAAGAGAAAGCTCTTATTAGATAACATGACTCCTAATGCATAGGCAACAAGTTGCGTGCAAAAATTCTGCCTCCTAAAAGTAATCACATAACATCAAGCTGGAAAACGTGTTGCAACTTGTGGCTGGTTTGAAAGAAAAAATAAAATGTTTTAGCAATTTTGTCGTTATTCAGATCATTAGTAATTTTAGCAGTAAATGTGAGAAAATTAATATATTATTCATCTGCTACCTAAACAAAGTTTGGAATGTTAGCTTACCTGCTTTTGTTCAGATTATTAGTACTTCAAGCAGTAAATATGAGAAAGTTAATGTAGTGTTCCTCTACTCAAAACAAATTTTGGACTATCGGCTTACTTGCTTTTGTTTGGATTGTTAACGATTTGAGTAGTAAATATGATAAAGTTAATATAGTGTTCATTTACTCAAACAAAATTTGATCCGTCAATTTACTTGCTTTTGTTCGAATTGCTAGTAATTCGAGCAAATATAATGTTTATCTAGCCAAACAAATTTTGAACGGTCAGCTTACTTGTTTGGACAGGTCAACTAACCATTAAAACTACAAATTACTGAGAATTCGAATATTAACAATTGAGCAGTAAATATAAGAAAGTTAATACATATATTATTCATCTACTCAAACAAATTTTGGAAGGTTGGCTTACTTGCTTTTGTTCGGATTATTAGCAATTTGAGCAAATATAACATTCATCTAGCCAAATAATTTTGTTTGGACCAGTGGATTGTCCATCAGAACTGCAAATTGCTGGGAATTCAAAATATTAACATTAGGAGTCAATGATAGGATGCACGTTGGACCACTTGCATCAGGCATGTCTGGCATGTCCAATCCAAAGCAGCATTTCGAGGCCCATATCTGATTTTACTGCACAAAATCTAACTCACTTTGACATTGGAGACGAATATAGCTATACAAATGCAGAAGAAACAAAAGAGGCAGAAGAGAGAAGACATTTTAGATATATAAAACTATCTTTTTTATTTTTTAAATATATAGTTCTTAATTCTCATTGGTCCTCTGACCCAAGGCAAGCAGCATCCAGAAAGCTTTTCATGTGATTCCTCTATTCTTGGTCGTGAGGTTGAGAATCCATATGCCCTTCCAAATGGTTAATACTGACTTTATGATTATAATTACTATTATTATATTGATGTTAAATTAACATATCTTAATCAAAGAAAAAGGAATTAATATATGGAAAATGACCATCAACCTAAACTCTAACTAAGAAAATACAAATTCAAACCTGACCTATTGAATTGACAGAATAATAAATTAGCTAAAAACAAAATACCCATCAAGGAAACTAAATGGGAAAGAGATCAGAGAGAAAGTAAATGACTTGAATATTCTTGTTGATTATATACGACATGCAAGAACAACACTTGATCTGTTCAACTGCTATATATAAATCAATTTTAAGGAAAAGATTATTTAATATTATTACATTTTCCAATTTTGCTGTCATGGGACCAAAGTTTATACGGCCTTATAGAGACAAAAGGAAAGAGAATTTACCGAGTATTGGCTCAATGAACCTTCACTATCAAAGCCAGCTAAATTTCCAAATTTTCCACAGCACGGGTGTCCATATAAAGAAATTATATTTCACATTAATTCCAGAGGAAAAAATACAAATAGTAATGATAATAATAATAATTAATGCAATAAATAAATTTCGTTTTCTTGATAATTTATTGATTCATACTATTCTAGTAAGTAGTAAAAGTGCTAAAAGATAAACAAATCAAACGTTGACGGGCTTGCAGAGGAACATGAGGGACGAAGCGGACGCACCACCGAGTCTCCGCTCGTAGTAGTCGACGCAGAACAGAGAGAGAGAGAGTTGCACCTCGTCGCGAGTCCAGACACGGCGTCTGACAAGGTCCGAGTGGCCGAGTCGAGTCAGGACGGGTCGGACGCAGACCATGTAGAGGCGCTTGTAGCCTCCGAGGGCCAGAACGACGGGTCGTACGGAGGAGGGGGGCGGGGAGGCGACGTGGCGGAAGCAGAGGTGCTCCCAGAGGAGTCGTTGCGGGCAATGGCGCACCAGAGGCGGCAAACGCAGGCGGCGACGCCGAGGGAGGGCCCGTCGAGGCGCTTCAGGATCTCGGTGAGGATGTCGGCGTGGTCGTTGATGCAGAACTTGGGCTTTTTCTCTTTTTCCTCTGCTTTCTTTTGCTGCATGGCTTCGGTGTGGCGGTGCAGGGGTTGCTGTGTTGAACAGAGAGAGAGAGAGAGTTTGTGTGTGGGTGACAGAGAGAGAGACAGAGAGTGAGAGTTGTGAGAGAGTAATGTGTTATATATAGCAGAAAAAGAAATGTGTAGGGTACTGTTTGTATTTTGCAGGAGTATAGTGGGGTTTAAGGGATTTGACGAGACAGAGAGAGAGTTTTTTCTAAATATTTTCTTTACACTTTTTCATATATATATATATATATATATATGTATGTATTCCTCTACGCCAAACGTAAAAGAAATGAATCTCTTTATTATGAAATAAAATTAATTAAATTGGGCTTTTAGATAAAATCTAACAAAAGCACCATATCAATTAGCTAGCCAAATTGTAGTGTAGTCAAAGCGAATATAAAAAGAGGGTGAAGATGTTTTTATATTTTTTGTTATTTTTTTATTATAGTGCTAGCTAGTCAAGATAAATGTGCATGCTTTAAAGAGTTTTAATTATTATACAAAAAATAAATAAAAGGGTGTTTCTGATTGTGTTGTGGGTGAGATCTAGTGAGAGAGAGAGAGAGATGTGACCGTGATGAGGGCAGGGAGTGTGTGGTATCGAGGGAGATGGAGAAAGGGCCAAAGGAAAGGGGCCAAGGCAAAGAACTGGAACCAATGCAAAGCTTATTTTCTTTTGTTGTTTTTAAACGTTGTCTTGGGGCTAAGCAGATTTGTTGTTTGTTGTTTTTGTTTGGTTTGGGTTTTTCCTCTTGTTTGCATGTTTCAACACTTCTCGTTTTCGGGCCGTTGTGGAATCACTCTATCTTCTGGGGAGTGCATAGTTTAGCTGTGCATGGATATCTTGGTCTCAAAGTCTATGTTGTCATCATATATGTTTACAATTAGGTGCGTGGTGGACCATATCTACTTCCTAGCTACCCACTTGATTCTACAGATGCCTAGCTAGGAGTTGTGAAATCTAAAATACAGCTTCTGCATATATTTCAGTCTCTCTCTCCTTGGATGCCAACTCATGTTTCAGTCTCTCTACTTGGGTACAAATTAAAGCACCCAATTCCACACGAATCGGGTAAGATTTTAGTTTTCCCGATGGATATGGCCCTAAAAAATTGTTTACACTTCAAAAATCTGAACCTTAGTTGGATGGGGATGTCACCAAGTAATTTCAACCCTTGTTACGGTGTTAATGCTACAATGAATGATAATTAGTGTTAGTATTTTTTTTTCTTCTTATTTTTCAATCTCATCCTATAAATTAACTCTTAGATTTGTGAGTTTTACATAAATCAATAGTGGACTCCACAAATTTAATGATTAATCAATTAAATTTGTTATTAAGTCACTAGCTAAAATCAATTCTAATTTGCTAGTGGTGGTTCAAACGTACGTAATAAAAAAATAAAAACTAATGCATGATCAGATTAAGAAAAAGGGAAGAGCTAGCATTGATACAATGGTGAGGCAGAAGCTATTCAGTTGTCTCAAGGAGTTGGAGTTTGGCCAAGAAAGGAAACCCCCAAAGTACATTGAAACAGAAAGCACATAATAAAATATAATGCATATATATATTTAAGACACGTACAGAAGATGGAATTGAATTGACATATATTAGATTTCCAAAAGGTTCTGTAGTTTGGAGTGTGTCACGGAGAGTTGTTTTGTATTGTCTTGGACTTGGTCGGTTGGAGCGATCTGAGAGGAAGCACTGTTCCCTATTCTTTTCTTGCTGACCAGAATTCCATTATTGAAAGACTACAAGAAGAAACCCGTAAAGTTTGGCAAACAATTTCACAATTTCACTCACTCCCCCAACGACTTTCATTTCTACCTTTTTGGTGTCAAGTGCTCCATCGTAATTGGTTAACCATTTATTCTCCACTAAAATCCATGGACTATATATGCATCATTCAATTGATTATAGCTAGCCACTCAAATTGACATGGGAAACTTTACTAATTGCTCTCAAACTTTGTATTAATATCACCACCAAATTATATATATTATAGAACGAACATATACATATATTTTTATATATATCCCTCCAAAGAATTAATTATTTACTTACAACATCTTAATGCCACACTAAACCAAAATACAACAAATTAATAATGAAAAGGGAAGGATCAACATATTACACCCAAAAAAAAAAAAAAAAATTGAAATGAGAAAACACAAGTATAATTATACATGCATTTCTTTGGAAGGTATAATCTTATAGAAACTAGTTTATTTAATTTTTGTGTCTCCTCTCACTCAAACAACCTTATTCTGAAGGTTATCAGTAACCATTCATCTTTTCTTGCGAAGATATTGGTAATTTAAAGAAGATGTGGATTTTTTCCTATTTTAAAATTTATGCATCTTTTTGCTATTAAAGTTATAATAAAGTTACTTCTCAAAATCACGATATATAATTTTTTTTTTGGTCAAACAGATGCAAAATTATAGAAAAATTATTTACGTCCATGTAAAATTTATTTATTAATATCAACATGAAAGACATTTTTTTTTGACATATCTGCAAAAGGAGATGAAAATGGAGAATGAAATTCGAATTAATGACATCTACTTCATAACATATGGTTTCGAGTTGATTGAGCTAACCATTGAATACAAAAGACATTATGAATAACATATATTTGGTTTATATGCATGCTTGACTTGTATTTTAACGTCATTAGAAAAAGAAAACTACCAAGTATGAAGAACTTTGTGTTCTCAACGAGTTCAAGTAATCGAAAATTATCAAATGGAATCATGGGATGAGTAATGCACTCTACTACAACAACAAAAATTATAAAAATATACACATAAAAAGATCCCACCAAAGCATTTTACATACAACATATTAATGTCACACTAATGAAAAAGGGAAGGAACGCATTACACACAGAAAAATAAGATTTAAAGTAGAAACACACGGGTATAATAAATGCATACATGGCTTTGAGAGGGTATCTTGTCCAAACTATTTTATTTAATTTATGCGTCTCCTCCCACTTAGTGGCCTTATTCTTAAGGTCTTCATTAACCAATCATGTTTCTTTGCAATCACAATTTGCCCAATGATTGCTCCCACAGCAAATCCAAATCCATATCCAATCACAACTATTTTCCAACCAAATTCAAATGGTGATTCAGAGTCTTCAGGAGGTGGCTCATTAGAATTCTCACATTTCCTTGTCAATGGTCTGCCACGCAATCCTAGATTCCCCTCAAATGACTTGTTGTCAAATGTATCAAATTGGTTCCCTTGAGGTATAGGTCCTGTGAGAATATTATGAGAAACACTGAAGAATTCTATGAAAGTAAGTTGTGTTAGCTGCTATGGAATCTCTCGACAACTTGTTTTGTGAAAGGTCCAATGCTTCCAAATCTATAAGGCTTCCTAGAGATGGGGATGTAACCGGTGAGAATATTGTTGGAAAGATTGAGCAAATGACACCCCCTCAAATTTTCAATGGAATTCAGAATTTCGTCGGAAAATTTATTGCTTGACATATCAACAGCTATGATTGTGAATAATTCTAGGACCTTCTCATAAACAGATTCGTGCCTTTGTTTGTCATTGTCATGGAGTAAACATAACCATAACTCATCCAGGAAGGACCAAACATTTTGAAGAAAAATGTAAAAGTTGAGTACACATGAATATAGGTCAAAGGATCTGCATTTTTAGATTTTCTAACCTTCAAATTGCCAAAAGTTCTAATGGTAGCTTTCAACAAACTATTATAGGAGAGGTCAATGATTTGCAAGTTTGGGAACATATATTCACTCTTAGAAGTCTTATTGGGCCTTGAATTTGTTTGACCGCATCATGAGAACTTCTAAATTTGGAAGATTTTCCAACCAAGAGGGAATATATCATTGAATTGGTTATTACTGAGATCTAGGACCTTCAACATCTTACAATTGACCAATGACCTTGACAACTGTCCTTGAAATTTGTTCTGATTGAAAATTATTATCTTCAATTGGCTTCCTTGTACCCAAGACTGTGGAATGATTCCTTGAACTTTGTTACTTCGCAGATCAAGTATTGATAGAGAAGCACCAAAGTTATTCGCATCGAGGAAGTGAACTAGTTAAGTTGTTCCTAGCCAAATCAAGGACTTGAAGAGAACTATGGTTGCAAAACAATGTTGGAACATTTCCGGACAATGAATTATTTGAAACATAATATTGCAAAGTGGAGGCTGGTGGGAAGCAATCCTTGGAGCAAATTAGACCTGAGGTCTAAAATGGCCAAACGAGTCCACGAGAGAAGAATTGGATGCTGTGCAAAGCCCGTGAGGGAGTTGTTAGAAAGGCAAAGAAGTTCTAGACTTGCTTTGCCTATGTTTAACATCCATTCTGGTATGAGGCCAGCAAGGTTGTTGTCAGACAACACTAAATGCTCCAACTCATCTTGGTTTCTTAGGAAATCTGGAAACTTGCTTAAATTGCACGAAGACAACCACAAACTTTGAAACTTAGGAAAAGTAGCATTGGCATTGGGCTCTTTGAAGAGTAATGAAAATTGATTATAAGATAGATATAACATAGTCAAATGTTTGAGCTTAACAAACTCGTCAAACTCCACAGTCCCACTGAAGTAGTTCATACCAAGATCAAGAAATTGAAGATTCGTGAGGTTAAAGATTGAGTTTGGGATACGACCTGTCAATTGATTTTGGTAAAGGCGTAGAAAAGAGAGTCGGTTGAGGTTTCCAAATGAAGATGGGACCTCACCATTGAAAGTGTTATATGAAAGACTAAGAAAAGTGAGATTTGTGAGATTACCAAGTGAAGATGAAATGGACCCTGTGAAGTTGCAACCAGAAACATCCAATGCATTCAAGTAGATAAGGTTACCAATTGAAGGGGGTAGCTCACCAGAGAAACCCGTGGCTGCAAGCGTCAATGCCTCAAGTGGACTGCTCCATGTAAAGTCTGATAAATAACCAATGAGACCTTTATTGTAACCCACATCAAGAACCTGTAGATTTGGTAGCTTAAAGATTCCAACTGGAAATTCTCCATGCAATCCACAGTCATGAAGGTAGAGAGATGTTAAAGAAGAAAAATTTGCCAAGATAGTAGGTATCACAGAGAAAATGCTCACCCCATCCAAACCAAGCTCTTGAAGGTGGGTTAAATTTCTAATTAGGCTTGTTAGGACGGGCTTTTTGAGTTCCAAAAGGTGTTTTCCAGAATACGAATCATAGTTGTAACACAGATGAAGGGATGTCAAATGAGACAACTGTGAAATTTCAGATAGAATTTGACCAGAAAACATTGACGCAGTGAGATTGAGATACGTTAGTTTTGAGAGATTGCGTACCTGGGGTGGGATAGGAGAGTAGTTAAAATGATTGTAGGCAAGGTTAAGCCTTTTGAGGTGAACAAGACGAAAAAGGCTACTGGTGGAGTTAATAGAACCAAATAGACAGCTGTTACTGAGGTCGAGGCCAATTACATGACCTGTGTTCTCATCGCACTCCACTCCATCCCATGAGCAGCAATCACTTTTGTCTCCTTCTAGTGCCCAAGACGCAACCTTTTGACAAGGAGGATAATTAGATGAGATGATAAAGCTTTCCTTGAATTGCAACAAGGCAGAGCTCTCGTCATCATGGCACAGGGGTTTCATAAAAGGAGGAGAATGAGTGAGTATAAGATGCAAGAGCGAGAGCAAGAAAAGCAAGTGTATGAAGAAAAACACATAAATAGATGAAGCCATAATGTTCTTCTGAATTTTGCTTAGATGGGAGTGAATCTGAAGCTTATTATATATAGGATCTGGCTTTAATACTGTTATTTTTTTTTTTTTTGAAGTGAACTTTAATACTGTTATTGAAATAACAGCATGTATGCTGTTATAAATTGAATGGTCAAGATTTGTCATAATAAATAATAGAAGTAATCGAATGGTTTAGATTTATCATAATAAATATCAATAAATAAATAAAGTAATGGATGAGAGAGAAATTGATATTTATTATGACATATCTGAACCCTTCAATTATTTTAACTAAATCCTCACCATTCAATTTATTAATAGCATACATGCTGTTATTTCAATAACAACATTGAAGCTAGATCCTTATATATATAGACTCGATGCACCAAAAATCAATGCACATGCTTGACTTCACGCACCCAAAAGCTTACAAACACACCGCAAAGTCTCACTTGAAGTCAAGTCCTTTACGTGTGTCAAGGGATCTTAGATCACAATAAAGTATAAGCAGTCTCATTATATAAGATGTTGTTATCGTTTCTCCTCACCGTCCAATAGTTTGAGATTTGTTATGCATGGTGATCAGAAATACGGAACCTCCAATCCTAATAAACCACCGAAGGGATCAAATTAGATAAGTTTTGAATGATGTGATTTTTAAAATTATCATTAAACTTATAATTAAATTATAATTTGTTACACATGATCAAATCATAATTTGTTTCACACTCGAATACAACTCGTTCTCGTTGAAGCCAGGCTGTCACTCTCTCCCCCCTTTGCAATATGATCCTTAATTACTGGTCCCGTGACGATTTCTTTTCATTTAACTTTTGTTAGCTATTTTGGGCTATTTAAGATTATGTACATGTGCATATATATAATTGTCTTTGTTTCTTCTTTCTAAGTCTTCTCATAGTATAATACACGGATTGAATGACTCCTATGCACGTAGAAGAACTTGTCCGTTTAGTCAAATACAGTTTATACATTTCAAGTTTTGAACCATCTAAAACTTTTTTTTTTCTTTTTTTCGGCACAGTCAATACTATTTAGGCTAGCATATATATTACTTAGATTGTTCTTGGATTACTTTTGTTCTGTATGTAACATATGTGCATGTTCATCCTTGTCATGATTATAATTTGTAGTAGTGTTAAACCCGATTGGGTTAGAACTAATCCCAAACATTCTATAGAAAAACCAAAAACAGAGAACAGAGAAGAGAGAACAGGGGAGAAGAGGAAAAAAAGAAAAAGAACATTGGTGATCCCTTCTTAATGTCATGCAGATGGAGGAACAAGGAGAAGCTCCAGTTATCAGCTTGATTGTCTTTGACCATGGTTGTTAACTTGTTAGGCTTAGGTTGCCGTTAGAATTCACGAATATGTAATAAGCTAGCTACTTACCATTACCAAATAGAAGAAAATGTAATAGCACATGTTTGATTCATATATTTAGGGCTGCTCAAACAAAGAACCGCTTATAACCACTAACCATTAACAGTTATTAAAAACCACTAACTACCTAGGATGGTTGTGGTTAGCGGTTTTAGGGATAGGATAAGGTGGTTATAACTTTCATTTATATATTATATAAATATATATTAAGTATTTTATATTAATAAAATATATACTAATTTTTTCATTTGTATTTGGATTAGTGGATTTGGGCTATTTATGATTATGTATATGAAATATATAATGTGGTATATGATGTTTTGGGCTAAGCCTTATTCAAAGTTTTTTTTTTTTTTTTTTTGGGGGGGAGCATTTTGGCCTTAAACCCTTAAAATAAGCCCCAAAAATAGGCTATTAAAGGCCCAAAACACTTAAAAATATTCAAAAGCTTATATAAAAAAACGGTTATAAAACCGCCGGTTATAAAATAACCGCCAACCGCCTTGCGGTTATTAAAAATCGATAATCACCTAAGGCGGTAGCAGTTGTGGTTATAGCCAATAACTAACTGCCTGTTATAACCGTTTGAGCACCCCTACTTATATTTGTCCATGTGCTTCAGCTATCTTACTCTGTAGATGTGGCATATGTTTTGATTTCTTAATTAGTTGCGTTTGGCATTGTGATCTCATAAACCTAAATCAAATCGTAGAACATAGATTATTTGGCATTGTGTTTTTATTTTATCAACAAGAAAATTTAAAATTAGCAGTTGCTAATAGAAGTTTCCAGATGCTAGAGTTAGAATATACGACTATTTTCCTATAGGATTTATTCATAATTTCTTATTTAATTTTCAATGTAACCAAATTTTTAGAAATTTAATATATTTACATAGATAGAGCAAGATAACGATTGTCATTCTTTTCCCAAGTCTTCTCTCCGTAAATTTCACGGATTAAATGGCTCCAATCGATGCCTTCATCGTTTGTTGCGGTAAAAATTGACTGAACGAAATTTTGATTTGAAGACGGAAAGACTTGTTTGTTTGCATATATTTCGACTGAGAAGACTTGTTTGTTTGCTCTGATGAATGAGGACGAACGCATTTTTCTTGCTTCTTTTTAGGGTTCCAAATTCTAATTAGAGGAAGCAAGTCAAGAAATAAGAATGGGGCACCACTATATCTCTTTACAGGACATGTCAAAAAAAAGAAAAGGTCTCTCAACTGGACACGTCCACTACATCACATGCACATTTGTATCAATCACAGCCGTGAGCATTACGGATTGAAATTCCCTCATATTTTAAAGTCTGAGTCATCCATTTCATCTAATGATTTAAATTAATGTAGAAATTTGTATATTACCGAGGTAATTAATTTTAGTTGTAATTATGTAAAATTCACTCATCTCGGTAACACAAACTTCTGCATTTGTTTAAACTGTTAGATGAAATGAATGGTACAAATTTTAAAATATGAGGGATCCAAATCCAAGCATTACTGTACGTTGCAATTAATGTTTTTCAACCTCCACCGAAAAACATGTACTACGCGAGCCTAGTGATCTGGAAAATCTCCAATTTGCATAGAATTGAAGCACATTATTTGCATGGGAATGAGATCCCCTCCAATTACTCAAAATTGGAGATTTTCATGTTACAAAATTGTGACCATTCATTTTAAATCTAATAGGGTCTACAAAATCATTTAAACCTCAGTAAAACAAAAGCCACTTTAAAATCAAAATTTAATGCCTTGTTTATAGAAAAGCAGCTGACATTTATAGACCATTAGATTTAAAATGAAGGGCCACGATTTCATAACATGAGATTCTCAAATTTTGAGTAATTAGAGGAGATCTCAATCCGTTTGTATGAATATCCTGCATGTTGACAACAATAAAAAGACACCTTATATATAGTCTTGTGCACTTAATATGAAAGCCCGGCAGTGATCCAGACGTCTAAGCCCCGAAGACCCAAGTCAAGTCGTTTGCGTGACTTAAGCATTCTTTTTGCAGTTATTGTAGCAGGTTTCCAACTAATTTCCTTTAACCACAACTTTCAAAGAAGAATATACTCAAGAGCGAAAACAGGGTACAGGTTGCATTTAACCAGCTTAACAATAAGTATAGAAATAGAATAAAGAAGATCAAGAAAATATATTTAGATGGTATAGAAAAAAAGAAGAAATGATCAGATTTATAGTGCATTTTAAAAGTTATTACTTAAAATAGAAAAAAGTAGCTTTTGATTAATTATTTTAGATTGAAATGTACATAAGCCATTGTGGATGATGCAACAATTCATATGGCATTTACTATATCAACAACTAAATTATTAAATTCTTTGGTCAAATTTGTTGTTTGAAAAATGTGTGAGGTACTACCACGTGAACTACATTAAAAAAATTGTTTCTTTAAAAATTCGCATAATAAAAGTCATAATACTTTTAACAATACTCTTATTTTTTAATAATTGTGTGCCCTTGTTGAGCTGCGTGACATTTTTGTGAACTATCGCATGAGTTTGTAGTGAGTTATAGTTAAAAAAGCGTTTCCTTTTTTTTTTTATTTTTTTCTTCCGCCTCTTTCTTTTCAATCTATTAATTAGAATGAGTACTGAACATCAATGGCAATGGCAGAGAGTTCGTTTGAGGTGGTACCTGAATATATGATTATATTAAAAATGGTTAGTTAGATATATTCCTTTTGCAGCTAGCATCAACCAAACTTAACACAGTTTAGCCTTCTTTTCCTCGTTATTTATTTATTTATTTCTTTTTTGTTAAGTATTGCAGTTGATAACTTTTAAAAATTTGACAAAAGAAGTATGTGTTCTCACAAGTTCAAGTAATCGAAAATTATCATACAGAATCGTAGAAGTAATGCAATAATGAACAAAGGGAAAAACACATTACACACATGGAAATAAGATTAAAAGTAGAAAACACGTACAGGTATAATAATACATGAATTGCTTTGGAAAGGTATCTTGCCCAAACTATTTTATTTTATTTATGCGTCTCCTTTCGCTCAGTGGCCTTATTCGTAAGGTCTTCATTAAACAATCATGTTTCCTTCCAATCACAATCTGCCCAGTTATTACTCCAACAGCAAATCCAAATCCATATCCAATCACAACTATTTTCCAACCAAACTCAAATGGTGATACAAAGTCTTGACTTTTTTTAAAGATTGAAGGTTGAGAAGACAACCCATTAGAATTCCTGCATTTTCTTGTCAATGGTCTCCCATTCAATCTTGGATTCCCTTCAAATGAATTGTTCTCGAATGTATCAAATTGTTTCCCTTTTGGTATAGGTCCCATGAGATTATTATAAGAAACATTGAAGAATTCAAAGAAAGTAAGTTGTGTTGTTTCCCTTTTGGTATAGGTCCCATGATATTATTATAAGAAACATTAAAGAATTCAAAGAAAGTAAGTTGTGTTAGTTGCTGTGGAATCTCTCCTAACAATTTGTTTTGAGAAAGGTCAAATACCTCCAACATAGTAAGGTTTCTTAAATGCAATGGGATGCAGCTAGTGAGATTGTTACAAGAAAGATTGAGCAACATAGCTCCCTTTAAATTTCCAATAGATTTTGGAATCTCTCCGACAAATTTGTTGCTTGAGCAATCAATGGCTGTGAATAATTCTTAGACCTTTTCGTAGAGCATATTCTTGGCTTTGTTTGTCATCATCATAGAGTAAGTATAAATCGAAGGCAATTCGAAATCAAATGAACGACCTTTTAGTTCGAAGACTTGAATATATTTAATTTGATGTGCATTCTCAGATTTTTTTGCCTACCAATTTTCAAAAAGTCTCGATGGCAGCTCTCCAATAAAACCATTGTAGGAGATATCAAGGATTCGCATGTTGGGGAACTTGAAATTAGTTTGAGGTATCCCCATTGGACTGTTGAATTTATTTGATCGTCACTTGAGGACCTCTAAATTTGGAAGATGTTCCAACCAAAATGGAAATCTACCAATGAATTGGTTATCACTAAGATCAAGGACCTGTAGGATCGTACACTTGGCGAGCGATCTCGATAGATGCCCTTGGAATTTGTTTTGACTTAAATTTATTATCCTCAATTGGCCTCCTTTTATCCAACTCTTTGGAATGATTCCTTGAAACTTGTTCACTCCCAGATCAAGTACTGATAGGGAAGCACCAACGTTGTCCAAGCATCGAGGAAGTGAACCAGTTAAGTAATTATTAGCCAAATCAATTATCATAAGAGAACTCATATTACAAAAAAATTATGGTATATTTCCGGTCAATAAGTTGTTAGAAATATACAAAAGCAAAGTGGAGACTGGTGGAATAGGAAGTGATCCTTGGAGCAAATTGGAACTGAGACGAAGAACTTGTAGAGAAATCCATGGAAGAAAAATTGGATGTTGACCAAAGCTGGTGAGCAAGTTGTTGGAAAGATAAAGAAATTGTAGACTTGTGTTCCACATCCATTCTGGGACTTGGCCATGAATCTTGTTGTTGGACAAGGTTAAATACTCCAATTGATGTTGGTTTCTCAAGAAATTCGGAAACTCCAAGTTGCACGACGAAGAAAATCCTAAACCTTCAAACCTTTGAAGAGTTGCATTGGCGCTGGTTTCTTTAGTAAATAGTAAGCAATGACATAATTAATTGAATATCAGAAATAAGCAATGTAGTTAAATATTTGAGCTTCACCAATTCATCAAACTCAACAATGCCATTAGGGTAGTTCTCAGAAAGATCAAGAAATTCAAGATTTTTAAGGTTGACGAGTGACGACTGAGTTTGAAATTTGACCATTAAGCTTGCTGGCTGAACGATCCAAGACACTTAATTGTGTGAGGTTGATAGGCCCAAAAGTACCTGGACCAGTTAACCGATTGTTGCTCAGATAAAGGAAGCTCAGTTTTGGCAAGCTTACAAGCCCAAAAGGGATTGGACATGTCAATTGATTGTGTGAAATGTCAACTAAAGAGAGTTGAACGAGGTTTTCAAGTGAAGGTGGGATGTTACCCACGAAATAGTTATTTGAAAGGTCAAGATGAGTGAGTTTAGTGAGATTAGATGAGTGAGTTTAGTGAGATTACCAATTGAAGGTGAAATGCTACCCACGAAAAAAATTATTTGAAAGGTCAAGATGAGTGAGTTTAGTTAGGCTACCAAGTGAAGGTGAAACGTTACCCGCGAAAGCATTATTTGAAAGGAAAAGAAAAGTGAGTTTAGTGAGATTACCAAGTGAAGACAGGACGTTACCCAACGACTTCCATTTCTACCTTTTTGGTGTGAAGTGCTCGTAAAATTTGGTTAACCATTTATTCTCCACTAAAATCCATGGACTATGCATCATTCAATTGCACACCCAATTGATTATAGGCAATCAAATTGACGTGGGAAACTTTACTAATTGCTCTCAAACTTTGTAATATCACCACCAAATTATATATATTATAGAACAAACATATACATATATAAAAGATCCCTCCAAAGAATTAATTATTTACCTACAACATCTTAATGCCACACTAAACCAAAATACAACAAATTAATAATGAAAAGGGAAGGAACACATTACACCGAAAAAAAAAAAAAAAAAAAAAACAGATTGAAAGGAGAAAGCACAAGTATAATAATACATGCTAGTACAAAATATTTGTCAACAGAGACGAATTAGGTTTTCTCTTAGGTTTTTTTCTCTAGGTCTTTTGCTTTAGCAGCCCCTTCTAGATCGCTGTTGGGAGGAGGAATGGCCGTCGCCATCCCTCCTCCCACGTCCTTTAACACCGGGTTCTAGTTATTTACTTGATGCCCTAGTCTGGTGCCCTTCCCTTTCCTTTTTTTTCCTCCTCCTTGTATGGCGGTCTTTTCCATTTGTTTTGGGGCTTTTTGTGCCCTATTTGGATCTTCGGCTTTGGCGTTTCGACCCTCCGCTTTGAGCAAGTCTTCTCTGGCGCCCCCTGCGTCATTCTCTCATCGCCACCTTCCTCGTGGTGTTCCAGCTAGATCGCTGAGCCTTCTCCGGTTGATCATTACTGCTTTTTATTTTATGTTTTATTTGGTTTCCCTATATTTTGTTTCCTTTGTTTATTTTTGTTTCTTTGGGTTTCCTTGTATTTGCTTTAGTATTTCCTGTATTGCTTTTTTTTTCTGTTTGTTTTGTGTGTTTTGTTATTTTTACAATTCTACCGATCTTCTTTGCGTCTGTTTTGCGTACTCCATCCCTTTCTTTGGGCCTTTTCTCGCCTCCACCGCGTCGAGCTTCTAACGCCCTTGATTGTCTAGGTCTACTTGCACATGATCGGTTTTATTTCCTGTATTTTTATTGTTTTGCTTGTAATAAGTCTTGTCTCGATCACTGCTTTGGGGTGTGATGCTTGGTCGAGATCTTTGGGTTGTGGATGTGAGCGTTATCAGGCTTTCGGGTCGAGGAGGACAAGTGTTGGCACAGGGTTCCTCCTCGGTGTCAAGAAATAAGTGTTGGCACAGGGTTCTCAACCCTCGGTGTCAAGGAATAAGTGTTGGCACTGAGGTTCTCACCCTCGGTGTCAAGGAATAATTGCTACCTATGCATTAGTTGATTACATGCAGTACAGATTTGTATTTCATTTGTTAATTAGTCATAGGTTAGCGGAATATGGTTTGAGAGTCTGGATTATGTCGTCTTGTATGGCGTTGGTATCTTTGTAGTTTACCTATGGATACTTGGGGCTTGCCTGTATTGTAAGAGCTTTGCTCTTGATCTTTAATGAATGAGACTATATTGATTTTCAAAAAAAAAAAAAAAAATAATAATACATGCATTTCTTTGGAAGGTATATCTTGTCCAAACAAGTTTATTTAATTTTTCGTGTCTTCTCTCACTCAAACAACCTTATTATGAAGGTCATCATTAATCATTCATCGTTTTCGTGATGATTTTATTAATTGAATGGTAATTTGAAGAAGATGTGAATTTTTTCCATTTTAAAATTTATCCATCTTTTTCCTATTAAAGTTATAATAAAGTTAGTCCTCAAAATCAAGATAAATTTTTTTTTTCTCAAACAGATGCAAAATTATAGAAAAACTATTTAACGTGCCTTTACAAAATGTATGTAAAATTTATTTATTAGTATCAACATGAAAGACACTTTTTTTTTTTTTTTTGACATATTCACAAATGGAGAAAATAAAGAAAATTTAATTAATAAGGCGTTTCTTAAGTTGATTGAGTTAACCATTAAATACAAAAGACATTATGAATAATATATATTTGGTTCCTACGCTTGCTTGAATTGTATTTTAACGTCATTAGAAATATTAAACTGCCAAGTATGAAGAACTTTGTGTTCTCAACAAGTTCAAGTAATCGAAAATTATCAAATGGAATCATGGGATAAGTAATGCACTCTACTACAACAACAAAAATTATAAAAATATATATAAAAGATCCCACCAAAGCATTTTACATACAACATATTAATGCCACACTATTCGAAAATACACACCAAAACAATAATGAAAAAGGGAAGGAACGCATTACACACAAAAATAAGATTTAAAGTAGAAACACACAGGTATAATAAATGCATACATGGCTTTGAGAGGGTATCTTGTCCAAACTATTTTATTTAATTTCTGCGTCTCCTCCACCCGGTGGCCTTATTCTTAAGGTCTTCATTAACCAATCATGTTTCCTTGCAATCACAATTCGCCCAATGATTACTCCAACAACAAATCCAAATCCATATCCAATTGCAACTATTTTCCAACCAAATTCAAATGGTGATTTAGAGTCTTGACTTTCTTGAGAGATTGAAGGTTGAGAAGGCATTCTCACATTTCCTTGTCAATGGTCTTCCACACAATCTTAGATTCCCCTCAAATGAACTTGTTTCAAATGTATCAAATTGGTTCCCTTGTGGTATAGGTCCTGTGAGATTATTATGAGAAACATTAAAGAATCCCTAAGAAAGTAAGTTGTGTTAGCTCGGAATCTCCCCGACAACTTGTTATGAGAAAGGTCTAATGCTTCCAAGCTCTAAGGTTTCCTAAAGATGGATGGGATGTGACCGGTGAGAATATTGTTGGAAAGATTGAGCAAATGACCCCTCAAATTTTCAATGGAATTTGAATTTCTCAGAAAATCTATTGCTTGACATATCAACAGCTATGAATGATTCTAGGACCTTCTCATAAAACAGATTCGTGCCTTTGTTTGTCATTGTCATGGAGTAATCATAACCATAACTCATCTGGTATGAAGACCAAACGATTTGAAGAAAATGTAAAAGTTGAGTACACATGAATATAGGTCAAAATGATCTGCAGTTTCAGATTTTCTAACCTTCAAATTGCCAAAAGTTCTAATGGTAGCTTTCCAACAAAGCTGTTATAGGAGAGGTCAATGATTTGCAAGTTTGGGAACATATATTCACTCTTAGAAGTCTTTATTGGGCCTTGAATTTGTTTGACCGCAAAATGAGAACTTCTAGATTTGGAAGATTTTCCAACCAAGAGGGAAATGCTATCATTGAATTGGTTATTACTGAGATCTAGGACCTTCAACATCGTACACAATTGACCAATGACTTGGACAATGTCCTTGAAATTTGTTCTGATTGAAATTATTATCTTCAATTGGCTTCCTTTACCCAAGACTGTGGAATGCTTCCTTGAAATTTGTTCTTCGCAGATCAAGTATTGATAGAGAAGCACCAAAGTTGTCAAGCATTGAGGAAGTGAACCAGTTGTTACTAGCCAAATCAAGGACTTGAAGAGAACTCAGATTGCAAAACAATGTTGGAACATTTCCAGACAATGAGTTATTTGAAACATAATATTGCAAAGTGGAGGCTGTGGAATGGGAAGCAATCCTTGGAGCAAATTAGACCTGAGGTCTAAAATGGCCAAACGAGTCCACGGGAGAAGAATTGGATGTTGATGCAAAGCCCGTGAGAAGTTGTTAGAAAGGCAAATAAGTTCTAGACTTGCTTTGCCTATGTTTAACATCCATTCTGGTACTTGGCCACGCAAGTTGTTCTCGGACAACTCTAAATACTCTTAACTCATCTTGGTTTCTTAGGAAATCTGGAAACTTGCTTAAATTGCACGAAGACAACCACAAACTTTGAAACTTGGAAAAGTAGCATTGGCATTGGGCTCTTTGAAGAGTAATGAAAATTGATTATAAGATAGATATAACATAGTCAAATGTTTGAGCTTAACAAACTCGTCAAAATCCACAGTCCCATTGAAGTAGTTCAAACTAAGATCAAGATATTGAAGATTCGTGAGGTTAAAGATTGAGTTTGGGATAGGTCCTGTCAATTGATTTCGGCAAAGGCCTAGATAAGAGAGTCGGTTGAGGTTTCCAAATGAAGATGGGACCCCACCATTGAAACTGTTATTTGAAAGACTAAGATCAATGACATTTGTGAGATTACCAAGTGAAGATGGAATGGACCCTGTGAAGTTGCAACTAGAGACATCCAATGAATTCAAGTAGCTAAGGTTACCAATGGTATACGACCTTGAAGCTTGTTGCCCCCAAGACTCAAGGCACTTAACCCTGTGAGGTTCAAAATCTCGACAGGTATTTCACCAGTAAAATAATTTGATTCTAGAGAAAGCTCTTTCAATTGCACCAGGTTTACAAGGTGAAAAAGAATTGGACCTGCCAATTGATTATAGGCAAGGTCTAGAAGAGAGAGTTGGTTGAGGTTTCCAATTGAAGATGGGAACTCACCTTTGAAAGTGTTATTTGAAAGCCTGAGAGCAATGAGATTTGTGCACTGCTCCATGTAAATTATGGTAAATATCCAATGAGACCTTCATTGTAACCCACATCAAGAACCCGTAGATTTGGGAGCTTAAAGATTCCTACTGGAAATTCTCCATGCAATCCACAGTCACCTTTGAAAGTGTTATTTGAAAGCATAAGAGCAATGAGATTTGTGAGATTATCAAGTGAAGATGGAATTAACCCTGAGAAGTTGCAACCAGAAACATCGAATGCATTCAAGTAGCTTAGGTTACCAATTGAAGGGGGTAGCTCACCAGAGAAACCCATGGCTGTAAGCATCAATAACTCAAGTGGACTGCTCCATGTAAAGTCTGGTAAATAACCAACGAGACCTTCATTGTAACCCACATCAAGAACCCGTCGTTTTGGTAGCTTAAGATTAATACTGGAAATTCCCCATGCAATTCACAGTCTTTAAGATGGAGGGATGTTAAAGGAGAAAAATTTGCCAAGATAGTAGGTATCGCAGAGAAAATGCTCACCCCATCCAAACCAAGCTTTTGAAGGTGGGTTAAATTGCCAATTAGACTTGGTAGGTCGGGCTTTCTGAGTTCCAAAAGGTATTTTCCAGAATACAAATCATAGTTGTAACACAGATGAAGGGATGTCAAATGAGACAAGTGTGAAATTTCAGATGGAATTTGACCAGAAAACATTGATGCAATGAGATTGAGATAGGTTAGTTTTGAGAGATGGCGTACCTGGGGTGGGATAGGAGAGAAGTTAAAGTGATTGTTGGCAAGGTTAAGCCTTTTGAGGTGAACAGGACGAAAAAGGCTACTGCTGGAGTTAATAGAACCATATAGACAGCTGCTACTGAGGTCGAGGCCAATTACATGACCTGTGTCCTCATCGTACTCCACTCCATCCCATGAGCAGCAATCACTTTTGTCTCCTTCTAGTGCCCAAGACGCAACCTTTTGACAAGTCAAAGGATAATAAGGAGAAGCAGACTTGTCTATGACAAAGCCTTCCTTAAATTGCAACAAGGCAGAGCTCTCATCATCATGGCACAGGGGTTTCATAAAAGGAGGAGAATGAGTGAGTATAAGATGCAAAAGCGAGAGCAAGAAAAGCAAGCGTATGAAGAAAAACATATAAATAGATGAAGCCATAAGCTTCTTCTGAATTTTGCTTAGATGGGAGTGAATCTGAAGCTTATTATATGTATAGACTCCATGCACCGAAAATCTACTCCAGTAGTTTTTGTCACTGCACGCACCCAAAAGCTTACAAACGCACCGCAAAGTCTCACTTGAAGTCAAGTCCTTTACGTGTGTTCAAGGGATATTAGATCACAATAAAGTATAAGCAATCTCATTATATAAAATGCTGTTAACGTTTCTCCTCACCGTCCGATAGTTTGACATCTGTTACTCATGATGATCAGAAATATGGTGTTTCCTATCCTAATAAACCGCAGGAGGGATCAAATCAGATAAGTTAAAAGTTCTTATGATTCTTTTGTGTCTTTTTAAAAAATGATATAATTTTTAAAATTCCCATTAAACTTATTACTAAACACTATTAAATTTGATCAAATCATAAGCTCCCTTTTTAATATGATTCCTAATTACCGGTCCGTGAAGATTAATTTAACCTCCTTAATTAAAAATTTTAAAGGAGCAAACCTTGTCAGATATTGAGTCGTAAATCATCGGTGGTCAGACAAAAGATATGTAACTATAATTGTCTTTGTTTCTTTTCCGAGTCTTCTCATAGTATACTACACGCAATGATAGTGCCAGAAATTATTATGGGAAGTGGTCAAGAGTCAACAAAATTTGTTGTTGTTAGAAATTGAAGGGGGCAATCCTTCCTCCCTCTGTCCCTGACTACACGGATTAAATGACTCCTATGCATGTAGAATAACTTGTCGATCCATTTAGTCAAACACAGTTTGTACATTTCAAACATCTCAAACATTTTTCTTCTTCTTGTTTTTTTTCCCGGCACAGTCAGTACTATTTAGACTAGCAAATATATTACTATTATAATCGCGCACAATAATGATGAACAATATATAGAATCTAAAAGAGAGAGATCAAGAGAAAGAGACACACAGATTTAACGTAATTCGACAATTTACCTACATCCACAGAAAGACGACTATTATTCAAATGATCATCAGGTTTACATCAATGAGATATATATATATATATATATATATAGGGAAACACAAAAAAAACCCTAAACCCTGGGGTGTACGGATTCCATATGGAATTGCCCAAAATGCCCCTGCACTTCTTTGTATCAGATCAGGGTGTAGCCCCACACCCCCACAATCTAATCGTCCCCCCTACAAACTTAAATATGCCTATAGGCCAATAAACTCCCGCTCCGTGAACATCGCTATCGCGACATTCACTACGCTCTCGTCTACTTGGCCCTTCCACTGGTATTAATATAAGCCACTAACTCCAACAATTACTTAAATTGTTCTTGGATTACTTATGTTCTATATGTAACATATGTGTATGTTCATCCTTATCATGTCCTAACTATGAACTAATATATAATTTTTTTGAGGACATTCTCTTATTTTAGAGATTATAATTTGTTGTAGTTTTAAACCCGATTGATTAGAACTAATCCCAAACATTTTATAGAAAACCAAAACACAGAACAGAGAAGAGAGAAACAGGGAGAGGAGGAAAAAGAAAGAGAACGTTGGTGATCCCTTCTTAATGTCATGCAGATGGAAGAACACGGAGAAGCTCCAGTTACCAGCTTGATTGTCTTTGACCATTGTTGTTAACTTGTTAGGCTTAGGTTATCATTAGAATTCACGAATATGTAATAATAAGCTAGCTACTTACTAAAGAGAAGAAAATGTAATAGCGTATGGTTGATTCTTATATTTTAACATGTGCTTCAGCAATTTAACTCTTAGATGTGGCAGATGTTTTGATTTCTTAATTAGGTGTGTTTGATATTATAATTTTATAAATAAAAAGTGTGATTTTAAACCAAATCGTAGAACGTCGATTGTTTGGCATTGCATTTTTATTTTATCGACAAGAAATTTTAGGATTAACAGTTGCTGATAAAATTTTCCAGATGAGTGATATTACAAACTTTTTAGACTTGGATGCATTAAATTGAGAAAAGTAATTATAAATGAAATAAAAAATCAGAGAATAAGTAAAATTTTCTCAAAAATTTAATTTTTACCGATTAACATATCCACTGCAATTAGGATAGACAATTGAGACAAAGCTCATGTATCCGAACCGGTCCTAAATTGATCAAATAGCAGCAATTGGACAAACCACGAAATGAATAAAGATGGGATTGCAGCCAATGTCAATCATTTTACGCGTCTCATCTCATCAAAACAAGTAATGATATTTCTCCAATCGGCGTTAGTAAACAGTACACTCACTCCCCAATTGGAGCAAATATTCATTTATAAGGGGCATAAAAATTTGATAATAAAAAATAAAATTGAATACAAAATACAACTAACGGAAGAATAAAATAATTCAACAAAATTTTCAATTATGTTATAAAACATATAAATATAACCTATAATTTGTTTTGTCATGATTAGAACTACTTCAATTGATCTTTAATCTTTTTGGATTAGAAAGACAAAAACAAAATATGGCTTAAAAAGTTAGAAACAACATCATGAAAAAAATTAATTTACATGAACAATTTAAATTTAGATCTAAAAAATTATATACCTTGTTGAAGTTGAAAATTGGAAAGTGAAAAAAACAAAACACAAAGTTGCCAAGTGATAAGTCCTCATGAGTCAAGATTCCAAAAGAAAATGCAGGAGATTGGAATCCTCAAGAAGACAAGAACTAGAAGAAAATAAAAAAGATTAAGGAGAAACTGTAGTAGGGCAAACGGTAGCAAAAGAAACAAAACAAAACATCTTTTTTTTTTAGGTTAAAAATGTATCACACTAGGCCCACTTTTTTTTTTTATTCTTTTCTTTTTTGGCCCATGGGACGTTTATCACTCTTCTTAAGTGATACACGTGTATCACTGTACAGCCTTGCTGCACGTGTACCTTTTTTATTTTTTTATTTTGGTTCATTTTGGCATGCTTTAGAGCCTATACTGCTGTACACATGTATGTACTTTTTTTTTCTTTAATGAAACGGTGTGCATTAGTAACTCAACTGTTCATCTTCCTCCTTCCATGAAACTGTTTCCAGCGTCAACCATGGCTCATAAAAAAAAAAAAACTTCTATAAAAAAAACTGTCAAATTCATGGCTGAGGGTCAAGGACTCAGGGTCTAGGGGGCTAAAAGGGGTATAATTTTTTTTACAAAGGCAATAATAAAATTCTTAAGAGTTGAAGGGGGTATATGCCTTTCAACCCCCCTTCCATCCGCCACTGCTCACTCCAGTAAAAAAATTACTGTTAATTTAATATTATAATAATATTTAATATTTTTTTAAATTTGCATAAATGTACTATTTACTCACGCCGGTTAGAGGAATATCATTTCTCCATCAAAAGATGTCTAAAAATATTATAAATTGATCAATTAGCAAAATTATGTGGGGGTAACACCGAAAGTAGCTTTAATTAACTTTTGACTAGTGTTGACCTTAAGTCAACTTTTATAGTACCTTGATGTGATGACCGTTGATTTTCAGATGGATGGATGACTAAGTCATCGGACAGCAGGCAGGGTTCTGTACGCAAGAAAATTCGAAAAAATAGACTACATACCGTAAACCTTACGATGTGAAGGCTGTTGAGCATAATCAGTATAAAGAATAAATAAATAAAGGAGAAATTACCTTTTATCCTCGTAAACTATAATGTCCAGACACTTTTTTTTTATGAACTATTAACTATATTATTTTGCTTCCATTAACTACCATTTTGTGCCCAATACCCCTTCCGTCAGTCAAAACCGTTAATTCAAACGATTAAAGTGACAATGCGTTGTAGTTCATGAAGGCAAAATGACAATGTGTTGTAATTTATAGGAGTAAAGTGATGCAAAGTGAAGGGTTAACTGTTTGAGTTAACGGCTTTAACTAACGGAATGAGTGTTTGGCACAAAATAATAGTTTATTTGAGCAAAATAGCATAGTTGATAGTTCATAGAAGAAAGTATCAATGCGTTTTAGTTCATAAGGGCTAAAGATATATAGTTTTCCCATAAATAAATAAAAAAAATTAAAAGCAAAAAAGTTTCTGCTTTTTTGCTTTTCCCCTTTCAATCACATGTGAACACATAATTAGCATTTCACAAATTTAGCAAATAGACTAGCTAACACGCTCCATAATCATCTTAAGATAATTAAATCTAAAAAAAAAAAATCTCACCACCCCTCTACCCTAACAGAGACATGCATGAGCCATCTCAAGTAAGTAGCGGGGGAAGTCACGTGAGCCATTCTCTCATTAAGGATAAAAAGGCGGATAGTTATTAATCGTTTATTAACCACACTAACTGCTAACTGTTTTTAAAAGCGTTTAGAAAAAATGTTAACCGTATATATATACATGAAAATACATTGTTTTTATGTTTAAATATATAGGAAAAATGATATTTTACCCTTTGAAAGTTTGGGGTGATTTTTAATTCAATTTTCAATATTTCAATTTTTGTAATGCACCCTTTCAAACTTTTAATTTTTTGTAATTAAACCATTACATCAATCAAAGCCATTTTAACTGACGGAATAGTGATCCATCACATGCGACACACATTGGCCTTTTTGTGACGTTGGGGTGGAGTCGAGTATATATATTAATAGGACTCCTCTTAACAATTACATGCAATGAATACAATAAACAATGAAGCTTTATGAGGCATTTAAATTATTGGGCAACACTATTATGATTTGACGTCAAATGCTCTACTATATATGCCAAAATCATAATTATAGGCAATTTTTAGAGTAATTATATAAATCACTTTTGTATCTCTCTTCTGTCACTGTATAAATAAGATGATTTTTAAAATTAGAAAAAAAAAAAAAAAAAAAGAGAGTAAATTTTGTTTTTTGATTTTTTTGATTTTTTTTTTTTTTTAAAAAAAAAAGGTCATTGTGTGACATGTAGATTCATACATTGTTAAGTAAATGAAGAACTTGTATAGCGTGGCTACCATGGAAAATGTGAAGAATCTACGGCATATGCATATATAATATTTATACAGACTGGCACCATGGCCCGGCCACCTTAATTTTTAAAGTTCTTCACCTTGGATCCATATGTTAGTGTGACTGGCATAGCCATCCACGGATGGTGATTAAAGCAGACCTCTCTACAAACTTGAAGAACCGATCGAGCAAGTTAAGTCCTGGTGACCCACAAAGAGATTAGCCACCTCTTCACAAACCTCGTTCATGTCCGTACGCCCCTTACGATGGATCTGCATAATAGCTATGAACCGCTTGACAACATTCTCCTCACGCTTGAAACGGACTATTACCATGTTCATCAAATCCACGGCTTTCCTTAATCCTCTGCCTGCATCTCGATCCATGGGTGTGTCTATCAACAACAACAACGCTGATCGATGATTTCTCTTCTTTTCTACTCTTTAAGGTATAAGGTTGATTTTGGATATATATATATTCAGCTCATGCAACTTAGCACACACACACATGATGCATGAGCCATAAAGTTATGGCCGTTAGGTAGAAATATCCTGCAGATGATTCAATACCGTTAGGCGTTAGGTAGAAATATACTAAATTTGTGAGTTCTATCCATTCATCTCGTCCTTTGAGTCAACACTTGCTCTGTAACACGTTGAACAATGAAATCGCACAAGTAAAATAAAAAAAAAAACAAAAAAAAACACTCATTTAGGCCTAAATAGCATTTGTCTTTATATTAATATTCATTTACGCCTATCAATTTCTCCTCCACTCTCCTTTCTATTTTCAGGAAAAAGAAAAGGAGTAATGAGTCTTCACACGATCATTTAATTTTCGCGGATGCTCGGCGTATTTTAAGTGACTTCTCATATCATATACTTTAAAAAAACAAATGTGTTAACTACTTAAAACACATTAGATTCCTTCTTATATCATATAAAATGAATATGATAAATAAATGTAAATAGCCGCATTATTAAAAGATTTACCGGTTAGCATATTTAGTATTTACCTGTTAGCCTTAGCAGCAGACTCATCGCAGACTTCTCTACGAATCTTATTAGGAATCGATCGAGAGCCAAAGAGATTGGCCACCTCTGCACCAATATTATCCCCCACGCACACATGATGCATGAGCCATGAAATCACGAGAATCGGCAAAGGAAAGGAATGGAAAAGAAATAAAAAGTCAGAGTAAAAAAAATATATTATTATTACCATTATTATTATCTTTTTTGTTTTCAATGAAATGAAGCAAGGTAAGGGAGTTTTTCAGTTGCACTCCATTATTAATTTCCTTTTTTATTAGGGCACGTTTTGGATTACATGCTAGGGTGCTTATTTTAAAAAAACGTGAATTTAAATTTAAATTATAATTTTGCATAACAAATATGTTAGGAATAATTTTGTACCGCAAGCCTATTAGATTTTGGGCCTTAGGGCAAATGACAGGCCCATAGATCTCAAATCAACTAAATAAGATATCCAATCTAACTTTCAGGTTCTATCAACCCAAATAAGAATAAATCTCAATTTTGCATATTGAGCAGATTAAATTATTGTACATTGAAGCATAATCTTTCTCACCATAAACTAACTTAGGTATCGAAGTTTCCCAGCATAAACACCGGCAAATCTTTTGATTCTCTTACGATGTATTGCATATCTAGAATGTTCACACCATACCAAAAACTATTAGACAAAAAATTGTTCTAATAAAATATTTGAAAAAAAAAAAAGAAGTAACGATTTTAAAAATACAATTTTAAAATCGCATTTATTGAAACAGTAATCCCGAATGAACCCTTAATCAACAGAAATATGTAATGAAAAGAAAATGTAGATGTTTGATTTGGGATCAAGCTTTGTACATTAAATTGGGTATTAATATTCACGTACAGCTCACCAAAATCATTTACCTAAAATCAATATTCATTAAAAATAGTTGTTGAATTGAATTAATTGAGAATGGTTGTTGAAGGAAAAAGAGGTTGACCACTCTTTGATTTCCTCTAGCTTTTGCCGAAGGCGTGGTACAATTACAGGCAAGGCACCTCTTGGATTCTCCTTTAGGATCTCAACAAGGTTAATCCCTTCCTCGCCATATAGTTTCTGAATGAATCTCAAATTCATTGCACTCAAATGCTCTTCAATCCGGATTGGATTCTCCGAATTATAACCTCCATTAATCTCATTCATCAGCTTCTCCGCAGCCTCTGTTACTGAGGTCACCCACGCCAAAAGCATATCCATTTCAAATCTAGAGTCTTCATAATCATCTCGAACCCTTTCCTCTTCACTTTTTATCCTCCCTCTCAAGGAACAAATCCCTTTCAAATTCTTACACATCTTCAAAGTGTCGTTCAACACGTCTTCTTGATTTGGTGTCGTCAGCAGGCTATAATTAGTATAACTGGGAGTAACCCTTTTCACCGCGAAGAAGAAGAACTCATCAAGCAAATCCGGATGCTTCTCAAAAACAGCGGCACCCTGAGCACGAGCGCCCTCTATGTCCAGAATCCCCAGTTGACACGAATTCAAGACATCCAAGAAGCACTTGTAAACACCCTCTTGTGCCTCTTCATGGCGGAAGCACTGGCGCACTTTGTTGACAAAGTCGATGGCTTTCAACAACCCTCTTAGTTCCATGGCATGCAGGAGAGGCGTAGCGTTGGGTGGTTGATCCGTTGACATCGATAGATGAGTTTGGTTGTGTGATTTGATGAACACACGAACAAGATGAACATGTGATTGAAAAATTCAACTTAAAATAACAAAAGAATCTGAAGGTTCTATTTATACACTTGATCATAAGCTTAACAAGCTTCTAACAACTAACTTACTGTGACTAACAGCAACTATATTATCAAACTTACAAAACTGATCATTACAATGTACATATGCATATACGGATAACTCTCAAGAGTTATCTAAATACAATTATTAATTAATGGACTCCTCATCTTCACCGACACCAAATCTTGGGATATATGCTTATAGATTTGAATTCTAATCAGACTCTTCTACTTGGTTTAAGAACATATTTGGATTGCGTTTGTGAAATAAAGATTTTAAGTGAAAAAGAGTTTTTGGGCGAAAGCTTCATTTTTAAGTTTTTGCTAAAAATGCGTTTTTACTATTTTTATGCTCTTTTTACCCTTAAAAGTGGTTTTAATTTTTTTTACTAAACAAGTACCTTTTTTTTTTAAACGGACTTTTTGAATATTAAAAATACTTTTAGGCCTCTCAAACGCAGTTCCAAACATGACCTAAGTAGTTAGCCACACGTTAAGCTTCCGAGTCAAGGAAAAATATATAGGTGATTTTTATTTTATTTTTAATTTTCTATTCTATATATTTTTCTTTTAATTGGGAGAGTATAAATTTATGTTTACAGAAGAGTGCCTTAATATATAGTCTATAGACCAATCTTATATGAAAAATGAGTAAATGTTGAAGTCCGAATCGAACCACATTATATAACCTTAAAAGCGTCTAAGATGTACTTTAGTAAAATTCTATAATTCTCAACTGTTATAGAATGCAAAATAAGTAAGCTTTATAATAGAGTAATGTAAATTACTATACAACTTAATTATATATAATTTTATGATGCTATGTAAAATTCAACCATTGGATCGCATTTGAAAAAAAAAAAAATTGATTTTATCTCTATCAATGTCATTCCAACTTGTATGGTAGTCATATAAATATAATAGCCAAGAACCGCTTGTAAACACTCTCCTCATGCTTGAAACGTACGGACTCTTACCATGTTCAACAAGTCAATAGCTTCACTCGATCCCTTATCAACATCCATGGGTGTGTTTATCAACAACGCTGATGATTTCTCTCTTCTTTTCTACTCTTTCAAGTAAAATTTATTGTGTTTATTTTTTTTTCTATTTGTTTTGTCTTTAATTTCTTTCCGCATTATCTTTTCTTTGGTGGTATCGGATATATATATAGGCTAACAAAAGTTTTTGATCGTGTGAATTTCAGTTTTGTTTTCTTTCTTTTATTCTCTATGGTTCTGTCTCCCAGTGTGTGTGTATTTTTTTAAAAAAAATTAAATAAGAGAAAGCTAGTTACAGGACTACTCGACAACAAAAGGGGTGGACACCTCAACAACAAAATCCAAATGATAAATGCAGTACAAAAAACAGTAACAGATTATGGATCAAGTCCAAAAGGACCCAATAGCAAGCAATGGTGTTGCCGATGATCCCAAAAGAACTATAAACATGTCGGGATTTTTCTAGGACCGCACAAGCGCGATGACAAATTACAAAGAAACTCTGTAAAGAGTCCATTACGGTAAAAGCAACACCCACTGTAAAATAGTTGTTGAAGGGCGTGCACCGCAGAAAACCAAATAGAATCCATAGAAAGACATCCACCAGCATCAAAAATCTCCCCCACAAGATCAAACCCCTTCCGGCATAGGGAGAATATAACCCACAGAAAATACTAAAAACAGCAAAGGCCAAAAGAAAAAACGGAAATACAACAAACAATATCCAACAGAAATACAACCCAAAACTGCTGCACCGGTAGAGGAGAGATCGATGGAGGAGATCGGAGAGCGCTATGAAGGCTGAGCGAGGTTCATATCTGCGTTAATTTGCCCCTTTTAGATTTGCCAACCGCTGCCACGATTTTCTCTCCCTCCTTAAGACATGCACCCAATTCAAACCAGCTCTTGCAAATATATGTTGGTACGTACATATATACTACATAATATAGTGCGGAGTTGATCTGACCTTTTTCGGTGTAGAATGGTTACGAGCTTTCTCGGTGTAGAATTCTGAATGGGTACTTGTTCGATCTCTTCTGTTGTGGCTGTTTTTTTTTATTAAAAAAAAAAAAATTCCGTTAAAAAACAGAGAGAGGGTAAGTTGCCCATACTATTATGGGCATTTGTTGGCCCATTATTTTGGTCATTGTTGGTCCAATTATTGATCCAGACTTATCTTTTAGTCTTTTGTGGCCCATTATTTTGGTCATTGTTGGTCAATTATTGATCCAGGCTTTGCGATATTATTTAATGACTTAGGTTGACCTTTATAGGATAATTGGCATATATATATATTATATATATATATATATATATATATATATATATTTTTTTCCCATATATTTATATACCAATGATTTAACTTATCATGTAAAATATTATGTCCCTTAATCTTTACAAATTTGAAAAAAAAAAAAAAAAAGAAGTTTAAAAAACCAAAGGAAAATGATGAACAGTATTTTATCTCTAAACTTTCAATTTTGTCAAATGAACCTCTCCTATTAAAAATTGACAATATCCTCCGATGAAAAAAAATCCTTAATAAAATAAGTGCAATTCCACCATTGAAATTTTAATTGCCATCGGGAGGAAGATGCAGCACAGGTGGTCCAAGCAATGAATTCAAAGCCTCCAAACTTAAGTCGTTTTGGTAATGTGCTGGATGACACGCGGCAGATCTTATTATCCTTGACCAGTTGGAAATGTTGCCATGTAGGGGGTAGAACCGGTAATAATGCAGCTCATCTTTTAGCAAAGATGGCTGTACATCATGTTTGATGTTATTCTAAATGACATGCTCTTTCTATTTGATTTTTTGAAATAAGAATACTACGATTTTCTTTAAGTAAAAGAAAAATGTATATAAGTTGTAATTAAATTTTTTAGATTAAATTTTAATTATTACGTAGTCTGAAGTCTATTCAAATATGTTGAAACACGTAGGTAGTTTGTTATTAAAATTAAAAGCATTTATATTAGCTTGTCAATTATTGCGGCGAATAATAACCAAACCTCATACTTGATACGTGTAAAATGCACCAACTCAACGTGTTATTTCCTTCTTTTTTCCATATTGCTTTTTGTATTCTAATCGTTTGGTTTTTAATTATTTATGAATTTATTAGCTATTGTTTCATATTTTAATTGTTATATATAATTTGTTGTTTGGTTATGAAGAAAAATTATCTAATCCATTCTTTAGCTATAATCAAAATATCTTATTTCCTAAAATACCCTTATAATATGAATACAATTTATATTATTAAGGACCTTTTTCTTCAAAACATAAACAATTATATTATATATATATTTTTAATTATGTCATGTACATTGGATTTTTTTTTTTGCAATTATGCTAGAAAATTAAAATTATTTATATAAAAAAACATAATCACCATATTTCATATTTTATATGGTGATTTCCATCTGAATGAGGAAAAAAAAGAAGAAAAAATAAAACTGTGTGTGATTTGAAAAAAAAAAAAAAAAAAAAAAAAAAAGAGAATGAAAAAAAAGATTGAGAAAGAATAAAGAAAAATTTGAGAAAGAATGAAGAAATCGAGAGAGAACGAAGAAGGAAAAAAAAACTAAGAAAAGAAAAAAAAATCAAGAAACACAATGAGAATGAAATAATCAAGAAAATAGAGATCGAAAATAAGAGAGGAGAGAGAGATATCTTGCTTTGAGAGATGAAGATCATTGCTTTGAGAGATGAAGCGTTGCTTTGAGAGATAATATTTGAGAGGTGAATAGGGTTTTTTGGGTAATTTTACACAATATTTTAATCAGAAAGGATTAGCTAAGCCACTCATTTTTGAGTTACCAAACAAAGTAGCTATACATTGCGGCTGTATCGTTAAAAACCACTCAACAATATGATTACATGCTTTTTTTCCATAATTATTTGATAATTATACAAAAAATAATCAGTAGAATTGGAAAATAAAATAGCAGTAAAAGATATTAAAATTAAAAAATTACTTTACCCCCTAAAATTTGAGGTATTTTTTAATTTGAACTCCAATATTTAAAAATTTATAATGTACCCTCTTAATATTTCAAAAATTTACAATTAATACCCTTCGTTGCAAAGTACACTAAAATTGAAGGCATAGAAGCAGATGAGAGGCATCTGCTCTTTTTCTTTTTCACTCTAACACTCACATGACACCCAAAAGGCGTTCAAATAGGATTGAATAGGCGTTGAGTTTTAATGAGGGGCAATTACGTCATTTCACAAGCTAGGTTGGGTGCAAAATTAGAAGACACGGCATAAAAATTCCACGTGAGACCCATGTGATGTTATTTCCATTTAATTAGATGACAATTGGTAACAAATTATGTTAATTGCAAATTTTTTAAACATTAGGGGAATATATTACAAATTTTTTAATATTGAGGTTCAAATTAAAAACACATCAATCTTAGGAGGTAAAGTAAATTTTTTCCCTAAAAAAGTTTATTATTTATATTTTTGTTCCTATTTTATCCTAATAAAGCTAGTATTTTTTCACAATTGTCGTTCTCCTGAGTCCTGATTTGCACTTGACGATTGGTTTAATTTGGAAGGCTTGTCATCATTAAAAATAATAATAATCATTCAAATTGAGATTATATATCTATAAATAAAAGTTACCGTCATTAAAGGCGCTAGTTTATTCAATTCTCATATCTTATTAATGCTAAAAAAAAAAAAAAAAAAAAAAATGTTACCATTTATCCCCACCATCGACATGAAAATTTAGAGATTCTATACAAAGCATGTCTTGACTATTCACGAACACAACAAAAGCCAAGGAATAGCAGTTCGGGCAGCGTGAAAGGAAGGCTACCTCAGCAAGTCCGAAGTCGTCCCCGCAAATCAGGGATCGAACTCCTTTTTCCACATCTTCAACTCAACATCACCTTGATTAAGAGGGTTTTTTTTATAAATATTTTGTAAGTTTAGCATTTTTTAATAAAATAACCATTTGAACTAACTTTGGGTTTGAATCGTAAAGTTGCAACTACGACCACGCTTCCAAGCCATGGTAGTTAATTTTGTGTGCTAGAGAGGGGACTCATTCAGCTATCCACACACCAAAGCTTGCGCCTGATTAATTTGGCAACACTCTCCTATTATTGCAAAATTGCATTATATATATATATATATAAAGGATATGAATAGCTTTGTTTTCTCACAAGTTCAACTAATAAAAATGATCATACTGAATAATAGGATAAGTAATGAACTCTAGTACAAAAAAAAATACAAAAAATACAAAAACAAAATATATATATATAGAAAGAACATATATATTAAAGATCCCACCAAAGCATTTTACATACAACATTTTAATGTCATACTAAACCAAAATACAATCCCTATACTGACGACCCTTTCTCTGTTTTGTAGGAGACGATTGTCGACCCAGTTCGTAGGCGTGACGAATTAATGATCTAACAAACATAAAAAGTCCTCTCAAGCCGAAATCATTAAGATCGAGATATCCCATCATCTAGTTGTCTTAAACTTTATACCACCTAATTATGTAGGTAGAGAGGCCGGCCTGTACATATTCAGGCAAATTGTGGAGTGGAAGATTGCGTTCTTGGATGGGTTCACCATGAGGGGCCAACTCAATGATTTTCAGGTTTCACCTGACCTACTCCTTTGTATTTCTCACTTGTCCATGTATCATGTAGAATCCAAATTCAACTATAGGGGCCCTGTGGCCTATATACGGTCGAGCCCAAGAAGAAGGCCTGGCAGAGCATTCATCATTCGGTCCGTCCGAATGTCATTCTCGATTAACAGATGCTTGGATTCCCGAATGTTAGTCTTCCATCCATGAGTGGACACGATCCTCGAATCTGCCGAGGATCTCTTCCGCCGATCATGATGACGTCACCAAGTCCCTATAAAAGGAGAGCTCCACCCGCAGTGCAAAGGTATCCTATATTCTCTCAACTCATTTACTTTCTCCAGAACTGTTTAATTATTTTCATAGTTACATACTGACTTAGGCATCGGAGCTCCCATCGCGGGGACACCCTCGGCCGCTCTTATTCTATTGTGTCTCTCTTGCAGATAAAACCAATCCATACACCAAGATCTTTATCAACAATTCATCATCCACAAATACCAGAAACATCATCAACCAAAATCAACGAATAGGAGCTCGCCATGTCATCCTCAGAAAACTGTGTTCTAACAGTTTGGCGCCGTCTGTGGAGACGATTGTTTGAATCTGTTCTTACTCCTAAAATCAAAATTCCGAAGGATAGATGTCCAATAGCGACAAGTTCCATGCTCAGGGATTCCAGCAACATCCAACATCCCTATAACTCAGCTGACCCCTTTAGAAGAAGTCATCAATCGTGTCAACAGCGCCATGGAAATTACGACTAGAGAATTCGAGTATCTCACCTCTTGGCTCCTTCATCGGGGGGAGTGCAGGCCAAGAGAAAGGCAGGGGTTTTCCTGAATAAGAAGTGGAGATAGTCATCAGAATTTCGCCACTGAAGGCCATCGAACATTGCCCAGAGGCAAATGGGAAGCTTGCTCTCGGAATCCAAATTGGGAAAAAGTCTAGAGGCAACAACCTAATAGGGAGCGAGGTTACACGCGTTACTATCCGACCAACCGTCCTAACTCATCTTCTCTTAGCTCGTCATGTTGTAGCTGGTCAACCCACTTGGAGAGTCACGAAGCGGAATGTTGCATGCAAGATCAAAAGGGGAAAAGAAAAGACATGACCCCTCCGAGTACCAAAAGAAAAATAACCCTGCTTCGTGCTAATCAGGTAACAACCCCACGCTTTTTTAACAATTTCGAATGCCCCCCGATCAAAAGCTATAACGGAAGAGAAGATCCCGCAAACCATCTAGAAAATTTCCAGACTCACACCTCTTCCTATAACCTCCCTGATGAGGTTGCTTGCCAAGTTTTTCCTTTAACTCTGAAAGGAGAGGCCAGGGAGTGGTTTGATGGTTTGAACCCTTTCACCAGTTTTAAAGCCATCAAGCACCAGTTCTTAGATCAATTTTCCACCATCCCCAAGAAGAAACAACATCCGACTTCGCTGTTCACTATTAAACAAGGCCGAGCTGAATCCCTAACAAATTTTGTCAGAAGATTCAATTTAGAGCTACAGCTAGTCGATAATCCAAGTGATCAGATCATACTTTCCGCAATGATCAACGGGATGAAGCCTAGGGAACCACTTTTAGCTGAGCTTGCTCGCCAATCGACCACTTGTACCTTACAGCAATTCACTGATAGAGTCGAGGCATATCTATGAAAAGAAGAAGCTATCAAGAAAATAGGAGAAGTAGCAAGCCCGTTGTGTCCACCAGACAAAAATTGGCCAGAAGAAGAATCTTCCTTGAGGAAGAGAAAGGAAACCATTCGAGACCAATTTCCAAACCAGAAGTGGACGCTATTGAATGCAAGTTTGTCTACCGTCCTCAGAGAGGCTAAGAAGGACCCTGACTTCAAACCACCGCCAAAAATGAGGACTCCACCGACGAAGCGTACTAACCAAAAATACTATGAGTACCATCGTGATCATGGTCATTGGACCGAGGAGTGTCTCTCATTGAAGAAGGAAATAGAAACGTTCATTCAACGAGGAAAGCTGAAGGAATTCGTGGCCCGGAACAAGGATGTCGGGATTTATTCATGGGAAAAAGGAAAAGAAAAACCGCGGACCACTGATGCTTTCATCGGGAGAACTGTTGAAGTCCTCAAAGGATTCCATGTTGACAAAAAAGCTCCCAACTAGGAAAGTATTGTCGGGTACTGATAATCGGACGCTTCAGAGTTTTAGACTCCAGTAGAAAGAAGGAAGAAAAGTTTACTAACCCAATTATCCTCTTTCCTTGTATTCCCTTGTATCCAAAGAACTTGCTATAAAAAATATTATGAAGTGATATTTCACTAGAAATTACTGAGAGTAGTTATTTACCAGTTCCGAGCATGAAGCAACAGGGTATTAAGAGAATATATAAATGCACCGATATGAATAAAAAAAGGGTGATTCTATTAGAACTTTCTACAAAGTGCCGATTGATGTGGTAAATTTGTGACCAAATTTATCAATAATAAAAATAAACCACTCGCAATAGAACGAATCCTGTAGGATAGGGCTATATTGAGGGTGTCGAACCTCAAGGATGTAGGGGTTTTGTTACTAAATTTAAAGACTAAATTTAACCTAATTAATTAAAAGAGAATTGTTTTGATTTTATTTTCTAAAACTAAATGCATAAAATAAAAGATAATTAAAATAAAAGGAGTGTAGGGTATTGACTTCACCTCTATCCGCACAACAATGGTCAATCGATTTAATTCCGAAATTCATTCTATGCATATTATAATTAAACAAGAAACTACTTGATTAAAGAGTAAGGATAATCTATCTTCGTTGGCACGGATCGTCCACCTAACCACTAAGATGCGGCACCCGTCTTTCCTAGGCATAAACTATAAAACCCTTTAATAAGTTTCATACAATTAATGGAATAGCATAACCCATCTTCGTTCGGATCGCTACCTAAATTACACTAAACTAGGGTGTAGTACGACCCGTCTTCCTAGGCATGGCCTATCTTAATCCTATTAATCATATGCCTATTAAACCCATTATATAACCATCATCCCCATAATCACAGAAAATAGGAATGATTTGAGTTCAATAAAAGTAAAATACTTTCTAAGACAAGATAAGAATTTCACAAATATTGATTTTGGAATTTAAGAACAATTGCATTTAATAATTAAGAACATAATTCAATTGTAGCAATTCTCACAGTTATATAATCAACATACATAAATTGAAAGTCTGGAAATTAAATACAATCAAACCATTGTGCTTGGATAGGGTTACATCAACACCCCACAAAGGGGTTAGCCGCTCATGACTCCGCTAAGCCTCCAAGAATTATTTTCTGTCTAAAACTAAATCTAAAACTGAGTATAAAACTAAGTATCTTCTCTTGAAGCATAGAGGCTTATTTATAGGGAGTAACAAGTCCTAGAAGCCCTAGTAAACCTAGAAAATTCGGAATTCATTCTCCTAGTTGAATTAGGAGTCAATCCATGTACAAGTGGAAAAGGATTCGTCCAGATTTGCCTCCTTCACTTGGGCGATTTTGGCATAGCGGAGTCCGATTTAGGAAAATCCTATTTTCAGCATGATTTGTAGAAAATTGAATTATCTTTCCAATGCCGCTGGAATCACCTCAATCCGATATTTGAGCTGAAAGTTATGGCCAAAATACTGAGACGTGTTCAAAATCTGAAATTCTATCCGATCCGATTTTGACTCAAAGTGGAGAAATTCCGATTTTATCCTTTTCTTGTTATGATTAAACTTAACCACATCATATCTATCCTCTATTGTGATTGATTAAGCTTAATCATATCTTCTAGGTCCACTCAAATTGTGCTTTAAACCCAAATTTAATGGTTTTTTCTTGCATCTTTATTAAATACCTGAAAACACAAAAACAACACAAAATCAAACAAATAACAATGCTAAGGAATTAACAAATGTGAGTTAAGGGGCTTGAATGTGCAACATTCGGCGCTTATCACCGATTACAAGGAAAAGCCTACTACCTAGTGCCGATTACAAGGAAAAGTCTACTGCCTAGTGCCGATTACAAAGAAAAGCCGACCATAAGTGGCCGATTACAAAAATCAAGTACAAGGCTTCAATAACCATTGTTTTTGTGAAAGAAATACTTGCAACTGGTGGCAGTATACATGACCAATGGAATATGATCAACAAGAGATACTACTATCAATACCACCAAGAACAGGCATTCCACCGGACCAACATAAGTTGATCTTCGCCGAAAAGCAGTCCCAGAATGAGGATGGTATCCCACCAAACCAGCAACAGCGTACCCCAACCATAAAAACAGTTATTGAAGCTATACAACAAGGGGCAATTAGGTTCAGCTCGAACACTCGTCGCGGGAGGCACTGCTCGACGTATGAGGTTTAGCCAAGGCCCGAGACCGCTAGAATCGACACCTCTTACGAAGTTGCCGATACTCTCTTTCCGTATCCACCAAAAGATGAACCCTAGCATGTTCACCGTGAGCCTCCTATGCCCGACCTTTGTAAGTGTTAGCCAACTTCACTTCAAGCTCGACAATTCGACGATCTCGAAGATGTATCTGTCGGTTTTCCAGAGCCAATTGATGGTCCTTGGAGTCAAGCTCGCCCATCAACCTAGCCAGTTGGTTTGAACGCTCCACGAGTGTATGCTCGTGGGACGCCAAAATCAGCTTTAACTTTGAGAGCTCGGCTCGGATGTCTTTGCAAAAGAGAAGTCACCTCACCAAAGGATTCACTATTAGTGGGCCCTGAAAAAGGTGCAATAGAGCCGGCAGACGATGAAGAATCCCCGAAGTTATCAGAAGAACGATTGATTCGGGAGTTTAGGTCCATACGAGCAAGAAGAAAAAGGCAAGTCAAGAAGATTGGAGATGGATATGACCCGAAAGGCATGATATTTATAAAAGGAAAATATGGAAATCCAACATCGAATAAATGTGATACGACAAAACGGTAAGCTCGAAGCGTTCAACGGACATCGTATCACAAAGATACACGTAGGTTCTCGAGTGAAACAATTTGGCATAATGATGAAAATGGAGATACGATATGATGGGAATGAAAATGATGAATGGTCAAAGATCTTGAGCATGTGCGGCAAAAAATTGAAAAGCTAGCAAGAACTGCTCAAGCCTTGAAAAGGCACATCTTCCGACATTAATGACGCGGTGTAAGGACCCCAACCAATGAGTTTATTAGGCCAAAAGACCTTTAGCCTTTAGACTCCCAATTTAAAGGCCACAATAAGGCAACATTGGTATATCATCGGCAAGGACTCTTCGACCATGGGGGTATATACGTAAATAAGCCAAGAGTTTAAATTTAAATATACAGAATATCTCACGGCCAATTCACTCCATTTAAATTTAATATTTTATTTGTTGGTCTCACCTATTAAAATGAGTTTAAGCCTACACGTGAGGGTGAATATTAAAGTATTGATTAAATTTACATCTTCCTATCATCTTAAATTTTTCAAACAAGTGATGATTTAACATGATATCAGGCCAAAAGTTCTGAATTCAACATTGACTACTTCATTCATACTCTATTTCAATTAAATATTTCACGTATTAAATCATACTTGTAAAAATAGAGTTTGATCTCACACGTGAAAAGAAATATTAAGTATTGATTGAATAGATATATATTCATAATGTGTTACTACATTTTTCTTTGTTCAAAAAGAAAGAAAGAAAAATCAATGCATGAAAAACTATAAACAATTTGGTATTACATGACCAACAAAAGTCTGAATATTGAGTTAGTCCTAAGGGCTAGCTCAATCACCGTGAACCATGTCTCATAAACTGAAAGTTACTAGTTTGAATTTCTCATCCCCTTCCCTTATGTGAACATGTCAAAAAAAAAAAACTTGGTTATGGAGACTTATAGACCAAGAGTGTAACGTGCATCACGAAGCCCTTAGCATAGAGTTTCGTTGTTCAAATAAAGTTTAACGTGCATTCCCCACCAATTAATTTATTTAAAGAGTGATTATTATTATTAGTCTTTAAAATGGTAATCATCATGAGAGAAGTGGAAATGACTTTTTACGGAAGAAGTCCTCCACTATATATGAAAAGGTGATTATTTACTGAGAATAATACATTTTACCCATAGAAGTTGCACCGCTTTTATTTTTATTTTTAAAATTTTTAGGAGATGAAATGTACATCCAAAATTTCTCAATTTTTCCTAAAAAAAATCAAAACATAACAAGAAACAAATAATAATAATGGGAGGGTGGCCAAAAGTCCCGAAACCACAAAGTCCTCCACTATGAAATAATGAAGTCCTCCACTAGGCCTAAGTAAGAAATTAAAAAAGAAGTCGTCCACTCGCTACAAAAGGAAAAAGGAAAAAGAAAAGGAAAAGAGAAAAAAAAACCCTCATTAGCGACCAAACAAATAGTGACGACCCAAAAGTGGCTGCTAATAAGAGGTCACTAGCAACGACTTTTGAAAGTGGCCACTAATGACCCCATATTAGCGGCCACTATAAGGTCATCAAGTTATTAGTGGCCACTAATAATGAGCAAATAACGGCCACTTTCAAAAGTTGCCACTAATAACTCATTATTAGTGGCCACTTTCAAAAGTCGCCACTAATAACATGATATATATTTTTTAATATTAAAAAACAATTAGCGTGACTAATGTGACCGCGGCAACACTAAAAGTGGCCGCTAATTAGGGTCAATAGCGGCCACTTTTTGTCCGCTATTTAGAAGAGAAAATAAAAATAAAAATTCAAATAGTCATTATTGGTCCAAAGCCGGGCAACACTAAAAGTGGCCACTAATTAGGGGTCAATAAAGGCCACGTTGGTGTCGCCGCTATTGAGAAGAGAAAAATAAAAATAAAAATTCAAAGAGTCATTAGCACCACAAAATGTGGCCACTATTTGTCCAAATAGCAGCAACACTAAAAGTAGCCGCTAATTAGGGGTCAATAGCAACCACTTTTGTGTTGCCACCATTGAGAAGAGAAAATCAAAAAATAAAAATAAATTTTGGGGCGATACTATTGACTCCTTACATATGTAATAGAAAAAGTTATTTCTCAAAAATTCAACTATGATAATATGTCATAATTTATTATATATTAATTATTATTGAAATTTTTATTTTTTTTTCTATTCTTATTTTATATAGAAAATAAATATTTACTTATTTATTTTAAATAATAGTGCATTGGTTCCTATTAAAACAAATTTTCCTATTAAATTAAAACACTTAGAAAAAATTAATTTTTTATTGTATTATTAAAGTTTTATATTTCTTATTCTTATTTAAATGTTTGATCAATCATGATAAGAAAATGTGATCAATCCTTGTGCTTTAGCCGATTAATCATGATAAGAACATCATATGAACTTAGTACAATAGTATGATTGATCTTGATAGGATTGTAGGATTGATCCTAGTGCATTAGTATGATTGATTGTAATATAATTAGTTCGATCAATAATAATAAAACATATGATTGATTATAGTGCATTAATTTGGTTGATTTTGATAGGATCATTTGATCGATTGAATATCTAGTCAATCGTCGATCGATTCTAATGAATTGGATCAATTGATTGTGATATCAGATATGATCAAATGATCAATCAAACATCAAATTGAATATCCGATGGATTATAATAAATTAGTTCAATTGATTGTGATAAGGTCAAATGTTCCATCGAACATTCAATTGTTTAGTTAATTAGTTTGTTTGATTGTGATACAATCAAATATTGTTCGATAGAATACCCAACACCGATCAATCATAGTGAATTAGTTTGATTGATCGTGATAGGATCAAATGATCGATTAAACATCCAATTGAACATCCGATTGATCTTAATGAGTTAATTCGATCGATCAAATGATCCTATCAAAATCAAATGATTGATCAATTTGACACAATTGAATGTTTAATTGAATATTCGATTACTCTTAGTGCATTATCCCGATCGATCATGATAAGATCAATTGATCCTAGTACATTAATATGATTGATCATGATAGGATCATTTAATCGATTGAACATCCAATCGATTGTCCAAACAATCTTAGTGCATTAGTATGATTAAGCTTCATATGATCATTCAACCATTTGATTGAAGATTCAATTGAATATCCGATCAATCTTAGTGAATTAGTTAGATTGATGTAATATGATAAAATGATTAAAACAATTGAAATTGAATGTTTGATTAGACATCCGATTGGTCCTAGTGCATTCTTTCGATCGATCGTGATAGGATCAAATGATCGATTATACTTTAAACAAATTATTGATTGATTGAACTTTTGATCGATCCTAGTGAATTCGATTCGATTGATCGCGATATGATCAAATGATCAATCAAACATTCGATTGATCATAATGAATTAGTTCGATTGATCGTGATAGGATCAATCAAACTAATTCACTATGAATTACAATTTAAGCTAGTAATTAATTATAGGAAAAATTATAGTATACCTCTTAAAGTTGGCGGTGTTTTCAATTCACTAAAATTTTAATTTTTGCATTTCATTCCCCCAAAGTTTTAAATTTTTGCAATTTAACTAATTGTATCCCCAACTTCCTATATTGCCAATAATTTTTAATTTTTGTTTTATAAAAATTTAAAAATATCACCATTTTACCCCCCAAAAAATCATTTTTTTAATAAAAATAAAAATTATGGACAATATGAGAATTTTGGGATAATATTAATTAAGGTAATATTGAACATTCTAAATTTACCATTGATTTTAATTAACATTATTTAAAAAATTAAAATAACTTTTGTAATTTATTTTATTTTATTTTTATAAATTTCATGACCACATGGGTCACAAGGTGATCCAATGAGTCATAGGATGACCCAAAGTTTGGGTCACCCAAAACTAGTTGGGCACGGGTTGGTTGGCGTGTTTTGTCGACCACCGACTGTGTCCTCGGGTTTGGGATTTTCCAACCCGTGAGTAGGGAAAATGTGAAAACCGGCGTATTGGTGGCTCGGATCGGGTTTTTTTTTGGTCGGGTTGGTCGGGCGGATCGGGCATTTTTAAGGTGATTTTCAAAGAGAGAAAGAGAGAAATTTGAAGACATGCATCCAGATTCCAGAAAGAGGGGAAAAGGGCAAAAATACTATGCATTTGAATTCAAGAATACCAAAATAAGAATACCAACAATAACTAAAAACCCTATCTCAGCTTTACCCAAGTTCGATCTCTTCCATGGCCGCCTCTAAAACTTTCTCCATGAAACTACTCTTCTCAGTACTATTGATTTCTTCATTTGCTATCATGATCCGCATGGCAACAGCCGGAGATCCGGACATTCTCTCTGGAAATTTCTTCACATTCTTCGGCATCGTTCTCTCTTTGGAGCAGCCCTCCCACATCTTTTAAGGCTTCAAAAGCAAGCATGGCTCTCAACGGGTAGTATCTCTATGGACGTCCTTCAATTCCCAGCTGGCTCCATTAGTCCACCCCACACCCGTGTTCGCGCTCGGTGTGGTAAAAGTCTTTACTGCTAATGCACGTGTCTCGGGTAGTAAAAAGTCTTTACACTTTTCCATTCTTTTATTTTTATCTGAAAAAAATTAAACAAAACCCAAAAAGGCGTCGAATATTTTGAAAGACTTGAAGTGATAACACAAGCAAAGGCAGAGTCCTAATTTCAAATCTCACATACTTTTACGTAATCGCAAAGCTTGAAGTGAAAACACATGCATTACAAAGCTCCAAGTTTGCGTTCACGGTTTTTCATCGAGTATTATGGGCATCCTTTAGAGCATCCTGCAGGCTCTTCAAACACATTTTTTTGTTAGTTTGAAGAGCTCATTTAACAAAAAGAGCTAAAAACACCACTTTTCAACCTCTTCATTTTAACAAAAAACTTAATAATAAGAATAGTATTCTTTCATACTTAACAATTACTATTCCCTCTCTACTCTTTAAACAATTATATTTTATTACTCCTCCTTTTTCCTTTTCAACTTCTCTCTCCTCTTTAATGAAAAATAAAGTAGAGAAGGAAAGTGAAAAATAATATTTTAATAAACTAGTGATAGAAAATTGTTAAAGTAGAAAGGCTAAAAAGTGTGCTATAAAAAGGTGGGCTTAAAATAACCAAAAGTATACTTTTGGATATTTTGAAGAAAAAATTGAAGAAATTTTGCTGTGGATGCTCTTATCCTATGGACAAACCCAGCAGCTTTATGGGCACCAAAATAATCTGCCCTAAGCGCTCAACCGACTATTGATCTTCATCTCCAAGACTTGCAGTTCATCTTGTTGATCTGCGAGAGTTCAATTTGAAAGGCGATGGATTCAAGAGTGAGGCTAGAGACTGTGCTCTGTGGGAGGTAGGTGAGGTCTGGGCTCAAAATAAGGAGGTAAGTTAGGTTAAGTGGTAAGAAGCGGGTAGATACGGGTGGGTTCGGGTATCCACACATTTTTTTAGTAAACTTAGAGACCCGACCAGCAGGTTTTGTGATTTTAAACCCGAACCCGTGAAAAATGCATAAAATCCGCTTGAATCGGCTTGGCGGGAAGTTGATGGTTTTGGATCGGTGGGTTCGCCCACCCCTTAAAACATTTGTTTTGGTGCTGAAACCAAAATTTTGGCGTTGGGCCTGAAATTTTTTGGCCATAAAATTTTATTTTCCCTTTATCGATCCCTAATTTTCTCAAGTTTGTTATTATCTTCTTCTTCATCTCTCAATCAAGTTCTCTCTCTCTCTCTCATGGAATCCTGGCCGCAGGACGCTCTCTAGTCTCTATTGTCGTAGATCATATATTTCTCTACATTAAAGATCTTGGGTTGTCCTCTCTCTCTCTTTTAAAGGTTTTTCCATACGTATAGTGGAATGCTTATTACCTTTTTTTTTTTTAGCGAAGGAACTTTTCTTTTCCTGTTCTTGTACTTGCAAATTCGGCTTGAATTAATTAATTGTTAGCAAAGATAAATTGGTTGCTCCAATGCGGAAGAGGAAAGATGTCGGGCGGACCTACGTTCATCAGTGGGGGGACGAATGTCCCCCCAAAGTTTTCAAAACTTTTGCTACAGTAGGTATATTTTATATATCTATCCTTAATTTGTCCCTCCAAATTAATGGAAGTTGTCCCCTCAAATATATATTTTTTCTTCCTTTTATCCAGCGGGACGTCTGGAATTTTTTCCGCCATTGTTATAAGCGGGACGGATCCAGAAAGTTTGATTGGAGGGGACCGAGGTGGAAGCTACGAAGATAGTTTTGTTTTCTAGATTTCGGGTAGTTTGAGAGTGGAGGTCGGTATGAACCAGCTTTAATGTAAGCTTTTCGAATCTCATCTCGGTGATTAACATCATATTCCTATATTTGACGCATAATCCATGATTATACTCCAATGAGCTAATATTAAATTTATTGCCATCAACTCTCCGAAGTCTTTTAGAAAAAATTTTAGAAATTGGGATATCAGAAATTGGCGATAATGTATCACCAACATTGACATTTGAAGTTTGGGCATTTGAATTTTGTGCATTTGAACTTTGTGCATTTTTTTGTTTGAAAAAATCAAATATTGTATTTGACTTTTCCATCATCTACAAACAAAATTAGGAGAAAACATAAAATTTAAAAAACAATTTCCACAAAAATGTTTTGAAAAAAAAAAACCCCATCAAACATGTCCACCAAAATATGAAACATACTAATTCTCAAAAACAAAAGCTTAATATATACATATGCTATTATTTTAATAATGATATGCATATATATATATATATGTATGTATATCCATTCGTACACCAAGCAGACACAATAAACAGGCATTTATGTATCAATATATATTTATTGTGCTTTGTGCATAAGAAAACTCACAAATTTATCCTGCAAATACTTGGAAACTCTTATAGCAAAAAACTTCACCTAAAAAGATCATGTTCAATGTTCATCAAAGTAAATAAACGTGTTAGTTATAACCACTTGAATAAACAAACAGGAAGTTTGAAGTATTTTCATGTGCAAAAAAAAAAAATAGAGTTCACAAATCCAAGGGTTTTTTTTTTCCCAATGTAATTCTTAATCAATTATAAGCCACAATTGACTTTCAAAATTTAATTATCAATCTCCAAAGTGCCACTAACATTGTTTCCAGAAATTTCAAGAACTACCAGATTCATGAGGTTAAAGATTATTGGAGAAATTGAGGAGCAGGAGAGAGAGAGAGCGTAGGATTTTTGGTAAGGAATGATTGATCAAAGTTAAGAAGAAATTATTTGAGGAGAGTTTTAAATTTTGCTAAAATCTTCATATCTTTTTTAATAAAAATGACATTTTAGCTTCACTTCTCCACATAGTTTCATAATATATCTCCATGTAAAGAATAAGAAAGTTGATGAAGCAAAAATAAAATTAATTAATCAATTAATTAATTAAAAGACCTGTTCTGTCTTGCGCCTAATTGCATCATGTGCTCGTCATTGTTCTTAAAATTATCACATGCTTTGAAACTTTCAAGCCTTCATTATTGCGCTAAATTTTTAGGTATTGAGTCCTAAATTATTGGTGGTCGGACAAAAGACATGTATGTAGAATTATAAAATACTTGTTATGTGGTTATCTTCCTTCTTCCAAGTCTTCTCCTGACATTTATTGCTTTGCTACGTCATACGTTCCTTTCACATGTCATTATTTTCTTAAGTGAAAGAAAAGGAAAGGAAGAAAATGCAGGATGGTCTGAAAATGCGAAGAAACAACTTACCATGACCAACTAGCTCCCTCTCTTTTTAAAGTTAGAATAATTTGAATGCTTTTAAATGTGTTAATTATCATTCATTCTTGTTAGTTATCTTGTGTTTGGTAATATTTCCACAGAACCCTCATTTTCTCTTCAATTTGGATCAAGAATGAGAAAGATCCGCCCTATAACCTAAGCTCCTTTCCGTCCCTTTCATTTAAAAAATAAAAAATAAAAAACTTACAATGACCAACTTGCACTTCTAGAATCTTTGATGGTGAAAGTTATTTGCACAATTGCACTTCCATCCGCTCCATCTTTTATTTTGGAATTTTCAATTAATCTCTTAAATTATCATTATTTTTGCAATGTACCTTCTTAAGTTTCATTTCTCTCAATTTAGTGTATTCATCTTTCAATTATTTGTAATCTCATCATTTTGTTAACTGTTTCCAAAATATTCCCATTTGTTTAAGAATATATATATATTGCAACGATTAAGGCGTTGGTTCGAATTTAACGGTATTTGCAAAAATACTCATGCCTCAATCTTTGCAAAAAAAAAAAATTGAATTTTTATCTCTAAAAACCGAAGAAGGGTATTTTGGAAATTTTCTTGGGATTTAATGAAAAAAAATCCTAATGGAGGGGAAACTAAAAAACTTAAAAGTTCGATACATTAAATTAATAAGTTTTGAACTTTAGGGCCGACATTGCAAAATAGGTGACAATTCAGGTGGATAAGTAAAGCTTTTCCTTTTATTTGTTATTGGTAACTCAAATATTACACATTGAACAACATTACTACGAGATTCTAGGTCTCGGATGCCTAAAACACAGCAACACAAGAAGAGCTTAGATGGGAATTACATATATTTGTTAAAATTTGACCAAGTTATAGGTGACTCAATCCCACCAATACATCAATAAAACAAAATAACTTACACTAATAAAGTATTGAAATTATTATTACGAAATTCGAATACATACCCTTTCATTAAGTTAACTTAGGCCCAAAAATTGGCCCTGAATAATCTAAATCCATTACCATGAGTACGTTTATCTATAGGCTAACCTAAGCGTAAGGTCGACTTCAACATTAATTGGTTGTGACAGACAACATTCATGTACATAGAGCTATAAGACATGTCATGTGGTTATGGTTGTTCTTCCTCCAGTGTTCTCTTCATAAATTACAATTTGGAATAATTAAGTAGGAAGAGATGTCTTTCTGCTTCAGAAAACGATTGGCGGCTATATTTTCCAAACCAAATACCTATAAAGAATGATAATTGGTTGGTTGCGGGTGGACACATTTAAGAGACTGTCAAGTGGGGCTTGAACAATATCACAAATACGACTAGTCTGCATGGTTCAGTCTTTAGTATTAATTATTGGAGAAATTGAGGAGCAGGAAAGAGAGAGAGCGTACGATTTTTGGTAAGGAATGATTGATCAAAGTTAAGAAGAAATTAATTGGGGAGAGTTTTAAATTTTGCTAAATATCTTCATATCTTTTTTAATAAAAAATGACATTTTAGCTTCACTTCTCCACATAGTTTCATAATATATCTCAATGTAAAGAATAAGAAAGTTGATGAAGCAAAAAATAAAATTAATTAATTAATTAATTAAAAAGACCTGTTCCTGTCTTGCGACTAATTGCATCACGTGCTCGTCATTGTTCTTAACATTATCATATGCTTTGAAACTTTCAAGCCTTCATTATTGGGCTAAATTTTGTTAGGTATTGAGTCCTAAATTATTGGTGGTCGGACAAAAGACACGTATGTAGAATTATAACAATACTTGTTATGTGGTTATCTTTTCTTCCAAGTAGTCTTCTCCTAACATTTATCACTTTTGCTACGTCATACGCTCCCTTTCATGTGTCATTATTTTCTTAAGTGAAAGAATAGGAAAGGAAGAAAATGCAGGATGGTCTGAAAATGCGAAGAAACAACTTACCTTGACCAACTAGCTCTCTTCTTTTAAAGTTGGAATGATTTGAATGTTTTTAAATGTGTTAATTATCGTCCATATTTGTTAGTTATCTTGTGTTTGGTAATATTTCCACATGATCCCCAAATTTCTCTTTCATTTGGATCAAGAATGAGAATGATCCGCCCCTATAACCTCAGCTCCTTTCCGTCCCTTTCAATTAAAAAAATAAAAATAAAAACTTACAATGACCAACTAGCATTTCCAGAAGCTCTGATAGTGAAAGTTATTTGCACAATTGCACTTCCATCCGCTCCATCTTTTATTTAGGAATTTTCAATTAATCTCCTTAAATTATCATTATTTTGCAATGTCCTTCTTAAGTTTAATTTATCTCAATTTAATGTATTCATCTTTCAATTATTTGCAATCTCAACATTTAGTTTGTTTCCAATTATTCCCATTTGTTTTAGAACATATATATATATATATATATATATATATATATATATATTGCAATGATTTAGGCATTGGTCTGAATTTAATGGTATTCGTAAAAATACCCATGCCTCAATCTTTGTAAAAAAAAAAATGAATTTTTGTCTAAAAACCGAAGAAGGTATTTTGAAATTTTTTGGGATTTAATGAAAAAATCTAATGGAGGAAACTAAAAAATTAAAAGTTCAATACACTAAATTAAGAAGTTTTGAACTTTTGGACAAGCTTTGCAAAATAGGTGACAATTCAGGTGGATAATTAAAGCTTTAATTTCCTTTTATTTACAATTTTTATGAAAATTGAAATTATTTCTCTTTTTTTTGTAATTTTTCTTTTATATTTTTTAAAATAACTTTTCAATTTTAAAATTAAAATTTTCGTTTTTAAAATTAATTTTTTGAAAAAAATTTAAAATTATTGAAAATATATAAGAATATTTTTATCTTTTGGTTAGCTTTAGGAAGACATTGACAATATTTTAATAATTTGAAGAGAAATTATCAATTAAATAATAATTTAAGGGATATGTAAAACTTTACCTTTTATCTTTTTTGTTTCAAGCTAATTTGTCCGGCTCTTATTGTTGAGGACAAAGGGTTTGTTTGGTGCCGCTCTCTATCCAGATACGCATTCTCCAAACCACTTTAACAAAGTGGCAAGAGGCTAGTGAAAAAGAGATATTCGTATGTTGTTTTAACGTGAAAGTCACGTAGTCAAACTTGAGAATCGGGGCTTCGTTTATTTTATATTCATATCATCGTTAACCCTATTTTGCCGGCAATAGAACGGTGTCAAAATTTTGTCTTTTAAATTGAAACCTGAGCACCACAACAGTCAACAACGCAATAGCTCTCCAACTTGTCCCAGTTCTCTTCCTTCTCCTTCTCTTTCCCTAATTCCCAAGCCATGGCCACCATTTTCCACGGCTTATTCAAGCTACTACTCTTCTTTTTGCTCTTTCTTCTTCCCTCTGCAAGTTCAGTTTCTTTCCAAATATCTTACTTTGAATCCAACATGTCCAACATACTATATCATGGAGATACTGTAGCTTCTGATGGAGCCATTGACATGAACAAAATCGGCGATTATCTATACCGTGTTGGATGGGCCACCTATGCGGAGAGGGTGCCACTCTGGGACTCCAAAACCGGAAAACTTTCCGACTTCACAACTGATTTCTCATTCATTATTGACAACAGTGGGAATTATTCAATTCATTCTGGAAATTCTTCTAGTTATGCTGACGGGCTTGCATTCTTTATGGCTCCAGTTGGGTTTGAAATCCCACCGAATTCAGCAGGTGGATATCTAGGACTATTCAACTCCACAACTAATTCATCTCAAAACCATATTGTTCTAGTGGAGTTCGATTCTAAAGTCAACGAATGGGATCCTCCGGTTGAGCATGTGGGGATTAACAGAAACTCACTTTCTTCCGCCGTTTACAAATCTTGGAGTTCTAGTTTCCACAGCGGAGATACAGTAGATGCACATATTGTCTACAACGCTACTACCAAGAATTTGGGTGTCTCTTGGTCCTACCAAAGGACTTCTAATTCTCAGGAGGATACTAGTCTTTCCTACATTGATCTCTAAGGTTCTGCCTGAGTGGGTCACAATTGGATTTTCAGCTGCTACTGGTTTGTCTGTAGAGCGACATAAGCTTCTGTCATGGGAATTCAGCTCAAGCTTGGATATAAAAGAGACAACTGGAGAGATAGCAAAAAATATAAGATTAATCGTGGGTCTGACAGTTTCTGGTGGTGTTTTGATAGCTGGGTTGATTATACCATTTGCAATATTCTGGAGGCATAAGCAAAAGAGAAGAGAAACAGCAGAGACAGTAAACTTGAATTCGATAAATGACGACCTAGAAAGAGGAGCTGGAGCTGGACCAAAAAGGTTCTCTTATAAAGAGCTCGTGTCAGCTACCAACAACTTCTCAAATGAGAGGAAGTTGGGTGAAGGAGGGTTCGGGGCTGTTTACAAGGGGTATTTAATTGATCTAGACATGCCAATCGCTGTGAAGAAAATCTCGAGAGGGTCTAAACAGGGAAAGAAAGAATACATTACTGAAGTGAAGATTATTAGTCGACTAAGGCACCGAAATCTTGTGCAACTCAAAGGATGGTGTCATGATAAAGGTAAGATGTTTCTACTTGTCTATGAGTTCATGCCGAATGGTAGCCTTGATGCTCACCTCTTTGGCAAGAGGAGTCCTCTCCATGGGTTGTGAGATACAAGATATCCCTTGGTTGGCTGCCGCGTTGCTCTATCTTCATGAAGAGTGGGAGCAATGTGTGGTGCACCGAGATATCAAATCTAGCAATGTCATGCTAGACTCTAGTTTCGCTGTCAAGCTTGGTGACTTTGGGTTAGCTCGACTTATGGATCATGAGCTAGGTCCCAGACAACGGGTTGGCCGGAACTTTAGGATACATGGCTCCAGAATACATAACCACAGGTAAGGCTAGTAAAGAGTCACGTATAGCTTTGGAGTGGTTGCTTTAGAAATTGCTACTGGAAGAAGGTCGGGCTATCCTACAAGAGGATTCTGACGTAGGGTTGGTCCAGTGGGTTTGGAATCTTTATGGGAGAGGAGATCTTCTTTGGCTGTGGATGGAAAGCTACAAAATGATTTTGACATAAAACAGGTCGAGTGCTTGATGATTGTTGGACTTTGGTGTGTTCATCCTGATCCATGTCTTAGGGCCTCCATTAGGCAAGCAATTCATGTTCTTAATTTTGATGCAACACCACCAAATCTTCCAACACAGATGCCTGTTCCAGTGTATCATGCAGCTATAGCACCAGTCATTTCTGGTGTACCTTCCATAACTGCAAGCCTTCAACAGGGTCGTTGAACAAGTGAATTGATGCAAGAGAATTAATAGATGAGTTGTCAGAGAATATCTGTGCAAGAGTGGCAAGAATCGAGCATGCAATTTTAGTATTATTTTTGGAATAATATCTTTTTGCTTTGTGTGCAAGGATTTTACTTTATTTTCAAGTTTAGAGTTATTTTTGTATTTTCATTTTCTTTTTTCTCCTAGTCGTATTTTGCTTGGAGGACACTCAAAACTTAGTCTATATAAAAGCATCTAATTTAATCTGTGTTATATGTTATAGAAATATATCTCTATATTTCTCGATATATGATTGTGAACTGTATGAGACAAAGAAGTATTGAGTTCAATCTGAGCATATATATGATCATAATATTGTTAAAAGTCGTTAGCTTAGGTTGTCCCTTGAAAAGGTGGGCTATTCCAAATCTTACTCGTTAAGATTGTGCTTTCCAACAGCCTCTCATATGAAAGCTCTTCATCAAAGGAAAATTTATTTTTGAAGAATTTTTATTACCAATTATTCCCCATCATCTTAAAAAGCTCATATGCATGCGATATGTAATTACATATGAAGATTCAAACTCAAGACGGCTAATTTAATACCATGTTAAATCATCGAGATCAAATACCACTTAAATCAAAAGCTAAAACTAGTGTTGTTAGAGTTAGGCATTTTATCTCAAAAACATCACCATGCTTGAATAAAATAAAAATAAAAAGATGCACCGACATTAATTCGATGAATCTCACCAATATAACAAATAATTTGAGAAGTGTTAGAGATCCAAACAAATGAATCCAGAAAAATTTCAAAACTAATATGGTAAGGGTTTTTAATTTTTTTTTTTTTTTTTAAAAAAAAAATTAATTCTCTCTCCCTTATCTGCTACTTCAATTTTTGAAAATTTTCATGTGTTCATTTATTTGGCTCTCTAATACTTCTCAAATAATTTATTCTTTCTTTAATTTCTTCTTGCATATGATCTTTAGATATGTCTTAATTCCTAAGTTGTCTTTTCTTTTCTTTTTTTCTTTTTTAATACTATATATCCCACCACCTTAATTTAGAAACTTGACACTAACTTTGAAACAAATCCAAATACGATTAGCATTCAGAAATCCAATTAGTATATATATTTACTCTCACTAATTCATAATTAGCTTCTTAATTCTTCTTCTTCTCCATGGAAATTAGTAACAACGAGACGATGCCGTTATCTGAGGGTGAGTTGTGGGTGAACTTTATGTTGGAACACCTAAAAGAGGGAGACATCATCCCCTTCCGTGTGCCGGTGCAGCGCAGCCTATTGTCGTCGGAATCCGCAAAATCCATAATACCCCTTCTACTTTACCGCACAACCCTGCTGGAGTTGTTTTACTACTGTCCGGAATTCATCAGATGTTTGTCGGAGTATGTTTGTTCGTTGCCTACCCCCATGCACAATGTGTATGTCCACAGCCAACTGGCTTGGAATGCCACAGACCCAAGAGATAGTCTTTGGTCTTACCGTTTCTCGACGAAGGATTCGACCGCTATCGGCGTGCTGACCGTTATTTGGTCATACCCGCAGTCTGGATCCGAAGTGCAGGCAGTGAAGGAGGTGAAGCTTGAAGAAGCATGGGAGTGTGCAATTTGCTTGGAGGATCTTCTCGTTGGGTTTGAAGCTGCTAGGCTGCCATGCTCACACGTCTACCATCGTGGCTGGCGGCTGCATTGCTAAGTGGCTTGATACGAGAAACAAGTGTCCCTTGTGTCGTTCCCAGGTTGTCTAATTCAAAATATTGTGTGACATGTTAGATCGTTACCACTACCAAAAAAGGCCATTAAGTGATGTGGTTACTGTTCATTAAAATAGTCACTTCACCATTTGGAGACGTGGCGAAATGTGATAGGATCTAGATTGGCTGCAATTCCTACAAAGAATTGTCTATAAATTGTAATTTGAGAACTTAATTATTTGTTCGAATAAGTGTTCGTCGTAGACCTTATCGGCTTATCATTAAAAAATTATGATTTGTACTACTGTATATAATTTTCTATATGGAATGGGATTTGGCCAATGCATGCATATCAACGTACATTTATTTTTATGACAACAAAATAGAAAAAAATGTTAAAAATAATATTAGAGCGACCTATTTCATTAATTACAATGAAAGCATGAGTAAATTATATGAGAGATTGTTAGAGTTAGCGGTTATGAGCTAAAATCGTTAATAATCATCGCCTAGCATTCTACTAACCGCCTATGTGATTAAGCGTTAATAACTTTAATAACCGCTAACCGATTTTAAAGAAAAAAATTAAAAGTTCATTTAAAAAAAAAAACAAACAAACAAACAAAGTGACATCGTTTTTATTGTAATATGATAATACCTTACTATATACGATATCATTTCTAGTTTTGTATATATTAAATATATTTAAACACAAAAACGACGTTGTTTCATGTATTTTTATATATTAGGTTTTCAAAACCTATAACCGTAACCGTAATTACTTAAGAGTTAGCAATTTTCTTAATCGCTTCAAAAGTCGGTTAGTGCGGTTAACATTTAGTGGTTAACTGCCCCTTTTCACTCTTAGTTACGATACATATGTGAGGGAAAAAAAATTAAATCTCAAGTTGAAATTATATCATAAGAATTAATGAGTTGTTAATATAGGCTTTTGATAATGATGGGTGGACACTTGGTAAAAAAAAAACTTGATGCAAGGAGAAGTGTAGTCAATGTGACCACTGATTCATGCTTAAGGAAGAATTAATAAAATAAAGTAAATTTAATCATTTAAATTAATGTTCTAACACTTATTTGTAAACCCCATATATCAAGAAAAATTTACTTTATGTTTTTAAAGAGTAGCTCAATCGACTAAAAATTACGCCTTATGAAGCGAAGATGAAAGGACGAATACTAGTGCAAATTCAACTTCTATGATATCGAAGGGAATCTAAGATAAATCTTTTTGAGATTTAATAAAAAAATAAAAACTAAATTGTCCAACCACCTAGCTACTTGGAGAGATATGTCCTATATGTAGTCTCTCATCATTGTTGTCCAAATTGTCAGCAATTTAAGCACCGTTTGTTTTGGCATAAAATATTTTTAAAAAGTCATTTTTCAAAAAAAAAAAGTTTTCCGATGAAAACATTTTCCGGTATTTAGCATGCACACGGAAATCACAAATTTTTTTTATTTTTTTATTTTTTTTATATTTTCATTTAATCATATTAACCTATAAAATGCAAGTTTTATTCACAACATAAAAATAAAAATACTAATATACAAAAATTTAAAAAATCAAACTAAAAATTATGTTTAATTAAATATACAAATTGACTAACAATAATCATATAATTTCAATTTAAGAGAGTCATAAATAACATCCAACAATATATTTAAACTACCCATAAAAGTTCAATCATAAATATTACCATTAATTCAAATTCAACCACAAAATATTACAATATTTTTGCTAGTACACTACCATCCAAGTTAAGGTAATTAGTATCTTACTAAATAGATATAGGGGTTTGCTAGGGGTTCTCCTGGTAGTGTTCTCCTGGCGTTCTCCCAGCCTTATATATAACATGATTTAAGAAAAAATAAAATTGTAGAACCGTTTTTTTGCCAACCAATTAATTTTTATGAGTTAATAGTTAGGTTCTAATGTTTTAAAACTTGTTTTTGAATTCAAAACTAAAACCTAAGGGTGGAAGGTTAACCCTTTAGGGATGGTATCACCCAAAATGAATTTGAGCATCCTAAATTTAGCGCTAATGCCTCAATTTTGATGCTAATGCCTCACAAATTTGGTGCTAATGCCTCAAATTTGATGCTAATGCCTAAAAAAACCGGTGGTGGAAGTTACTACAATTTTATTTTTTCTTAAATCATGTTTTATATAAAACTGGGAGAACGCAGAGAACCTCACGGGAGAACCCTAGCATTTTCCATAGATATATAATACACAAATGTTAACTTCCATGGCTTTTGAAAAAATTGTCCAACCAAAACTTTCTAAGCTTAGCATTCTTTACCAAAAATCCTCTTGCAACTCTCCCATCTCCCATCAAATGATCAAATGCAGTTACAAGCATAAACTCGTCATATCCTTCCACCTTCATCACTTCCTTATAAAGTTGATTTGCATCGACTCCTTATTGAGCTTTAAGTGTTGATGCAATCACTTCCAACTCACATATTGCACTATAAATATCTTTACTCTCACCACGACTTCTTTTCCTGTGTGACCTTTTGTTGAAGCTGAATTGGAGGAAGCAAGATCCTTTCCTTTTGATGACGCATCATCAAATTCCAAATATCTATGTTCTTCGGGCTCTATATCAATAAGAGACTTTGCGAAACTCCCGTTGCCATATCTTTACCAACACTAAGGTCATCTCATCATACATTTCAATTTTTTATTTAAATATTGCTCATGCTTAGGATGTGTCGTTAAAAGAAAGAATATGAATGTGAGGATAATGACAATGATTTTGCAGATCATGACAGTAATGATGATGATCTATAAAATAAGCATTATGAGAAGCTTATGTTCAGGATGAAAGACACATGCATATGTGCAGAAATCAAGGTGAATAAGACTAAAGCCACCAGTTTCAAGTAATAGTTGAGGCTTGGAGAAGCAGGAGGGGACGCAAAGGTAGGTCGGGGGATTGCATTATACCAAGGGTAACAAATTCTCATGCATAGCAAGAGTCACAATTTTTTTTTTTCTTTTAGAGAAAAGAAAATGTTACTCAGTAGGGATACAGTAGAATAATGCTAAAAATCACACCACACTCCACCCCATTTTACTAGTTAGACTAATGCAATAGTGTTCATCAACCTTGATTTAATGACTGATGACATAGTCGCGTTATAGAATTTAGGGTTTAAATGGGAGGCTCTCAAACCTAAATTCACTATTAAAAGCCACCAAAGGCATATGTAGATTAGGAAACAATTGATTGCAAATGGCGTGTTTCGGGCTCCATTTGATCCCCCAACGTACGTTCAATGAAATAAGAAAAGAGGATAAAACTCATGGCAACTGCACAGCTAATAATTGGGTATCCATCCATCACAGCCCGACCCAACTGAAGTTTGCCACCTTTCTAATTTTCTATGGTATGTTCCCAAAAGTCTGGACAAAAAAATATCCATATAAATTAGAAAAAAAAAAAAAAACATAAACAACAATTTAAAAAGGACAAAAAAAAACTTTTAAAAGATAAAATTTTATTTTTTTTTAAAGAATTCTTATTAATTGTTTTTTTTTTTAGTTTTTAGTTTTTCTTAAAAATAATAATAATTTGAGGGGAATTTTAATTTTACGAAGGGTATTTTTGTCCTTAGAGGAACATTAACATTTTATTGGTAGTTTAGAATGGACATTAAAACAATTAACAATTTTGGGACGTCATTGATACGAGTAATGCTACAAGTCCATCTTGTATTCATCTTAAGTCCATTCAAGAATAATGTGGTTATTAAAATCACCATTGGGTTTGTGACTGATCATTACTAAATTTTGATTAAATGATGATTTTAATGGCCATATCATTCTTGGATGGGCTTAAGATGGACACAAGATGAACTTTTAAAATTACTCCATTGATACAATTAGTAATTTGGGGAGGAGATATATACAATGTGGTGGTAGTTTGAGAGTGAGTGTGTACTTTTCTCAACTCATAAGTCGTTATCATAAGATTCTTCGTTATAATTTAATTTAAAATTTTAAATACATTTTTATTGTATTTTTTTAACTCATGTAATTATGAACATTAAAAAAAAATACAAAGCGAAATAAACAAAATCCTTTTTATGAATATATATATTTCACTCTATATTTAATTCAATCAAAGTCAATCATCTAGTATCATATTCAATGCTTAATTATTTATTTAATGTTTAAAATTAAAATGAAGAACATTTCAACAAAAATTTAATAAACAAAACTAAAACATAAAAGGAAAAATTGCGTGTTAATAAATAGAGAGATTAATTCATTAACAAAAATAGAAAAAGAAATTATAAAAACGGTTCAATCTCACGCACTATTTGAACGGTTCAATTATTAAATTAGATTTCTAAGAGGGATTTAGGCTATTATATATATATATATATATGTGACCTTTAATTTTACTTTAATTCATATTTTAAAATATTATTGGTATGAGAAAAAAAGGTTAAGAAGAATAATTACCTTCAAGTTGAATTTTAGGCCAATAGATTCTATTTTTGTTAATGTTGAAGAGTGGAGAAAGAGAAAGATTGAAGTGAGAGAAAAGATGAGAGATGTTAATGTTGGAGAGAGAGAGAGACATGGAATGAGAGTGAAAGACTTTGAGAAAAAAAGAGTGTGATAGAGAGGAAAAAAGGAGAGAGGAGAGGGAAATATATGAACGATTCAAGGTATAAGAAAAAAAAGGTTAAGAAGAATAATTACCTCCAAGTTGAATTTTTAGGCCAATAGATTCTATTTTGTTAATGTTGAAGAGTGGAGAAAGAGAAAGAAAAGAGAAAAAAGAAAGAGAGATGTTAATGTTGGAGAGAGAGAGAGAGAGAGAGAGAGAATGGAATGAGAGTGAAAGACTTGGAGAGAAAAAAGAGAGAGTGTGGAGAGAGAGAGGAAAAAGGAGAGAGAGGAGAGGAAACATATGAACAGATTCAAGGTATGAGGAAAAAAAAGTTAAGAAGAATAATTACCTCCAAGTTGAATTTTTAGACCAATAGATTATGTTTTTGTTAATGTTGAAGAGTGGACAAAGAGAAAGATTGAAGTGGAGAGAAAAAGATATGAGAGATGTTAATGTTGGAGAAAGAGAGAGACGTGGAATGAGAGTGAAAGACTTGGAGAAAAAAAAAGAGAGTGTGGAGAGAGAGGAAAAAGGAGAGAGTGAGAGGAAAGCATATGAACGGATTCAAGAGAGAGACGTTGAATGAGAGTGAATGATTTAGAAAAAGAAAGAAAGAGAGAGACGTTGTGAGAGATGATAAATGAGAGATAGAGAAAATAAAAATATGAACCGTTAATTTTTAAATGTTCGGTTTTAAAATAATGAATTAAAAATTGGTTTAGTCTTTTTTAAAAAGAAAAAAAAAAAGGTTTATGTCACATGTCGTGATTTGAAGGCATTTTGAAAGAAATTTTCAGCCATTATATATGATATATATGATTTGATGTATTATTTGTTTCCTCATTTGATTTGGACATTGATAATGCTTAATTTATGAAATAATTTATAGGAAAATGTTCTTCTAGTTTTATATAAAACATGATTTAAGAAAAAATAAAATTATAAGGCATTAGTACCAAAATTGAGGCATTAGTAAAATGAAGCATTAACACCAAAATTGAGGCATTAGCATCAAATTTAGAATGATTAAATCCATTTTGGTGATATTATCCTTAAATGGTTAACATTCTATCCTTATGTTTTAGTTTTGAATCAAAAACAAGTTTTAAAGTATTAGAACGTAACTATTAACTCATAAAAATTAATCTGATAGCAAAAAGGCCACTACAATTTTATTTTTCTTAAATCATGTTCTATGTAAGATTGTGAGAACGTTATAAGAACACACGGAGAATTAATTTATATATAAAAAACTCTTGAAATATAATTAAACGTCATTAATTACGCTAATTTAATTTGATTTTACTTTAATTTTAAAATCTAAACACATAGTTTTCATTATAAGTTAAAAGAACTCTTTAAATTAAAAATTAAATCTTTCTATAAATATATATGATTTAAAAGGAATAGTATAAAGAAAAAAAATAGCAAGAATAATACATGAATTATAATATAGTCAATGGAGTTAATGACGCTAATTAATGACATGTGGATTATATTAAAATATAATTAACGCAATTAATGACCAATTTTTTTAATGAAATATATATATATATGACCTTTTTTTTTTCTAGAATCCTAAATATATTAATACATAATAATTTGATTTATATTTTTGTTTCCTTATTTGATTTGGACATTAATAATACTTAATTTATTGAATAATTTATATATAGAAAACTCTTGAAATATAATTAATACAATTAATGAACAATTTTTTCTTAAAAAACCGGTTCACTCTTAAAAAGGCAGTTTAATATTACAATAAAAAGGGTTCATGCCATATGTCGTAATATTAAGGTACTTACGAGTGATTAGTTATATATATATATATATATATATATATATATATATATATATATATATATCTATATGATTTCAATATGGACTTCTCCTCTTTTAAGTTAAGTACAATTTGTTATTACCATAAAAGCGAGAACTAGAATGAGGACTTTTGTAATTACTTACATCAACTGGGAGACATATCTACACTTCAATCAACTTGCGTTATGTCATACATACATACATACATATATATATATTGTTTTTCTTTGAAAAGTCCGATACCCACCCCCACCACCGATGCCCACCCTTAGAAATCTTGTTTGGGTAATGCTGAATATATTTGCAACCCTTTTTAAACCCAATTTTGAGTTGAAATCAGAATCACAATGGCAAAGACATAGCTTCATATGGAAACCGAAAAGAAGTGGGAGAATATTTTGCAAAACCGATGGGATTGGCCCATTCAATTCGAAATAAATGACAAACAAAGTAATATAAGATTTGGTTTGATTTCACCTTAAAATCAATCCCGGCTGCTAGATTTATCTTAACTTTTGGGTTGATAGAATCCAACTTGGATTCAATCGTAGACTTCATAATTACACCTTAAGATTCAATCGCATGCCGTTTTATGTAATCGTAAATCACGATAACAAAAACAAAACAAAAAATCCAACCTTGATTCACGTGAAGGCAAATCCAAAACATCAGTCTCATCCAAACGTGATGACGAGACCGGTGATTAACGATGATATTGCAAAGGGAATTAGAGAGTGACAGCTAACAGCTTGGCTTCAATAGGAAGGAGCCAGCTGAGGCGTATTTGAGTGTGAAGCAAGCCTAACGTACAAATGACTATCTCTCATCCCTCCAACCGTTCATTTGCATTGGAGGCACCATATCTAAATTACTTTTTCTGGTCTAGGATCCCTTTGACGCGCGCAAACGACTTGACTTGGAGTCAGCACAATGGACATTGCAGAGACGGATTTGGGGGGGGATATGACTTGACATGACATGAAGCAAGTCGGGAATGCATATGACTAAGATCATTAATTCAACACATTCGAGAAAAGTGTGGTTTGTCCACAGTCAAAGATAATCTGACAATTTTATATGAAGATAATGCTACTTGTATCACATGATTAGATGAGAATATATTAAAGGTGATAGAACCAAACATATTTCACAAGTTCTTTTACACACATGAGCTCCGAAGAGTGGTGAAATTGATGTCAAATACATCAAGTGATAATTTGTTAGATTTATTTACCAAAACATTACCAACGCAACATTCAAGAAGTTGGTGAATAAATTGAATGCGTTGACTTAAGAATCTTTTCATCATAAACAATTGAAGCTTTTCATGCTAATGAGGGGAGTAAAATGATTATGCTGATTGTACTCTTTTTCCTTTCCTAAGGTTTTTCCCACTGGGTTTTCCTTTACAAGGTTTTAATGAGGTAGTCCTAAAGCATACGAAGCATACAAGAATATTGTACTTTTTTCCTTCGCCACATAGGTTTTTTTCCCATTGGGTTTTTATGGTAAGGTTTTAACGAGGTATATTCTTAGTGTATGGTCATCCAAGGAAGTGTTATGAATGCATGCATTTGGTGGATGACCATTTAGTTTCATCTCATGGAATTCTACATTCAAGTAACCTTTTAGAATTCCTATAATATTCATGTACACATTGATGTAGCCAATTGATTCATGTATCATTTTCATATTCCTCTTTCATATTCTTTAATCTCCCATTATTCCATGCCTATAAAAGGAGCATTGGGTAGTATATAAAACACACAATAATAGAGAAGAATCTTACCTAGTTCTGAAGAACTAGTTTCACATATTGCAATCTCTTTATCTTGTCTTATTATAATTTTTTATTTTACAACAATACTTAATTTATTGAATAATTTATATATAGAAAACTCTTGAAATACAATTAACGCAATTAATAACATTAATTAATGACCTTTTTTAAGACCTTAAGTTATTGAATAATTTATATATAGAAAACCTTGGAAATATAATTAATGCAATTAATAACGTTGAAAATTTAAAAAATTTATGTTTTAAAACCAATGTAGCTTTTAAAAAATTGTGAAGGCAAAATCACGAAGAACGGAATGGCGTTTCTAATTTACATTCATTGTTCAATTTTTTGTAACGATAAAAATAGGGGAAAATATAGATGGAAAAAAATTAAACACATCATTTTCATTACAAGTTAAAAGATATATAAAATATATTTCACCTCGTTAAATAAAAAATAAATAAATCACTGCTCCAACAAGTATATATGATTTAAAATGAAGTTACGTTAGTGATTATTGACAAAAAATCGCTTTAGCTATTAAATTTCACTAACCGCATCCGCTAGCGGATAATGATTAGTTGATAGTTGTTAGTAAAAAAGCTTAACCGTCCGCTATAACCGCTTTTTAAAATTATGCTTTTTGGCATTTTTGGACCTTTTTGGCTTTTATTAAGCACTATAGCATTTTCACTCTCTTTCTTTCTTTCTTTCTTTTTTTTGTATTTTAGTGTCTTAAATTGCTATAAAAATAGCTCATATTGAAAAATAAAAAATATTTGACCTACTTTAAATTTTTTTAAAAAAATCTTTAAATATTAAATCATAAGTTCATAACTGTTAACTTATATATATATATATATATATATATATATATATATATATATAAACAAAGTTCAACACAACATATAAAAAATAATAAAAAAGCTCAATAAAACATATAAAAAAGTTCAACACATCATATAAAAAAATAAAAAATGTTCAAATAAAACATTAAAACTACGATATAGAGAGTAGAGAGAAAGAGGAGAGAGAGATTTCAGAGGTAGAGTCTCAGAGAGAGGGACGCCGATGAGTGAATGAGATAGGGAAGGAGAAGATGAAAATCCATATCCTAACCCTTAATGCCTTTTTCTCTCAAAACTAACGTTGTTTTGATGTAAAATTCATTCTTATTATTATTAATATAAAATAGACAATATATATATAGAAAAAAATAAAAATAAATTAATGCTAGAAGATATAAATATATACAATTTCAAAAATATTTTATTCAATTACAAACTTATGTCTTTGATATTATATAATCATATGATCTCATTAAATTAGACCATATGATTAATGATTTAAATTATTATCATATTTACTTGTAGTATTTTTTTTTTAATTGAACTTATTATCTAATGATAATGCTCAAACTTCTAAGTACTAAATTCCTAATGATTTAATGGTCATCCACTCATACTTAAATTATATGATCATATTATCTCACAAATTACAATTCATATTAATATAATAAAATTATCTTAGATCTAAGAATCTAAGATAATGTGATATATGTTTCTAAATATAAAATATCTAATAATACTTTGATTCAATTGTGGTTATAGGTATCATATTGTTTAATTTAATTGTAAGTATCATACTATCATTATACATGAATAATATGAATCATATGATTAACTTATAGACTTATGACTTATGACTTATGAGTTATGTCATATTATATATATATATATATATATATATAATTTGTTATTATATAATCAAATGATTTAATAATCAATTGATCATGTGATAATCATATAAATTATAGTAATAATTTATTAATACTTAATTTGTGATTTAATTATTGAAAACAAAAATGTGATTTAATCATTAATGATAAATTGATTAAGTTATATATATAAATATTATTATAATTATAATTATCAAAATTACGGTTATTAAACCTAATAAGCTAGCTAGGATATTATATAACGATTAGTGGTTAAGGCAGTTAATTATAGCGGTTAGTAACACGCCTTTACTAGTATAAAGAAAAAATTAACAAGAAGAATACATGGATTATAATACAGTTAATGCAATTAATAACACAAATTAATGACATGTAGATTATATTGAAATATAATTAATGCAATTAATGGCACTAATTAATGACCGAGCTTTTAAGAAAAATCGGTTATATATATGACGTCTTTTTTATTTTTTAGACTCCTAAATGCATTAATATAAACTTTCAATCCCAAAAAGGACAACAATTATATATCTTATTTATATCCCAAATTAAGTGGATTTTTCTTTTGAATTTATTGTGAGTAGGTGGATATCCAGAATTCCACACGCTTTACTGATATATGACATGCAAAAGAATATATATATATATATATATATATATATATATTTGACATCATGTCATGGGGTCCTATATATAAGTGTGTGAAAATTAAGAAGCAATTTGCATGAAGAGGACTTGAAATGAGGAGTCTTGGTATTGAGATAAGTTATGTTGGTTTATATTTTTGATTTCTTAGTCCCTCAAGAAGAACTTAGCCACATGATAAACTTAGGATTATTACTTGGAAATCGTCATGGCCATATGGAATTTAAGATTAACTTCCAAACCTTAAGCTTTCATAGATTTGTAGCAAATGTCACGTCTCCTTTATTTTCTTGGATTTTTTTTGTTAGTTAAGAAATTGTTGAGGATCCGTCATGGCCCCTACGCAGAGTAGAGACAAAGACTACTTGATATCTTTTGTGGGATTGTGTTGCAGAGGAAAATCATAAAAAGAAAAAAAATTATTAAATTGACTAAATGTATTAATGCATAATAATTTGATTTATATTATTTGTTTTCTTATTTAATTTAAAATTAATAATACTTAATTTATTAAATAATTTATATATAAAAACTCTTGAAATACAATTAACAATTAATAACATTAATTAATGACCGGTTTTTTAAGACCTTAATTTATTGAATAATTTATATATAGAAAACTCTTGAAATGTAATTAATGCAATTAATAACGTTAATTAATGACCGGTTTTTAAGAAAACCGTTAAAATTTTATGTCTTAAAAAACAAGTTTAGTTTTTTAAAAAAAATTGTGAATTTAAGATTAACTTCGAACCTTAAGCTTTCACTGATTTATAGCGAATGTCACATCTCCTTTATTTTCTTGGATTTATTTTTGGTCAGTTAAGAAATTGTTGAGTATCCGTCATGGCCCCTACGCATAGTAGAGACGAAGACAACTTGACATCTTTTGTGGGATTGTGTGGTTGCAGAGGAAAATCATAAAAAGAAAAAAAAATTATTAAATTGACTAAATGTATATATTAATGCATAATAATTTGATTTATATTTTTTGTTTCCTTATTTAATTTAAAAATTAATAATACTTAATTTATTAAATAATTTATATATAGAAAACTATTGAAATACAATTAACGCAATTAATAACATTAATTAATGACCAGTTTTTTAAGACCTTAATTTATTGAATAATTTATATATAGAAAACTCTTGAAATGTAATTAACGCAATTAATAACGTTAATTAACTTCTATAAGGAGCCATTTGTAAGCAAGAAGGTGAATCGGTGGAGCATATTCTATGGACTTGTGAGTCAGCAAGGGATGTCTGGGCTGAATGTAGCTCAAAGCTCCAAAAGTATGCTACAATGGAGGTGACTTTTGCCAGTCTTTTTATGGAACTAGCGGACAGGTTGGATGATGATGAGATGCAGATGGTAGGGGTGGTGGCTAGGTTGATTTGGCTTCGGAGGAACAAGGTGGTGTTTGGAGGAAGCTTCATGTCACCAAAACACATTCGGAGACCGCATCATCTCAACTTGAAAACTTTAGTAAATTTGAAGCAGAAGAAGGATGGGCACTATTGTTCACTCTACTGAAGCTGCGTGAAGTGGAGCAAGCCTAGCCCAGGATGGATTAAATTGAATTGGGATGCAGTGACTCGGGAAGCGAAGATGGGCATTGGTATCATAGCCCGCGATCATACCTTGGTACTGCTTGTTGTTTGTGCTTCAAGGCCCTATGTCACAGAACCCACAACACCAAGTGAAATCAGATGGAAACTAGCAGATGTCTATTCATCTTTGGGTCTCTAAAATAGTGATGGAAGGTGACTCGAGGTGGTAAAAGCTTTGCAGACGGAAGGTCCCTGGGGAGCAGTTTGGAATAATGATTAATGACGCTAAGATTTTGCTCAATAGTCTTCAAGAATGGTGTGTCTGTCATGTGAAACGGATGGGGAACATGGCTGCGCAAGCTGTAAACATGGGTTGACTTGTAGATGAAGATCACTGAATGCTGATTTCCTTCTTTTGTTTATGATATTGCTTTGTCGATGTTGATTTGGACTTCGGGTAGTAGCTAAGATTCCTAATTGTTGTCATTATATTATATTTCCAGTTTCCACTCACAAAACCTAGGGGGGTTGGATAGCCTTTGTGGTGGCTTTTGTTGCTGTCTGTATTCCACTAGGGAAAGAGGGAGGTGGGTATGATATGCTCTTCTTATCAAGACTTGTATTTTGAGGAGTCTGATGTATTTCTTGATTATGTTTAATGATGAATTAATTCCATTTCAAAAAAAAAAAAAAACTTCTATAAGAGTGGTGTAAAGCTCCTTTGTCTCCACCAATTAGAATTAGATCTAGGATTATCACACCAAATCAAATAAAGTGAAAACACCGGATTAAACACCCATTACCATCATCCACTAAAGATAAAACCCTACTTTTTCTCTTCTCCCCCCTCCTTTCTCTCTCTCTACGCTGTGAATAGCAGAGTCTCACTCACGACACAATTCTGAATCTTCTCTATTTTTCTATCTTCCAGCGATCCCTTGCATCCCAGCCTAGAGAATTTAAGGACATTAAAGAAAAAAAAAATCACGCTGTATTCGGTGAGAGAGAAAACAGAAAAATATAAAAATTCACATTGTATTTGTGCAAATGAAAAACCACATTGTGAGAGAAAAACAGATAAATAATTTCGGTAAGAGAGAAATTGTGTTATGATTGTGAGTGAGAGAGGAGAAAGCATTGGGCAGTATAGAAATTTTTTTTCTCGGCTGCCAATGTGTGTGTCTATGAGAAAGAGTGAGAGAGTAAAGAGAGGGGAGCACCGAAAGGTGTCCGGTTGGGCTCTATCATCTTCTCCGCAAAATTTGGGTGGTGCTTGGCTTCATCAACGGCAAGCTCTTGGTTGGGATGCAAGGTATCTGGAAGGCAGAAAAATAAAGAAGATTCAATTGTATCGTGAGTGAGACTCTGCAATTCATGGCATAGAAAGACAGAGAGGGGGGGAGAGGAGAAAAAGTATAGTTTTGTCATTAGTGGATGGTAGTAGGTGTTTAATTCGGTGTTTTTCACTTTATTTGTTTTGGTGTGATAATCCTAGCTATCTAATTCTAATTGGTGGGTACAAAGGAGATTTACACCAGATCCTTATAGAAGTTATTGTCTAAAATTTTATGTCTTAAAAACAGGTTTAGCTTTTTAAAAAAATTGTGAATGCAAAATCACTTAAGAACGAAAATACGTTTCTGATTTACAGTTCATTGTTCAATTTGTTTGTGACAATAAAAATAGGGCGAAAATAGAGATGAAAAGAAATTAAAAAATAGGGGTAATTTTACTTAGCCCCCCTGAACTTTCGCGCCTTTTGCAAACACCCCACCAAAGTTCAAAAGCTCTCACCTTGGTGTACCAAACTCGTATTTGCTTTCGCTTTCCCCTTACATGGTTTTCCGTGAAATCCTATGCATTGAGATAAATTACCCATTTATCCCTCATTCCAAGACTACGTCGTGTTGGGCTTCAAAACGACGTCGTTTCTATTTTATCTTTTTTTTTATAAAAAAGGGGGAAGAAATCGAGCCACTTGGCCAAAAATGGGAGGTACATATTTTGGCCAAGGTGGCTAGAGCCACCGCCGGTTTGGGGGTGGTCAACCACCCCATGGCCAAGGGGGTCGTCGCCACCCCAAAACCCAAAAAAAAAATGAAGAATGGGTTTTGGCCTTTGGCCACCCCAAGGGCCTGGGGTGGATCTGCCACCTCACGACCGGTCCTGCTCTAGCCACCCTTGGCCGTGGGGGTGGTGAGACTCAATTTCTTCCCCCCTTTTTTAATATTTTCCTTTTCTTTTTCTTTCTTTTTTTTTTTTAAAAAAATAATGATAAAATACCAAAATGACGCTGCTTTGAAGCCCAAACGGTGTAGTTTATAGCCTAAAATGGCGTAGTCTTGGAGTGAGGGATAAATAGAGGGGGAAACTGAAAGCAAATACGAGTTTGGTACACCAAAGTGAGAGCTTTTGAACTTTGGGGGTGTTTGCAAAAGGCGCGAAAGTTCAGGGGGGCTAAGTGAAATTACCCCTAAAAGATATAAACACATCATTTTTCATTACAAGTTAAAAAGATGTATAAAAATATATCTCATGTCTCTAAATAAAAAAATAAATAAATCTTTGTTCCTACAAGTATATATGATTTAAAATGAATAGTGTAAAGAGAAAAAATTAACAAAAAGAATACATGGATTATAATATAGTTAACGCAATTAGTAACATAGATTAATGACATGTAAATTATATTGAAATATAATTAAACAATTAATGGCACTAATTAATGAGCGATTTTTTAAGAAAATCAATTATATATATAACTTTTTTTGTTTTTTAGAATCCTAAATGTATTAATATAAACTTTCAATCCCAAAGTGGACTGCAATTATATATCTTCTTTATTTCCCAAATTAAGTGAAATTTTCTTTTAGATTTATTGTGAGTACGTGGATATCAGAATTCCACACACTTTATTGATTATATGACTTGCAAAAAAAAAATTTGACATCATGTCATGGGGTCTTATATATATATGTGTGTGTGGAAATTAAGAAGCAATTTGCATGAAAAGGACTTGAAGGAGAGTCTTGGTATTGAGATAAGTTATGTGGTCTATGTTTTAGGATTTATTCTTAGTCCCTCAAGAAAACTTAGCCACATGATAAACTTAAGATTATTACTTGGAAATCGTCATGGCACCCACGTGGAATTTAAGATTAACTTCCAAACCTTAAACTTTCATGGATTTATAGCAAATGTCACATCTCCTTTATTTTCTTGGATTTATTTTTGTCAGTTAAGAAATTGCTGAGGATCCATCATGGCCCCTATGCGGAGTAGAGATTACTTGACATCTTTTGTGGGATTGTCCGGTTGTAGAAGCAAATCATAAAAAGAAAAAATTATTAAATTGACTAAATGTATTAATAAAACCAAGTTATAGTTTGGCTTAACCAGCAAAACATCAATAAAAACCAAAATAACTTACACTAAGTTAACTTATTGAGATTCTCATTACTCGAATACATACCCTTTCATTAAGTTAACTTAGGCCCAAAATTGGCCCTGAATATTCTAAATCCATTACAATGAGTTTATCTATAGGCTAACCTAAGCGTAAGGTAGACTTCATCATTAATTGGTTGTGAGACAACATTTCATGTACATAGAGCTATAAGATTTGTCATGTGGTTATGGTTGTTCCTCCTAGTCTTCTCTTCATAAATTACTATTTGGAATAATTAAGTAAGAAGAGATGTCTTTTGCTTCAGAAAACGACTGAGGGCTATTTTCCAAACCAAATATCTATAAAGAATAATATTTTGGAATATCCCAAATACGACTAGTCTGCATGGTTCAGTCTTTAGTACTATTCACCAAAACAACAAAAGCGAAAGAATACCAATCCAGAGGCACCCAGAAAGGAAGGTTCAACCAAGTCCAATCAAGCTAGCTAGGCACCTTCATGCACAACATATTCTTCCATCTTCAACATGTTGATAACCACCCAGAAAGAAGCATTTTTAATCTTCTTGCCAACAATTATCCATCATTTTCACCTTGACCCATATATTCACTTATTTACACCGATCAATTTGTGTAATATGTTTTAAGTGATTGTACTTTTCTTTGTTCTTTTTTTAAATAATTGAAATTAAAAAAAACCAAAAACTACTCAAAATACATCACGGGTGTGAAATAATTATAATAAATATGTATGAATAATAGTATCGGTCTTCCTTTTCCGGTGAATTCAGAATATATAATTGTGCTGGTATGGCACGCTTGATCCACATGCTTGAAAGTTTGGTTCTCAGTAAAATCAAGGTACGTACTCCGTATCACCCATTTGATCCCCAACGTACGTTCAATGAAATAAGAAAAGAGGACAAAACTCATGGCAACTGCACAGCTAATAATTAAGTGCATCCATCTAGGGACGGATCCAGAAGAACAAATGGGGGGACTAGCCTTTGTAATTTTTTATGGGGGAACCAATATACATTTTTTTTATGGCAAAAAAAAAAAAAAAAAATCAAAGTTGGGGGGACCGGTCCCCCCCTTCCCTCCGTCACTGCATCCGTCACAACCCGACCCAACCTTATCTCAAGAAGTGAAGTTTGCCACCTTTCTATGGTATGTTCCCAAAAGTCAGCAAAAAGACAAAAATCACTCTTAATAAGACCCCCCAAAAAAAAAATCCTTATAAATTAGGGAAAAAAAAAAACATAAACAAAAATTTGAAAAGGACAAAAACACTTTTAAAAGATAAAATTTTAATTTTTTTTTTAAAAAAAATTCTTATAAATTGTTTTTTTTAATAATAATAATTTGAAGGGACTTTTTTAATTTTATGAAGGGTATTTTTGTCCTTAGGGTGACATTAACATTTTATTGTTATTTTAGGGGAGACATTAAAACAATTAACAATTTTGGGAGGACATTGACATAATTACTAATTTGGGGGGAGGAGATATTGACAATGTGATGGTAGTTTGAGACTGAGTATGTGTACTTTTCTCTCATAAAAATTACTGAACTAGCTTATAGCCCGCGCTTTGCGTGAGATTCTTTATTATAATTTAATTTGAAATTTTAAATTCATTTTTATTATAGCTTTTAATATTTTATTATTTATGTTTTTTAAAAAAATCTATCGCACATTTAAATATAGTGACACAATGCATGTTTGAATCATAGAAAATTATGTCACCTATTATATTTCAATCAAATAAAATTCATATAATTATGAACATTAAAAAAAAATACAAAGCAAAATAAACAAAATTCTTTTTTTATGAATACAATAATATATATCACTCAATATTTAATTCAATCAAAATCAATCATCTTTTTTTTTTTATATGTTCGTCCAAGAGGGGAGAGGGGGATTCGAAATAGTGACCTCCGCTTCATTAAGCGTGGTCCCATACTACAAAAATTTAATCATTTTCTGACGTGATATTTTTGCCACGTCAGAAAATTTTCTGACGTGCCATAATTGCAACGTCAAAAAATTTCTGATGTGACAAAATTGGCACGTCAAAAAATAATTTTCTGACGTTTTAAAAATGACACAATATAAATTTCTGACGTGCTAAGTTGGTATGACAGAAATTTCTAACGTGCCTATGTGGCGCAACAGAAAATTTTGTCATATCACACTATCACGCCAGAAATTTTTGTCGCGTGACATTAGCACGTCAGAAATTTCTGTCTTGGCAACTTGGCACGACAGAAATTTCTGTCGTGCTAAGTTGGCACGACAGAATTTTTTAACTCGGCGAGACACAAATGGTTAATTTCTAATTTTCCTGCAGGCCTGCATGCTTTATTTTTATTTTTTCTTTCCCGGCCAGCTGCAGCGCGCCATACCCCCTTGGCCTGCATGCTTTTGATTTTTTTTTTCCTTTCAATTAATTCCTGCAAGCGCGCGTCCCTAGCTGGCCTGCATGCTTCTGATTTTTTTCTTTTTCTTCTCTCTCCTCTCCTATATATATATATTTGCCTCTTTTTAAAATAGGTTAAATCTTTAAAATTTGGAAATTTTATTTTTTCTCTTAGAATTTGGAAGTAACTAAATTGGTCTTATGGTTTAAAAAGTTAATTATCATCGTTATTCGTTAATTAGATTGACTTAACGGATTAATTACGCTGATCATTAGCCGATTATAATTAATTATTTTTTTATTTTAAAAAATTAAAATATCTTTTCAAAAAAGAAAAAAAGAAAGAAAATATGGGTGGCGAGCCACCCTTGTTTTTTTTTCTTTTTTCTTTTTGAAAAATATATATTTTTTAATTTTTTCAAAAAATTAAATCAACTATCAATCAATTACTAACTTACTACTTTTCAAAATCATGGATCAATTTGGTCACTTTCAAACCCTAAAGAGAAAAATAAAATTTTCAAACCCTATGAACTAATTAAGATTTAATCCTAAAAATATTATTGATTTCATCTTTAAAAACTTTTCTGACGTGTTGCTTAATGCGTCAGAAAATTTAATTTTAATTTTTATAAATTTTTTTAAAAAATTACTGACGCATCGAAAAGATATGTCAGAAATTTCTGACGTGCCATATTCGGCGCGTCAGAAAATTTAATTTTAAAATTTTTGAGCCCCGCGCGCTGTTCACGTGATCTCCTCTTTCAAATTTAAATGGCCATCAATCTCCCATATAACAGCACGCCCATTATACCGCCAGCTCCATCTTTTCTTTTATTCCTTTTGTCTCCTTCATTTATCTTCTCCTTCTTCTTCTTCTCTAGCTAGCGCGCTCTCCTCTCCTATCTGCACTACGCCCAGCTTTCATTTAATTTTTTGTTCTTTTTCTTCTTCCTTTTCTTCTTCTTCTCTTCTTCTCTCCCTCCCTTTCCCCTCTCCTCTCTTAGATCTGCACGCCCAGCTCCTCTTCTTTATTTTCTTTTTTCTTCCTTTTTCTCCTCCTCTCTCTCCTCTCTTATATGCACGCCCAGCTA